>OX030957.1:325000-815000 GCA_943735955.1 Piscicola geometra | reverse complement strand
TTTTGCTGGTTTTGATTTTGATCTTATTTATTATTTTGTTTTTTTTATTCCTACCACAACAACAACAACATCATTATCAACAGCGCAAGAGTACAAGGACGTGTGTTTGTTGTTGTCATGCCGACTGGTCAGGAAGCTAGGAGTCAAGCATTTTTTTTCTAATAAAACTAAAAAAAATGAAAATAAACAAACTAATAATAATAATAATAATGATGATGGTGCTGATGATGATGATGATCGCTTCCTGCCTCTAGTGTTGCGTCTTGCCTCCATGGAGGTGATGCTGCACCTAGACCCTGACCACCCCCCCAAGGTGGCCATGCTAGTAGTAGTAGTAGTAGTCTTTAAAACAAAATCATAACAATTTTATAACATCATCATCATCATAGTCATGAGAGTAGTAGTAGTCTTTAAAATCAAATCATAACAATTTTATATCATCATTATCATAACCTTATCATTTTCATTTTAATCATCATCATAAACATATTATTTCATCTTTTCATCATCATCATCATCATAATCATCCTCATCACCATCATCATCACCATGACAACTCCATCTCGCAATCATAATCAGGAGGGCAAGCGAGAATTACTGGGCGAGTGTGTGGCCATGTACGAGGGAGTGGTGGAGGGAGAGGGGGAGGAGGGACGGAGGGAAGGGCAACTTTTGCATGACCACGTTTATGAGGTGCTGCATCACGTGATGGTCTTCTTCCAGCAGTTGGAAGGAGGGGTGCAGGAGGTGGGTGGGTGGGTGGATGGGTGTTTTTTTTGGGGGGGGGGGGAAGATTAGGTGGCATGTTTGGGGGTTGGGTGGAATGTTTTGGGGGGGGGGGGGTGTTCGACGTTGGAAGGGGGGAGGGGTAGTTCTAATTAAAGATTCAATGGCTTGATGTTCAGCTTTTAAAATTTGTTTCCCCATAAAGTAATCCATACACTCACCACCAATGCAGGTGTCGTGGTGGCAGAGGCTGTTGCTAGGTAACGTGTTGTTGTGCATGGCAGGGCAGTGGTGGAGGGACGAGGGGGTTGTGGAAGCCCTGCCCGCTGTGC
This sequence comes from Piscicola geometra, assembly GCA_943735955.1. Taxonomy (NCBI): domain Eukaryota; kingdom Metazoa; phylum Annelida; class Clitellata; order Hirudinida; family Piscicolidae; genus Piscicola; species Piscicola geometra. The sequence goes on along the minus strand of OX030957.1, from coordinate 813,942 downwards.
TTGCCCTCTGGTGGGTTGGCTTGGGTGGTTTCGTGCTGGTCTTTTCATGATTGAATGAAATGATTTTTGAGATATTTTTTCCATGTTTATTTCGTCCATCCATCCACCCACCCATCCATTCATCCACCACTACAGCACTCAGGCGTGTGGGCCTGATAATGATGACGACGAAGACATCCTCAATGGAGATGCCTCACACTGTTGTGCTGCCAAGATAGACAATAAAGAAGCAAGAAGTGATAATGATACTAATGATGAGAATAATAGCAATAATAAAAATAAAAATGATAATAATAGTAATAATAAGAGCGATTCAAATAAAAGTAATGAAGAATTATTGCGGCAGTTGTTACCCGGCCTAGGTCATCTGAGTCACCTGGAAGAGGTGGCGATGATGATGATGATGGACGGTAAGGAGGTCATGATGATGATTCTCAGGTTATACGCCACAAAAATCAAGGAGGGTGGTGAGTGAATGGGGGTGGGGTTTTCAATGTTGATGTTTTTTGTTTTCTTGTGAAATTTTATTTATTTGTTTTTAGAAAAATTATTAAAACAATATTAATGACACTATCATAACCAACATCATCATCATAATCACCGCATCATTATCATCACCACCATCATTATCATCACCACCATCATTATCATCACCACCATCATTATCATCACCACCATCCCTATCATCACCACCATCATTATCATCACCACCATCATTATCATCACCACCCAAATTATCTTCACAAACAATCTCATTATCACCACCACCACCATCCTTCCACAGAGGCGTCTAGTGAGATGAGGTTGATGAGCGTGATGGTGTGCGACCTCCTTTGCAACATTATCTTCAACTACTACCGCAACAACATCAACTACAACAACAATAACAACTACAACGATGCTGATGATGATGATTCAAGCTACCATGGAACTTTCCACGACTTCTGTCTTTTCATCGCTCACTTCCTACCTAAACGTCAGCGAAGAGTTTCATTTTAATAAATTAAATTAAATATTCATATGATTCCTGTTAAGTTCCTGCAATTAATTTTGATTAAACAGTTTTTTAAAGAAATTATATTTATGCAAAAACAAAAAAGAGAATAAGATCTAAATTAAATGAGTTTAATTTCGTATAATTCTTTTATCTGATTAGTAGTTGCATCGGTTGCACTCGAACCTAGGACCACCCAACCGTTGGTCAAGCCGAGAGTCGTTACACATTCGGCTACCCGTTACTTCACCACATCCGATCATCAAGCATCCATCCATCAAACGCCGTGCCACCACAGTCGACAGAGGTGGCCTGCTGGAGCTGATGGGAGTTGATGAGGTGGTCGCACTGGTCGCCTGTTGTCTCATCGTCCTCAAACCCGCCTACCCGCGTGAGTCGGCCACTGAAGCGATGTGTTAATACAATAATATAATAAATATTTTTAAATAAATGTAGTAGTAAAATCGAAATGTCATGGAATTAATTTATGGTTACAGTTTTTTCTTAAGCAGTTATTATTATTTTTATATTACAAACTAAACTTAATCAGTTTAATTTAATTGTAATTTAATTTAATTTTAGTTTTTTTGTTTGTATTTTACGGTAATCTTCAGTTTGGGATAATGATTGAGTTTTTTTCCCCGCTAGGTTTGCAGGAATCTTGCTTGAGGGCTTTTAGATCATTTGCAGAAGAGGCGCTCTTGTGGTATGAGAGAGATAGGAAAGGAGGTGGTGATGACGATGATGAAGCTAAAGATGACGATGATGATTGTAGTGCCTACAGAATTGTTCGGAAAGGTAATGTGGTGGTTTTCAATTATTCTTTTATTTCGTTTTACATATTTTTGTGTTTTCCAATGATCTTTTTTATCGTTTTTAATATTTCAAATAATTTTTTTCTCGACGCAGAGATCCAGTACATTTAATGAAGAAGATGGATTTAAGGAGCGGCATTCTTCATTTTTTAGTTATTGTTCTCGATGATTTTTTCATAATTTACAAAAACTTATTAGAAATATATTTATAAATGTGCCAAAATAAAAGTTTAGCCTAGATCGTAAAGAATAATTTTGTTCGTTTTTGAATTAAAATGAATTAAATTCCAACTTTCTGAAAAATGTTCTCAGGGCTAATAAAACAAATAAAACATTCCGTTTCCAATTATAATAACACACCGCACACAGCAAAGTAGCATTTTCTAGGGTTAATCTCGGCTTAAAACAAGTTTTCATTTAGCAGCAATGATTATCTTTGTATGAAAGTATTCTTCAAGGGAAGACACGTCCACTCTTTCACGTTGTCCAGATCTTTTTCTGACGGTCTCGACGACGAATTGCTTGTACAGTCTTGGACAGTGAATTGTGCCTGATGACGTGGCCAACCAAGTCAACTTTCGACGTTTGACAGTTGCTAAAAGAGGTTCTTGTTGTCCAACCAGTGCTGTTGTAATCTGATAGATCCGTAAAGAAGGATACTGAACACCAGTGACTTGTAGGGTCTGCATCTGACAGAGAAGCTGATAGAATTACTTTACCAGAACCTATTAAGTCTGGCCATTGCTGCAGTTGCCATTGAGATTCTGGGTTTTATCTTTGTGTTGTTTGTTCCATCCTTCGACAGGGTTACTCCATGGTACTTGAACAGTGACACTTCTATCTTTTTGATATTCATCGTTTTTTCGGTGGATTCATCCTATCCTTGGACTTTCCTGAGTCACCTCCATCCCGTAAGCAGTTGCTCTTTCGTTAAGTTTGCTGCAGGAGACACCCATCAGATCGATGTCTTCAGCAAATCTCAAATTGGAGATTGACCTGTCCCCAGTAGAGATGGTGTTAGAGAGTGTTTTGCATTATTCATTCCTATAAAATGTTGAATAGATCAGAGTAAAGCAGACACCATTGACGAACGACCATTCTTCTAGATGACAATAGCCATTGCTGCAATTATTCCTTCTTCTCCGTGTTTGATAAAAAACTTTTTAAACGCCAAAAACTGCGAAAACACATAAAACATTCATTTCAACGCCTCCCACCCTTGTGCTGCCAGCCTCGATCGGTTTTTCGATAAGGTTTACAGCATTTCAGTTTGGTCCAACTAACATGAATAAGCTGCCATGATGGGCGAATCTTATTTGTTTTTGTCTCCAAACTTTTGATGCATGCTCATATAGATAGTTTTCTGTGCTTTTTTTATCTGATTTTATTTTCAAAACCTCAAAAAGATTTAAATGGAATATCATTGAAATGTGTGTAAAACTCCGTCTTGGTGAGAGGTGTGACTGCATTATATGGTGTATGTTTCTGTTAGGTCTTGTCTAAAGTGTAAGTTTAAACAGCTTGTAATTCTTTCGTTTTTACAATTAAATTTTCAAAAAGTACCAAAGCTGTGCAACGAAAAAATTAAATGTGAAGTAGGACATACTTTTTATGAAGTAACATCTATTAATGAGCTAAATAGAATATCATTCTCACAATAAATCTGAGTTTAAAAAATGCAGCAAAAAGTTGTAAAAAAACATTTACTATAAAAAAAAGAAGTAAAAAATCATCTAAAAACGTTAGTTAAGGTGCAAGTAGTGCATGTGACAAGTGAGGCGTGGTTTGATTGGCTCTGGGCTACCTAACCTATAATTTGGTTGGTCCGCAAGACATTCCACCGACCAATAGGAAAGTCGTTAACACATGACGACGATGATGGGGATTAATTTCAAAATTGCAAAACCAACGATTAATGGACAAAAATTATTAAATGTGAAATAAATATATTTTTATTATTTAATTAAGCTTTAATAGTGCACTCACATCCAGAACTTTCAAAAATTCACATTTTAAAAATCATTTAACCTTGAGAGAATTTTTATATATAATTTTTTGTAATTACCAAATGAAAGGCTTTTGAGCAAAGTAACTTAGAGTTCATGAAAATATAATTCCGTAACCAAAGAGAACTATTAGTTACATTTATATTGGCGTGGTCCCCTTTGATTTGAAACCACCTATTAGGCAACGCTACAAAGTTAATTGCTGAAATAACTTTAATCCTTTAATGTCCTTTGAAACCCTTTCAAAAGCCTGTTTAACGTTTCAAGCATAGATCCCTAATGAGGCAATGCAGTGGTTCAAGGGCTCGTCAGTAGCAGCCACTTTTTACTTTGCGCTCTTTAAAGTCGTCAACACTTCATTCCGCTTGCGTAAGGCCAAAGGTGATGTGGTGGTATTCAGCCGGCGTGATGTGTGAGTGGTTGTGTAATGCGGTAGTCTCCTTTCACTGCCTATGTGTGCTGGTGTGCTTGTGCGTGTGCACTGACTGCCTATATAAAGGGGTAGTTGGTCAGTCCTGGTCAACTTTCTATCTGAACTTTTCCCTTTTTTGAATTCTCCCAAATCTTTTAAAATCTTTAAAATCTTTAATTGTAAAATTAGTTTTGAGCTTGTTAAAAATATATTTTAATTATTTTCTTTAACAATATTACATTAATTTTTGTAATACTTGCAGTTTGAAAATTCGAGACTGGTAACGGCTTTAAAGATTTTTTGGCTTGAATAACTTCTATGAAAAATTATAATAGGCCTCACTTTGCAATACAAACCAATTCATTTAATATAATTATATTAATTGAAATTTGTCAATTTTCAAAACAGGAAATGAAAAGAAAAGAGATGGAAAAGGATTCATTGAAGAAGGACTTTCTCTCGCATGCCAGCATCCTCAGTCCAGACTCCAAACTGGAAAGAAGGAAAGCTCGCAAAATGCTTGTGGAGCGGAAGAGGAGGGAAAGGATGGATCGGTGCTTTGAGCAACTGAAAGGTCTTCTGAACACGCAGCAGCCTGTCAATGACATCGTCGAGAAGGCGGACATCTTGGAGTCTACCGTCGTGGCTTTGAGGCGTCTGAATGAAAGTAACAACCGAGCTAGAAATGGTCCGGGAAGTGATGCGAGGAGATCATTCACAGAAGGGTATTTTAAATGTGCGGCTGAAGTTGAAAAATATTGTTCTGAAAGTTCTGGAATGACTGCTCTGGCAAGGGAAGGTCTCCTGAAGCACTTGACGTTGGCTCATGGAAGGCTGCTGAGTGGAGGGGTCAACGACAGCTTTCCACCAATCAGTTTCAGTGATTTGCAGAAAACATCACAGCATCCCTTCCAACATCAACAACAACAACCCTTTCAGCACCAACAATTCCAACAACAACAGCATCAACAATTTCAACAAAACTTGCTTCAACAGCAAAGGCAGCCTTTACTTCACACCTCTCCATTCCAACACTCCCTCACTACCAAGCTGCCATCCAGCTTAAGTCTCCACACCACTTCCACTCCATGCACATCCAAGCGGCCATACAACAAACAACCTCCCAGCCATCATCTTCCCGCATCCACTCTGCACAACAGCCCCTTCCCTTTCCATTCTACACCTTCCTCCATTAAAACAACGAGTAGGAAAAACGATTATAGTGACGATAGTGCCTACTTCTCCTTCTACAACCACAACAACTACAACAACACCCACAACAACAACCACACTAACAGCAACATATTGCCAAATGGCGAAAAAAAATTCTGTGAAAGAAATAGACAGGAGGCTAATAAAAGTGACAAAGAAACACATAAGGACGCACGCAATCGGACAAATAACCATAGTTGCAGCGAGAATAAAGAAAATTTCAAAAGCGATGATTGCGACGACTATGGAACAACCATCAGAGACGAATTGAAGCAAACTAAGACACGTTTAAGCAAGCAGACACCGTTGAAAAATGAAAATGATAATGTTTGGAGACCTTTTTGAAGATTTTAATGTTTTCAGTCCCATTTTGAACTGTTGTAAATATAATCATTAACCGAATTTAAAATTTAAAAACAAATGTATATAAAATTTTGATTATTTTTTAAATATTTTAATCCTTCGTTATTTAATAACTGTTAATTGTGTTTGTTTCATATTTATAAAATAAACTTCACCAAAAAATTGTTTTTGCTAATTTCCAAAAAATGAAATAAAATACATTAGATAAATAAATATTATGAGATAAGAAATTCAAAAACAAAAATATATTTGGGCAGATGCAAGTATTTATTATTAACAGTCCCTTATCATCCAGTCATTAAAATAGCTGTAAGTTCAAAACCCTTGCTCGACCCGCTTGACCATTGTGTTTGTGTGTGCATGTCTGTTTCTTTTTGTGTATGTTTTTAAATATTTATTTCATTATAATCAAATATATATAAACGTGATTGCTATAGCTTATCATCTCGAAGGATATTCTTCTTATTTATAATTTCTTACTATGTTTTTATTTACAAAAAATTAGAATCGGGTTTTAATCCAGATAAAAATAAATTTGTTAAATCAAAAACCATTATATATAAATATATATCCTTTAAAATATGTATCTAAAAAAGAATCCAAAAAGTATCCACGGACATTGAGAATATCCAAACATCCAATCCCATCCAATCCCATCCAATCCCATCCCATACAATCCCATCCCATACAATCCCATACCATCCAATCCCATACCATCCAATCCCATCCCATCCAATCCCATACCATCCAATCCCATCCAATACAACGACGAGTCATTGAAGGAAAGTATCCAAGAAAGTATCCAAGAAAGTACCCAAGAAAGTATCCAAGAAAGTATCCAAGAAAGTATCCAAAGAAAGTATGCAAGAAAGTATCCAAGAAAGTATCCAAGAAAGTATCCAAGAAAGTATCCAAGAAAGTATCCAAGAAAGTATCCAAGAAAGTATCCAAGAAAGTATCCAAGAAAGTATCCAAGAAAGTATCCAAGAAAGTATCCAAAGAAAGTATGCAAGAAAGTATCTAAGAAAGTATCTAAGAAAGTATCCAAGAAAGTATCCAAGAAAGTATCCAAGAAAGTATCCAAGAAAGTATCCAAGAAAGTATCCAAGAAAGTATCCAAGAAAGTATCCAAAGAAAGTATGCAAGAAAGTATCCAAGAAAGTATCCAAGAAAGTATCCAAGAAAGTATCCACGACCAGCGCAGGTACGTGAGGGTCAGAAGGGCCGTGGAGGTGCAAGGAAACATTCTTACGAAGAAGGCATAGTTGCGGTGTGCGGAGGTTAGGAGGAGGTTAGGAGGGAGGTTAGGAGGGGGTTGATGTCATTCTCTGTGCGCTTGTGTGTGTGTCTTTGTGTCGTCGCTGAAGTTGAACTTTGATGTGTTGTATGTTGTGTAGTCTCTGTTTTGTATGTAATTGCTTTTTGTATCGATTATTGTGAAAAGTATTTGTACTCACAGCATTAATGGCGTTAGAGTGGATGGAAAAGTAATTTGAATGAGAACTATTGAGCGGGTGGATGGATCGATTGAAAGATATTAGAGCCGTTTGATCTTCAAAAGATTTCAAATTTTGTGATCTTGTGCTTGCTTGTGTATGTGTATTTGAGTATGTTTATGTGTAATTGTATGTTTTTTTTGTGAATGTGAAAGGGAATTTATGTACGTGTACGTGTGATCTTGTGTACGTACTTTTGTGCTTGTGTGGGGTTGTTGGTGAAGAGGTGGTGTTAGGGTTAAGGGGTGCATAGCTTCCAGGCATGACATCGGGAAGCTAGTGCGAGCCTTTGTTCGCTGAGTTTTTTAAATTAAAAAAACAATAATTAAAGATGTAGCAAAGAATGGTTTTTTTAATTTTGAAATTTATTTGTTATAAAATTATTCCAACTAAAGCATCTGTTATATCAAAAGTTTTCATAAATAATTAACATTTGAAAATACAGCCATTGGAATATTCCTATAATTTTTATTAGAAAACAAAAATAAATTTACTTTTAACATCTTTTTTTGCTTAAGTAATTATTACTTTTAAATATGAATTCCAATGCTAAAAAGTCCATCGTTGAACCAATAAATAATCTAAATTGCTTGTTCTCAGCCACCAAAAAAGCTGACCCTCGGAAGATCAGCAGTCAAATGCTTCGTTTAGGCCTCTGGGCACCACTTCCTAACTGCATTATCTGTCACGCGTCACTGCACGCCGTTGCATGTGTTTGTCGCACAAACTTTGTGTGGTGGAAAATTGGTTTGGGAGAGCGGTGTGAAAATTGAATGATTAATACAAAAAACATGTTTAATGAAAATGAAATAATTGATAACTTTATCAAATTGATTAATCTCGATACATTAAAAAAAATTAAAAAAACAATAATATTAATGTAGTCTCTTAAAATAGGCTTTTAATGAGAAAAATTCATTTTCAGATTTTCATTATGAAAATAACTCAAATGAAACTTGTATTAAACATTTTTAAAATGTTAAAGTGAATATCTGAAGAATTAGAGTTTTTTATTCAGATTTCGTGTCATTCAATCTTAAAACTTTTTCTTTTCATTCGTTAGAGCTTCCAGAAATTGCAATTAGAACAAAATCCGTGTCAACTTTTTTTATCAGGTCTTTTTTATTCAGATTTAGCAGTTATTCTCAACTTTATAGAAAACCAAAAAGTTCACAGGAAGGGTATCGTTAACATATTGGAATATTTTATAAAAACAAATTTGTCTTAAAATGCTATTTCGTGCATTTTTTGTTCGAAATAATTTGTACAAATCTCAGATTCCAAAAATACCTTCGAGGTTCAAGCCTTATACGCCAATGAGAACCCAGAGCATCATCGTTTTTCTTGTTGCGTAATTTCGTATGTGTTGTCATAAAAAGAAGATTACAAGCATGGCGACGAAAACTGCTTGTTCATCCTAAAATTAGCTGTAACAAATTACTCTTTTCGTAGGAGTATTTACATCAAATACACAATAAATGTGAGATTTGTTTTTGGAATATAATCTTTAAACATATATTTACGATTTTGAAAAAATATATTTTTTGAAGTTTGTGCTATACAATCTGATACACACTAGGTGTATCACTTGAAGAACAGTTTCTATGTTAAGAAAATTTGCATGCCAAAGTTTGAGAAACCTTTATATGAAAATTATAAGTACAGCAAAAACTTGTCAGTATTAGATCAAAAGTTCATCCGCAATTTACTTTTTAAAATAGACATATGAATTATGTGAAAAAATTAAATTGGCATATTTCAACAAAGTAAATCAAGAGAACTTCTTAAACTAAGTTCTTGCAATTTGATAAAATAATCAAGATGGGCTCATTACAAGAAAATCACGAACAGAGCTTTTCTTCTGCTTCTGACCACGGCAGTAGCGTCAGCACCGGTATTGGGACCTCCCTCAGTCAAGAAAGCATGCCGACAAAGTAATGCGAAGAGCTTTTACAATTTTTTTTTGAAATGGATAAAGACATCTTACGTGCCAAGATCATCATCGCCGTCAGATGAAAACTTCGAGATGCTAATTTTCGGGAAGAGAAACATACATCTCAAGGATGAAATGAAGAAAGAAAAAGAAAGAAATATGAACTTATGTATTTACTGTGCTTTTTATTTGTATTTATTTTTTCTTTCAATGCCATTCAAAATTTTAAACAGTAATTTTTTTATTTTAAAATACGAAAATGCTCATACTAGTAACATTAATACTGTGTCTCATTTAAGCATTTTAAACTCTAGTTTTGTCTTTTTATTTGCAAAAAAACTTTTTTTTATTGGTAACTTTCGTTGAATTAAATTAATTTTTTTTAAATCAAAGAAGTTAACGTTTTTGTTTAACGGATTAACTTTTGGATTAACTAAGCCCACTTGTTCTAGTACACTCTCTCTACGAGTAGAGTGTATGTAGTGTTGTATGTGTTGTAAGGATGGAGAGAGGGAAAGAGAGAGTGTCACGTGATGATGACAAATGACCACAGAATGTATGCCTTCAAGTTATGAAAGAGAATTGAGCACCTCTCGCAATTTACATAGCACATATACGCACGCGTAGGTCAGTCGTGAGCGTACATATATAGGCGATTTGTTAAACAAGGTTTCGACACAGACGTATTGACGACCAGCTAGCCTGCACACTATAATTGGTAGAATTACATCTTTTGTGGATGTTTTGCCACTAATGCGGAGAATGTTGAAAATTAGATTTTAAAAATGGTTATATATCAAGTTGTAAAGTTGTAAAGAAGACAAGAAAAACATAATACTATTAAAATCGTTTTATGCCAATGGAAATGTTATAAAATTGTAAAAATATCAGGACTATTTTGTTGATAAGACCAGGTTGGTGTTTATATTGAAGAAGAACATGATTATTAAATTCCTTTCAAACATGAATGAAATAAATTCATTTCAACCAGAGCCCAAAACTTTAAAAACCACAAAAATATCCACTAGTCACAATCTTAAAGATTTTCTTTAAATTCTCTTCAAAGGCTTTCCACAAGTAGAAAAGTAGAACACACAGCAAATGTCTCTCTCGCCGTGGGACTTGACGGGCCACCAAGTGTTCGACTTCCACCTGCGCAGACCCCGCAGAGCCTCCTACCTCCTGGCCACCCAAGCTCGACAACTCAATGGCAGCTTCAAGAGCCGATGCTCCAACAACGAATCATCTTCTCAAATCGCCAAGTTGCTAATCTGTTTTTAATTTTGTATAAATTAATAAATTGGTAAACTTCAAAATGGCGCACAAATATTTTTGATGACATTTAATGGATTCATGACATGTGATAGAAATAGTATTCCACTAGTAATCGGGCAAAGCTTTGCTTGTGAAGCTATTTAAAACATAACTTCAATGGATCTGAGCTATTCTTTCTTCTAATCCTCAAAATACCAACCATTGATTGATTCATCCTGAAAGGAAGGACCGCAAGCCGAGTTACTTGACAGCCACTCAGCGAGAAGACGACTTGCTCAGTGAAACAATGCCTCCAATCGTCGACCTTCAATTACAAAACGTTCCTATCTTTTGCCTTTCCACCCCTTCGAAAAGCTCATGCAACATTTCGCAACTAGAATTAAGCTCTGAAGTTGTAGTCCCTTCCAAGGAAGTTGCTTGCAAGGAACAGTCTATTTCAGAATGGGGAAGACCATCTATGTACAAAAACTTGATAGTTTTATCTTTGAGTTTTTTGCTTATATTTACATCTTTCCGGTCCATACAGTACCTTCAGACCAGCCTCAATTCCATTGGACGGTGATCAATTAATTTATAATCAGCATATACCTAATTTCCATAGCTAGCAATATTAAAAAAAACTAACTTTTCATGAACACTCCTTCACAGACTGGGCTACATCTCTCTCGCCTGTCTGCACTTCGCCATGTTCAGCACTTGCCTCTGGGCTCCCGTCCTGGTGCAGCGGCTCACGTCGAAATGGGCCATCGTCGTCGCCTTCTTTTCTTACCTGATTTGGCTTTCTGCCAACTTTTGGCCCCACTTCCTCACTCTGGTTCCAAGCTCCATCTGTCTGGGATTTGGACAGAGTCTAGCGTGGAGTGCGCAAGTTTCGTACATGAGAAGTCTCGTCGAAGAGCCCTCAGAGTCGGTCGAAGACCTCAAAAAGACGCATCCACAAGCCAAGAGCGCTTCATCTGAAACAACCTCCAGGCAGTGTAAATTCAATGCGTTTTTTTTGGCAGTTTTCCAAACATCGCATATATGGGGGAATATTCTTTCTTCGATTTTTTTGACGGGGGTTTCAACCCCCCTGGACAGCTTTTCTAAACGTCTGAACAAGTTCAAAGTGAGTTCTGACCTGGCTACTTGTGGAATCTACGATGCCGTTGACACCAACCTATCTTCCAATCTTGCCATCCCGAGTGAGAATTTATTTGAATATTTAGTAGTTATAAAATGTATCAAATAAAATTAAAATTAAAGCTAAAAAAATCAATAATCTAACAATAACTAACAACCAAGTAACTCTTTCATTACAAACTCATTGCGATTTCGGTTAAACACGAAGCCATTTCGACAACCTCAACACCAACTGCCAGCAGTGAGCATCGTCACGGCTCCAGTACTCAAGCTCTTGATAATCTACATTGGTCTGGCTGGAACAGGCTTTGCGATGTCTCTGCTCTTCCTCGCTAGAGTGAAACATTCTCGTTCCGAAGCCATGGACTCTTTGGTAGGCTGGTATAGCATTACAATTCTTGGTTTAAATAGCTATTTATATAAATTTAAATTACTAAATGTTTATTAAAATATTATACCTACATTATATGTGGCTTTTAATGACTTTTTTTTAGCTTATTGATAATTTAAATGCACCTAGTGTACAGAGTTATAAAAATATAATTTTGTACCAAATCAATTATGCAAACCCTTCAGAATGTTAAAAAGAACATTGAAATGCTAATAAATAGAAGATTCTTCTATCTTCTACCACTATTGATTTTCAACGGCTTCGAACAAGCTTTCATAACGGCCGATTACACCAAGGTTTTTTTATTAAAAGAAAACCTATGTATTCAAACACATTTGATCGTTTTAGAAAATTTCCTTTGATTTATGAGACGTTCTCAACCCTGTGAATACTCCAGCACTAAAACATGTTTTTTCACAAGCCCCCATCAATCACTACAGTCTTACGTCACTTGCTCTCTGGGCGTGGAATTTGTGGGCTACAACATGCTGACACTCGGACTGACCAACCTCTTTTTTTCCTTCCTCATCGGCGTTCTTCTCAAGTGGATTCCTAGAGAGGTTGGTCACGGCTACTTATTAAAAAATTTGTTTGTTTAATATTTATAATTTAATTTCAATTCATTTTGTTCCAGGCTTTGCTTGGTTTGGCTTGCATTCTACACCTGAGCCTGATGGTGGTGTTGCTGGTGTGGATTCCAGACAACACCCTCATGCCCATCTACTTCCTCATATCCGCTTTCTGGGGAGTTTGCAACGCCATTTGGCAAAGCCAGTGTAACTGTGAGCCCCTTTGCACACTTTGAACTTTATAGTTTTATACTAATAAGATAGAGTAGCTTTTAATTATAAAAAAACAATATATCTCGAAAAAAATTACTTATTAGATTTAAACTATAACTAACGACGCAAATCAGGTCTGGTAAGTTTGTGTTGCAAGGAAGAAGAGCAAGAAACAGCCTTTCAGAACGTGCGTCTGTTGCAGGCGTTCGGAGCTTCGATTGCCTTTTTGTTGGGCATTTTTGTAGGCGCCTCGATCAAGCTGTACGTCATGATAACACTCCTAACCACGGCGGTGTTGTCTTACGTCGTGCTGGAGTACAACGTGAGGAGGATCGACGAGCCCGTGGTCGAAGCACCCAGCCCCCGGGAAGTCACTGCAGGCAGGAATGTCTTCAGGCAGTCTGATCTCAGTTGAGAAGGGTGTGAACCAGTTGCTTTATGGTGAGTGGCTTAATGATGAGAAGCGAGTTATAATCTTTTGTGGATTTTTTGAAAGTTTTTTGCTGATTGAGTTTAAGATGGTCTTACATTTTGATGCTCGTTTTATTTTTGATGTTTTGAAGGCTTGAAAATGTATAAAATTTTCAGGTAAAATAATAATTGTGAAAAATTAAAATATTAAAAAAAACATTTATTATTATTATTATTCAAATTAGATTGAAATGCATTATTATTCGCCTAGATATTTTCATAGTTTTTAAATGTATCATTATTTTTCTAAATTATATATTTTTAAAATTGTATTCCGACCCATTTTCGAGACATATATTTTGTTCATATCTCTCAAGGAATCACTTATCGTCCATTTTATCGCCATAATAAAAAGTTATATTGCAACGACCAAATCTATTTTAAACAATATGGATACTTGGAAAAGCTTTCATGATATTGTTTCTATAATATCCCTAATATTTTTATTGACCAGTGCTGAGCCTTGTCAAGCATGAAGTATAGCCTCTATAATATAGCCTATGTTGTATAGCTTTTTGTGGTGGCGTGAAATGTAGTTAGCGTAGTCGCTTGAAGTCGTTGTTTTATGCGGTCTTCATGATAGAAAAATTAGAATGCTTTGCGTTTCTATTTATGTATGCATGTGTTTGAAAAGAAACAGTTTAGGAAAATATTACTACGATAATTTAACAGTTTAGTAATGTGAATTAAATGATAGTTAAGATATTGACAATTTTAGCCTTTGGTATTTGTCTGACTTAGTGTTTGAGTTATTGAAGAAAAGGTTTGAAACTACTTATTCAAGCATATTTGAAAAATATTCTCTTTTAGCCCAATAGTTATGTTGAATAAATCGAATTTGCTTCTTGAATATTTTATATTTTATAAACGAAATTGCCTTTTTTCAAGATGGCTTTGTCCTATTTTTAAACTTACCAGTATTGACATTTCCCCTTAGAGTTTTTACAAGATTATCTACAACTTGTTATCATCAAAACGAAATATTTTCATTGATCCTTTAAAATTACTTTTATAGCTTTAGTTTTAAATTATACACAATTTTCAAAATACCATTTAAACATTTATATTTAATTTGAAAATTAAATAACATTTTAAAAAAATATTTTAAAACTGTTTTTTATTTGGTCAATATTTGGAAACAGTATTAGCATAGTATTAAAATGTATTATAATTTATATACAAGTTTTCTGAAATAATATTGTGATTTACAAATAAAAAAAATTGTTTTAGAAAATCATCCAAGTTCATAATTCGAAAACATTATTTTATAAATTATTAGTATAAGTATTTAAGAGACAATATCTAATAATGGAAAAACAGAAAACTCAAATGTTTGATTTTACATATAATTCTGAAGTTTTATGAATATAAAAAACCTATATAAATATAATATTTAATCATTTGAATGTAATTCAATTTAAAACGTTTTTTAAATAAAACATTTAAAATGAAAAATTCATATATGACCACTTGTAAAGCAAACAATTAAAGAAACGCGTAAAGGCGCTTAAGCGTGTAAATCGATTTCAAAAGATCACAATAAAGTGTCCACTTTTCACAAAAGCTGCTGGATGAAGTGGTAGTAGCCAAAGTTGACGAGGAGAAGCTGCTTCATGAGGACAGACCTTAGATAATCGCTGTAAGGTGCTTCTGGGCTTCCGTTGAGAGACGCGATCTGATGGTTCAAGATGGAATTGTCTGACAGTCCTGAGTTCAACGAAAGCACAGGGTCCTTGCCCATCGATCCACTGTCGTTCGAAGCGTCCCACGCCAGAGCTTCAGGCTTGTTGGGAAGATGTGGAATGACGTTTTTAGGACTGAAATTGAAGTTTCTCGTTTCATTAGGATTCATCTTAACGGAGAGGCCAGCAGTTTCATTGGGTTGAAATCGATTGTAAAAGCTTGGATAAGGGTAGCGAAAGTCATTGTTGCAATATGCGTGGTTGAAGTAAGAAAAGTAGTTGACATAGTTCAGGTCTGTCATGTTGTTCTTGTGCTTTTTGAGGTGTCGGTCAAGGTTGCTCTTGTGGCAAGTCGAGTAGTCACACCGAAAGCATTTGAGCGCCTTGCCTTCATCGTGGATGACCAGATGTCGTTTGAGGAGAGCCTTGCGAGAGAAACTCTTCTGGCACACCACGCAGACGTACCCCTCTGTGGCGTGGTGCTGACTCACGTGCTCTTTGAGCGAAGACTTATTCGGAAAAGTTCGGTCACAGCATTCGAGCACCTTCTGGCTGTTCTCGTGCATGGTCGATAGATGGCGCTTGAGGTTGTTCTTGCGGTCAGTGCTGTACTTGCAGTTGGGACAGTGGTAGTGCTTCTTGAAGCTGACTCGACCCGTCGACATGCTGGATGCTTGGTGTGTCTTCGAAGAAGACGAAGAACTGATTCTTCCTCGCTTGAGAATCTTGTTCAGGTCTTGGAGCCTCCCAATGCGGTCTTTTCGCTGGATTTGGTAACAAGTTAAATATACTTTGGCTAATTTTCGGGAAAATAATTTATATTTTGTATCGTTATAATTCTTTACAATTATCAATTTGTTAGAATATACTTTAGAAGATACTATATTAAAGAAAATTTTTAATCTCTACTAAATTACTAGTTAAAAATTATTTCAAGCACAACGGCGATGGTTAGATCACCGAGAAGCTGGAAAGTTGGTGACTGGGCGAAAGCGGTTGGAACGGCGGCTTATAAGGCCGATGCCTGCTTGCTCACATGTGTTAATTAAGCTCGGCCACTAATTGCGAACACGCAAATAGCTCGCTTCGAGTAGGTGTGTCGAGGAACTAAATAGTGGTTTGTGGAGGTTTGTTGTGGGTGAGTGTGTTGTTGGGGGATTTTATGCGATTTTTGGTGATTACGATGATTTAGTTACTCTGTTGATTAATGGATCAGAGGTATTATAAAGGAAATTCTGTCAGATTGGATTTGTTAACTGTGGGACTTTTTGTTTTACAAATCTGAATTTTATAATTTAATCCATAGGTTATTGATTTTAAAACATTATTTTGCGTGCATTTATGTTGGGAAGGATGGGGAAAAAATCAAAGAAAAAGTTTTAAAAACGAAATAGTTCTTTGATGGGAAGGAAATAAATATTTTTCATAAAACATAAATCTATATTTCAAATTTGAATTTCTTTTAAAGACATTTTGCAAACTTAGTATTTCTCTTACAATAGCTTGGAATAAAAATCTCCGCCAAAGACTTTTCCAATTCCATGTTGACCCGAATTTCACGACAGTTAATCGTCAGTAAATACAAACAAAAGCTTCGTTGCAATTGTTCATTTTAGTGAGTCGTTTGCTCCTTTTATTAGTCAGATCCATTCCACTGCACTCTCGCCATGATGTCAAGCCACTTTCTCTTTCACCTGCTCCAAATAATTTAACCGTCTCTTACTGTCACCCAAATACCTAATCCTTCATTTCCTCTCGTCTCTGTATCTATTTTTCTATTATACTATTATTTGAAATGTTATCTATTTAAACTTTTTATTTAAACTGTTATCTATTTAAACTTTTTATTTGAACTGTTATCTATTTAAACTTTTTATTTAAACTGTTATCTATTTAAACTTTTTATTTAAACTGTTATCTATTTAAACTTTTTATTTAAACTGTTATCTTTTTAAAATTTTATTTTATACAATTTTCTTAAATTTCTTTATGGCGGATTAAACTCTGAAAAGAATACAATTTAATTAGTCTTAATTCAGTAACTCGTCTTCATCAAGCGTAGGGTAGTGTTTCTATAAACGACGAAGGCCATCTGAATTAAAAATAGCGCACGCAAAGCTATTAAACAATTAACAAGCCGATGGAATGTTTATTAATTGAATGAAAGAAGGAACATTGAATGAAAGAAGGAACGAACTATTTCTGGAAGCTCTTTTGTAAAATTTTATATACATTTTAGAGCTTATTTTAGTTAACTAAATTGAACTTTAATTTTTTAAAATTTTTATAATTATTCATAATAATTTAAAATTAATGATTAATAATTCCATTTAATTTTCCATCCTATTAATGACTGTTAAATTGAGTTAAACTGAACTTTAATTGTTTAAAATGTTTCAAATTTTTAATTATTCATAACTAGAAAAAAGTACTTTAATTTTACTTTCCACCACATCAGTAGCATTAACGACTGGTCACGTCTCCACCAGCCGAGGTCTTTCCAACCTTGTCATATCCTCATCAATCTATTTTGGTAAATGCACTCATTCAATCAGTTTCCTTATTTGAAATTTTAGTTTTATGAAGGTTGAAATAGCTGCATTCCTAGGCGTTTGAACACATTTTAGACTCATGATGAACCTAAAAATACATAGAACTGAATATTGATTTGAGTCGAAAAAGAAACACTTTAACTCTTTTATTTAATCTTCCAAGTTTTTCATCCTTGAAGTTTCCAGCTTATTGAGTTATTCTATTTCTATACATCTACTCTACATTTCACACACAGGCATGTATGCATTTATATTATCATATAAACGAACCAAAGAAAATGGCTTTATAATTAAACAATTTAACAAACCTATGACAGCTAGGGAGTTCCGTCTGGTGTAATGGTAATAGCACAGACTCTAGATGCAACTTTAGATCGGTAAGTTTGTACATTTATATTTAAAACATTCTTTGTTAAAAATGACTATTGACTCAATCCAATTCAAAATTGCAATATCAAAGATCAATATTACTTTTAAAGTGAGTAAAAAATCGCCTACAAAGATTGTTGCCTGTTGAAGACAAAATGACAAACAGCACAAAAATCGACTTTTCACTCGAGGTTTTGAGCCAGTTCATTGATGACAAGTTCCTCGACTTCATCTGTCCGCAAGATGAAGACTTCTTCAGAAGCCTTGATGGACACCAGACTGAGGAAGAGTCAGAGCAAGTCGTGTGGTTAAAAGGTTCAACAGAGGATACTAGCCCATCGGAAAAACAACAAGAAGCTGTTGCGAGTTTGTCTTTTCTTCAACGTTGTCATCAACATTCTTCTCCATCAAATCGTGTTCCACAACAATCAAATAATCCTGCAAGCAAAAAAGATTGTAAAAATGAAAACGAGGAAAAATGCCTAAACGGATTTGAAAAGCAAGATTCTCCACTTTTAGATCTTTCTATCGGCCAAGACGATTCAACCAGCAATAAAGAACTATATGGTGGTATAAAAAAAGAAAAAAGATGTATTGAGACAAGTAACAGTTCATCAGACCACAACTACTGTTCGACGGAACCCCTAGCTGACAAAAGCAAGCCACACACACACGAAATAATATTTTTTCAAAACCTGTAAGTAGCGATTATTTTTGTTTTAATCCTAGATATTGCGCATCTAAATTTAGTCTCAGGCAGACATTTCTTAATTGAATGCGAGATTTCAAAATGAAACTTTCAACTTATAGATTATCTTCTATTTACATATAAATCCACCAACATTGCCAGTTTCCCGACCTTCCAGCAGAGGCAAGGTAGTCTCAGCAGCACGCTGCACCGATGCTCCCACGCAGGCTGCACCAGAGTGTACGCCAAGAAGACGCACCTGAGGACGCACGCACGCAGGCACACCGGGGAACGGCCCTTCAAGTGCTCGTGGCCCAGCTGTTCGTGGAGGTTCTCACGTTCGGACGAACTAGCCAGACACATGCGCTCGCACAGCGGTGAGAAGCCGTTCGAGTGCCACTGCTGCGGCAAGAGGTTCGCCCGCTCAGACCACGTCAACAAGCACCTCAAGATACACAGTAGGAAGACTGCAGGTGGAGGAGAAGGTGTTCATGCTTGTCTGTCCATACTGAAGAAGTTTTGAGTCATACGTATTTTTATTTATTTGTATATTTCTTTATAAAAACAACATTTCTAGAACTTTTTTATTTAAAAAAACTCATTTTAATCTCACATTAATGTAGCTCAGTCAAATATGAAAATATAAAATCTTCGCCGTTGCCAGTTCAAAATCAAGATTATTAGCCAACAAAAATTCAAGAAAAGTCAAATAAAAATGTCTAAAGCTTATATCTAATGCTAAACTGTAAGCAGTATAGAAGAAAACTAAGCCGTGAACTAAGTTGTGAACAGTTGATTCAAATAGATATGCTTGAAATGTCGAGATATGAAAGTTATAGGATTGAAAATTAATATTCGTTGGAATGTGATTTCAATGAAACGATGTAAAAAAAATAATATAAAAATAATATAAAATGAATTTAAATAATTTAAGTTGAATGAGTCAAAAAAATAAATGCACGAATGAAAGATAAAAAAAGCGATACAAAATTGATCAAAGTGCCATATCTGAAACCTAAAGTGGTTTACAATTTTAGATAATACTATTCAAAATCAATTATTTTCTATACTGCATGGATTCTGATTAACAATTTAAAAAATAAATAATTTTTAAAGCAGCATTTTAAAGAAAATTTAATTGAATTTTCCCTTCCTATCTAAATATAAGCCTTCATAATGCAAACAGAGAAGGCCATGATTCATTTAAAGCAATTATTAGCAGTAATAACATCTTCCAAAGCCTACATAAATTGATATAATTATACGCATTTAGAATATTAAAATGATGATCAATTTAGTGTTCACTTAGCAAAAGAAAAAGTAATAGTAAATTTGAAGATGAAATAAAAGTCAGAATGAAGGAAACTGTTATAAGTTATCAAAGAGCTCAAACCTTTATCTAATCGGTAATTAATATGTGATCATTTAAAATACTTAATGTTCAAATAACTTATTTGAATGAGTAGATTGAAAAATAAAATAAAATTCCTGTCGATTAAAGTTTTTTAAATGAGTTTTAATTGATCCTGAAAATCGAAGAAAATATTAAATATATCCTTAAGTAACCAAATGATGAATACATCTCTATATTAATTAGCACGCAATTAAGATGGACGTAATATGATTCAATGATTCATAAGATTTAATTAAAACGTCATGATACGCATTTAAATTAGAAATATTTGTCGAAATCAAAAATTCCCTAAAAAAATTAAGGCTAGAGTGCTGGTGGTGTTTAGAATTTATCATTGTAGCATCAGTAAATAGCTACGTTGTTGTGTGGTCTTGCTTTGAGAGCGGTGTGTAAATTTATATAGATATAAAAATAAATACAATAATTAGAAGATAATGTTGCGAGAAAAATGAGTTTTTATTATATAAGTGCTAGCAATATATGCAACATAAATTATACATGGAAATACAAATTGGTGTTTTGGGTATTATCAAATAATATGAAACATAATTCTTGGAACAAAAAAGCGAAACTACTTAATAAATCTGGACCAAGTAGAGATTGAGATTAAATTCTCATGAATTATTTCAAGTCCTAAAAAGCAGCTCATGAGCTGAACACTGTTGAAATGAAGACACCTTCTAAGAAGCTAAAGCTTGTAGAACGTAAACTCATAGTTCGCGAAGAAGCCGAGAAATGAAATAACTCTGGATGGAGAAATCATCGAGAAATCATCGAGAAAGCCACGGAGGAAAGTCACAAGCGAAAGCGAGTAAGGCACTGCAAACAACAAAGAAACGGCAGGTGGACGAATCAACTAGCACTAAGCTACGAGGGTTATTAACTACGGTATAAGATGGCCCTGTATAAATAGAGTATCTATTGAAAGAGATATGCCTTTCCAATGTACCCTTTGCCTTCTATGAAAACTCCATTTGCCATTAAAAAGTCTTTATAAATCCAGTCTTGTGTTCTTTCCAAAGTCTCGACAATTCCCCAGCAAGGAGAAATGAACTACGATATATACAAAAACTTCGATCCGAAATGGTGCATGTGCCTCTTTTCTTTCAATTTCCCTTTTCAAAGCTTTTAAATACAAATTCTCACGCGCAGTTATCTCAACAAGAAGCACATACCACAGAATAGTATCCCAACACTCCAACAACCACTGACAACCCCTACGCGAACATGCCTTCAACCCCCAGTACCCCTTTACACATTCACCACACCTCCACTCACTAACCACCCACTCATTCTAAACACACCTCTACTGCCTCACCCCTACTCACTTACCACCCACTCATCCTAACACACATCCACTACACCCTCATCCTTCCTCACACACCATCACTCCCTCACCACACCTCAACTCCCTCACACACCTCAACTCCCTCACACACCTCCCCTCACTCACACACCTCCCCTCACTCACACACCTCCACCACACCACCTCACACACCTCCCCTCACTCACACACCTCCACCACACCACCTCACACACCTCCCCTCACTCACACACCTCCACCACACCACCTCACACACCCCCACCACACCACCTCACACACCTCCACCACACCACCTCACACACCTCCACCACACCACCTCACACACCTCCACCACACCACCTCACACACCTCCACCACACCACCTCACACACCTCCCCTCACTCACACACCTCCACCACACCACCTCACACACCTCCACCACACCACCTCACACACCTCCACCACACCACCTCACACACCTCCACCACACCACCTCACACACCTCCACCACACCACCTCACACACCTCCACCACACCACCTCACACACCTGCACCACACCACCTCACACACCTCCACCACACCTGGCCAGAGTGAGGCACTGCATCGAGGGGGCAACAATGGTGCCCAAGCAGTACGACTCGCCTGTCAAACGGCACTGCACCTCCTTTGGCCCCTCCCCCTTTTTATCATCCTCCCCTCCTTTTGCCCTCTCTTCTTCCCCTCTCTTTACACTCCCTCCTCTCTCCCCTCCCTTTACACTCCCTCTCTCTCCTTCATTCCTTTCTTTTCTAGCCTCTACACCACGCAGTGATCTTTTGTGCCTCACTCCTTCCCCCTCCACACCATCCCACTTCTCCTCATTGTATCTCTTCCTTCCACCCTTTCTCCCTCTCCCATCCTTCCTTCCACCCTTTCTCCCTCTCCCATCCTTCCTTCCACCCTTTCTCCCACTCTTCCTTCCCCCTCTCTTAACCTCTTCACGTTCCTCAATTTCACTATCTGAAGCATCATCACTACTATCATAACCACCGTCCTCCTCCTCCTCTTCCTCCTCTGCTACATTCACATCCATAAACTTATCCTCTCCCAAACTGTCTTCATCATCATCACTATGACTATCATCATCACCATCATGATCATGATCATCATCATCGCCATCATCATCATCATCTCCACCAACATCATCATCATCATCATCATCATCATCATCATTGTTATAGTTTTGCTTCATCATAGCGCCGATCTGTTCATCATCAGCCGCTGCATCCACCAGGCCCTCCCCCTTCCTCCACGCCTCTTTGGTGCCCTGCTTGGCAACCACCTCTCCGTCATACTCATCATCACCATAGTAATCGTCGTCGTCGTCATTGGATTCTGTGCGGATGATGATGATGATGATGGTGATAGTTGTGGTGATAGTGGTGATGGTTGTGGTGCTGGTAATGATGGTGATAGTGGTAATGGTGGTGATTATGATGAAGGTGATGATGATGGTGGTGATGATGATGAAGGCGGTGATTACAATGATCATTCTGGAACTTTCATTTAATTTAACCAATAAAAGTATTAAATCAATTTAAAAGACAAAATGATCAAAGAAGGCAATGAATGACACCTGGATTGGGGACGAGGGAGCTTGCCTTGTGGTCAACCACCCTCAACCCGTCCTTCCTCAGTTCTTCCACCGGATCTGTGTTGATGATAGTAGTAATAATGATGATGATGGTGGTGATTGTGATGATGATGATGATAGTGATGATGATGGGGTAGAAGTTATACAGATACATTTTGAAATATAATTAAAGCCCAGCCATAAGTAATATATAAAAAAACGGAAAAAACAACACTGAGACTACCCGAAAAAGCACGTACCAATTTTACGCAAGTAATACACGTCGTAGTAGGCGCAGTCCGTTTGCACCAGAGGTCCATATGCACTCAGGTCCGTCTTTGCAGGCAACTCCAGGGCATAAAACTCGTTCGTTACGCTGCTGCGCTTGACGTAGTGACCCGACTTGTAATGGTGGTGGTGAAGATGATGATGATGATGATAGCAGACATATATTATGATAATGAAACGAATGTCAATAATGATGATGATGATGATGAAATAAAAACGATAAAAAAGATCAATGCTGCTATTGCTGAAACAGTAGAATGATGATGATTATGATAATGATGATGATGGTATTAATGATAATGATTGTGACGACGAGGACGACGATGATGATACTGACGATGATGATGATACTGATGATGATGACGACGATGATGATGATGAGAAGCACCTTGAACTTCTTGAGGAGGTTGAGGGCGTCCTTAGGGGGGTGTGTGCGTGAGTGGTCCAACTTGAGGATGTAACAAACGCCCCTGACGTGGTTCACCACCCCTGTGACGTTCTTTGGGGTGGAAAGGGTGTGGATGTGTGGTAGAGTGTGTGTGGATGTGTGGTTGAGTGTGTGTGGATGTGTGGTAGAGTGTGTGTGGGTGTGGTAGAGGGTGTGTGGGTGTGGTAGAGTGTGTGTGGGTGTGGTAGAGGGTGTGTGGGTGTGGTAGAGGGTGTGTGGGTGTGGAAGATGGTGTGTGGGTGGGGAAGATGGTGTGTGGGTGTGGAAGAGGGTGTATGGGTGTGGAAGAGGGTGTGTGGGTGTGGTAGAGGGTGTGTGGGTGTGGAAGAGGGTGTGTGGGTGTGGTAGAGGGTGTGTGGGTGTGGTAGAGGGTGTGTGGGTGTGGAAGATGGTGTGTGGGTGGGGAAGATGGTGTGTGGGTGTGGAAGAGGGTGTGTGGGTGTGGAAGAGGGTGTGTGAGTTAAGTTGGTTTCTTTTTCAAGTGCGCCCTATACATGGTGTTTTACGGTTAGTAAACAATCCAATGTGGACCCGAGATAATGAATAAATTATCAACAAACACAAAGCACAAAAGACCTACATATTCGAAGTCGTGGATGACGACGTTGCTCATGTAGGACTGCACCCTCGGTACCTCGAGGATCTCAAAGAGCTGCTCGTTGTCGATGGTGATGCTCTCTTTGAAACTGCCATGGAAACCGGGGTTCTGGAGTTGTTGTTGTTGGTGGTGGTTTGTTGGATGGGAGACAATACACACAACTAATGATGGTGAAGTGTGTTGGTGAGTGAGTTTTATGTGAGATTATAGATAAAGGACTTTTTAATGGGGTTTATGAACCTGCTTGTCAAAGTAGTCCACACTGATCACCATGCAGAAGGGCTGTGTTGTAACAGGTGATATTAGTTTTAAACATTAAATATATTATTTTTCAAATCATCTTTATTCATTAAGCCATGCAACATCATAAGCATTGCTAAATATGACCCAGAACAACCAATGATAAAATGTCAAAAACATGATGGAACTTGATTGAGCTACCAACCCTCGGATGGAAGCGCATATAGAGGCTATGGCTGATGAGAAGTGAAGTGGCCACCAACACCACTCCGAAGACAGCTGTCGCCAGCCAGAAACATCTCCTCCTCCTATCCTTGCCAACCACGCGAACATCCATTTTTTCAACATCTTTATTATCTAACTGTGAATAGAAAAAGGGTTGATTTTTATACTATTCAGATTACACTTTTAAAAAGATTTTTTTATTTTGTCTTTTTAAAAAATCAAAAAACTGAAAGTTATTAAACATTTATTAAATTTTATAATATATAAATAAGAAATTCATGAAATAAGTAACCACATGAGTATAAAATTTATACTATAAATTTTATATCACACAATGATCTTTTATATTTTGAAGTTTAAGTTTCAATATTGAATATACCTTTGCTTGGTGAAGGCTTTCTAGGGTTGATGTATTCAACTTTTCGAATTTAATATCTAAATTCTTGCTTGGCCTATAAATCGGCATTTTGTTTAATTTTATTGAAATCAAATTTAATAAAGTATCGACTTGATCAATCAAAACAATAATAGGTCAAGGTAGCGTAAACTTCTTATAAATGTGAATGGATTTATTATATACGCCTCAAAATTTGTCATTGAATAATTTTTGCATTAATACTATATTAATCCTACAAGATAAAAATATTTGTTTTATAATGATGTGAAATTAACGATTTGAAAATTATAAAAAGTTTTTCAAAATAATTATAAAACATGAGTGTTTTCAAATTTTTCACTTTTTATAAAAGTGTTTATTATTTTAGAAACTTTCTATGTTTCCAGCATATTAACTTTTATACGCAAAATACGTAAAGCTTTCATTAATCGTTAATTATGATGTACAAAAACTCGCGAATTACCCTCTTTTACTTGCTTTGCTCTG
Source organism: Piscicola geometra (assembly GCA_943735955.1). Lineage (NCBI taxonomy): Eukaryota > Metazoa > Annelida > Clitellata > Hirudinida > Piscicolidae > Piscicola > Piscicola geometra. The sequence goes on along the minus strand of OX030957.1, from coordinate 788,367 downwards.
TAAATATTGTTTCAAGCTTATACTTTTATATCAAAGAAACTGAAAAGAAATGTTTTTCAGAAGATATAGCTCAAGACACCATGGTTGTAGGTAAATCATACAAGATATTCATTTACCAGATTTTATAAATAAATTTAAAAATGAAGTATATATAAATTATGCCTTCATATATTTTTATTCAATATTCTAGTATTATTTAAAATTTTGACTTTAATATTGATTTATATTGTATATTTTTGAACTAAATAGTATTTAAATTATCAGGAAAGTACAAAACGGAAAAATTCAATAAAGATGAAGATAAATTTGTTGTTGCCGGTCCTGGTCTAGGAATGCATGTTGAGATTTCAGATCCTACTGACAAAATCATTCTTTCAAGGGTTTGTTTTTAGCATTTAATAAGGCTGATAGCTTTTAAACTTTAATGTTTTACAAATTTAAAATTTTCAAAGTTGCACTTTATACCAAATAACACTATAATCTGCATGCACAGACATACTCGACGGAGGGCAAGTTCACCTTCAGTTCGCACTCGTCTGGCGAACATCTCATCTGTCTCTACTCCAACTCCACCGCCTGGTTCGGAGGAGGAGACTTGGTTTGTCACAATGCATTTTCATGATCAGAATAATAGAAATATGATTATTCACAATCATGGATATTATACTATAAATATTCAACAGGTCTTGAGCATATGCAACTTCTTTAAATGCTGCAAATTTTCGTAACATATTTTTCCCATGCTAATACGCATAATCAAATCAATGGTCTGTAACAAAAGATCAATTGTCTTTAATTTGTTCCATCCCTGTATTACCTTCCATTAACTTTTAATTAATCATCCCTCCCCCCCCTTCCAATCATTCTACAGAAAGTTCACTTTTCGATCCACGTGGGGGAGGAGGCGACAGACTACAAGGAGGTGCAGAAGCACGAGAAGTTGAACGAGTTGCAGATGAGGATCTACCAACTGAAGGAGCAAACGGAGCAGATCCAGAAGGAACAGGCCTACCAGAGGGTTCGTTTGTTGGTCATGGTGAGTGATGAGGGTTTCATTGGGTATGCAACAAAATATACCTTGGACGGAATCGCTCTTTAGAAAAAATTTACCTTGCACAAAATAGATCTTAAAAAGTAGCCTTTGACATAATAAGGTCTTGGTTTAGGGCCAAGGTCTATTTTTAAAGTATATTTCGTGTAAGGTCTATTTTGTCCCTAATTCTGTTGATTGCGGCATTGGGCGCTGAAGAAGTCGTAGCATTATGGTGCGATGGATTGGTGATAAGATTTTTTCAGTGGTTTTATCAATTTTGCAGTCATTTCCCCAATAACTATCACGCATACATTCCTATTTAATATGCCACAAAAAAAGCAAACATAAAAACTCTTAAATCGAACGAACCACATCACCAAACCAACCGCGCAGCTAAGGGAAGAAAACTTCCGGCAAGTCAGTGACTCGACCAGTCAACACGTGCTGTGGTGGTCGATCAGCCAGAGCGCTCTCTTCGTGCTCGTGTGCGTGTGGCAGATGCAGCACTTGAGAAAGTTCTTCGAGACCAAGAAGCTCGTGTGATGCTTTTGTGTGTGTGTGTGGTGTGTGTGTGTTGAGGTGTGTGTGTGTCTGTGTGTGTTTGTGTGTGTGTGTGTTTGTGTGCGTGTGTGTGTGTGTGTGTGCGTGTGTGTGTGTGGGTGGTGTTGGGGTGTGTTAAGGTTACAGAAGTAGTTTGTGCAGGGTAGTGCAGTGTGGCAGTGGTGGGGGGGGGGTAGTTTTGGCATGGTGATTTTGTGTCGTAGCGTGTTCAATAGTTTACTCGTGAGGTGTTTTTTATGATATATGAGTGATGATATTTTTCATTTTAAAATAAAAATGATAGGATAGATTTTAGATTTTTAATTCAAAATTTTAGTTTCTGCATGCCAGGGTCGTATCGATCTACCCACCCATCTTTCTCTTGTGGTCATTCTTTTGTCATAATTAGTTTACTTTTTGACTTGATGCTTTTCAAAAGGATAATTTTAAAGCTCTGCATTAAAGCCTTAATCTCTCTTGTATCTTTAAAATTAATTATAATTTCTTTTTTATCGGTTGATTCATCATCATTCTTCAAAGCTAAATTATTTATTTCACGTTTAATGGGCCTGTCTGACTTCAAATGTTCATTTATCTTTATTCTTTTTTACTATCTTACACAAATGTCAAATATCTTTCTTTCACAAATAAACATGGTAAGGTTTCTATCATTAAGTTTAGTTACCTTAGTCACAAAGTACTTCAATATCAGCGTTAAAGACATGGGAAGGTGGGTTCAAGAAAAAGAGATGAGATAAATTTTTATAATATTCAAATAAATGTAAAAATACTTAGGTTTCGATCAGGAATTATTGTTGATGAGTAAGCTTCATTTTTGAGTTTATGAATGATGGAACATGTGACCTGAAGCGGTTGAGGATAGACCCATCATACTTGCTCGAACTTCTGATAACTTATCAGGTCACTCGCTACAAGGACCCACCTTTCGGCTAAGAACGCTCTCATTATTATAATCGTTATCATCATTATCATCATCATTACTATCATTAGTTTAATCATTGTCGTTACTATAATTAGTTTAATCATTGTCATTACTATCATTAGTTTAATCATTGTCATTACTATCATTAGTTTAATCATTGTCATTACAATCATTAGTTTAATCATTGTCATTACTATCATTAGTTTAATCATTGTCATTACTATCATTAGTTTAATCATTGTCATTACTATCATTAGTTTAATCATTGTCATTACTATCATCAGTTTAATCATCATCATTACTATCACAACTGCCATGAGAACCTCTACTCTCAACTCTATTAATACTACTATTAACCATTTTGTTATAAACTCAAAAATTATGTTGAAATATACCTGAAAATTGATTTCCCATAAGATTTTCTTCAACTCCTTAATATTGATGCTACGTTTGAGATGTTTATTATTATTTATCTGTCGTCATAGGCTTAATCGCCGGCATCGTCGGTGCTTTTCCATAACGTATCCATGCGTGCCATCGAGCGCCTTATTAATAATGACAGTGAATAAAGTTTGAGATTTATGAAAATGGCTGCAACAAAAGTATTATTAATTTTACTTATGTGTTATGTGAGATGAAAAACATTTTTTAAAGCCTTTTTAATGCTTTCGATAAAAAGATAATATAATTTATTTCTATTTTTAAAATACAAAAAAAGGAATAATGTTTTTTGAAAAACTAAATTCGGCACAACTCCCAACCCAAGCATTGCTCAGATTATATAGTAACGAAATCATTAATTATTTTGAAAGCCTCAAATAACTTGACGGAATCGTGAAGAAATCATTGCAAAAATATTATTAAAGAGTTAAAAACTTGAAATTCCCTTGGAACATCGTCACTAAAATTTCAAAACATCATCATCATAACTTCATCAGTATTTCGATTTTAGAGTCCTGGTGAATTCTCCAGCAATGACGCAGCAATGCACAGCGTCTTAATCAGGGACTCTAAAGGTTATGCGCAATGCGCATAGTCGCAGATTTCACGATGTATGTTTTGGAAGGCTGGCAGCTTTAATGAATCAATCGTTCATTTTGTAGTGGCTTACTCTACAGTAAGCCTTTCAGAAGCATGCAACTAACGTCAGCAATCTCTTAGAGGTTCCACATATACCCGTGATAAACTTATTCGTTCCTTGTTTCTCAACATCAGCGACAACCGGAATTGAACCAATCAGGAATTTTCTGAAATCATTTTCCCTAACCACTGAAAATCAAAGACTCATGTAGTTTTAAGTGAAAAAAGAAACCTTAAGAATTTTTAACAAGCTTTCAACAAGGAAAGTCTTTCAAGAATTTTTATTTTGCAGCCTTCAATATTAAAAATAAAAAGAATAAAATTATTAAAAAACGTTTGAATTTGAATTTAATTTTTCATTCACACTCGTTTCTCTGCAATGATGTTTTAGTGTTTTACGAATGATTTAAAAGTTTACACAAAAATATTGAATTTTAGATTAAGTTTAAATCTATATTAACAAGAAAAGTTTTATACGCATTTAAAAGTCAGTGCTACAAAAATGAAAGCATGTTTTTTCCAGATTCTTGTATTTATTGCTATAATTTCCTGCGGTCATAAATTACGAAGTTTTCAAATACCCTATTGAAATAAAAGCAATATTATAAAATTCTATAAAACCAATAATATTGCATATATTTCCCTAGATTGTTTTTGCTGAAAAAACTAATAAAAATTAACATATTTTTAAACCTTTTAAATTTTATACTTAGATATTGAAAAAGCAAAGCAGCAAAATTTGAAAGAAAAAAAGAAAAAAAGAGATAAAAGTCTTCAAAGCATAAATGACCAGAAAGGGGTAAAATATTATAAATGATGACAACAAACATATGAAGCGAATAATATAAAAAATAATTAATAAAATAAATAAAATTATAATTATAAATTAATAGTATTATTCAGTAGCCTCAATTATTGATAGATTAATGCATTTTTAAAACCCTCAAGGTTCATAAACTATAATTTATTAAATTATAATTATTTTAAATAAATTCTACAATTGATCTGTTTTCTTTCCACATCCATACTACTGTGCAAAATGGTGTCGAATCAAAGTCTTAAAAGCGCACGTAGGCATCAAACTCACGGTCACATGATGACGATGTCAAGGTCAACTTGCGCTGGCATTGCTATGGTCCTGATTATTACTTAGAGACTCCTTCCGATCAATCGTATCCGCGTGCGTGCATGTGAGTGTGTGTGTGTGTGTTTGTGTGTTTGTGTGTGTGTGTGTGTTTGTATGTGTGTGTGTGTGTGTGTGTGTGTTTGTATGTATGTGTGTGTGTGTGTGTGTGTGTGTGTGTGTGTGTGTGTGTGTGTGTGTGTGTGTGTGTGTGTGTGTGTGTGTGTGTGTGTGTGTGTGTGTGTGTGTGTGTGTGTGTGTGTGTGTGTGTGTGTGAGTGTGTGTTGTTGTGTGCGTGTGTGGGTGTGTGTGTGCTTGTATGTGTTTGTGTGTGTGCGTGTGTGTGTTTGTGTGTGTTTGTGTGTGTGTGTGTGTGTGTTTGTGCATGTGTGTGTGTGTGTGTGTGTGTGTGTGTGTGTGTGTGTGTGTGTGTGTGTGTGTGCGTGTGTGTGTGTTGTTGTGTGCGTGTGTGTTCGCATGTATGTGGCCTGGTGGGCTATGAGAAAAAATATATTTTCACATAACAAGACTGAAGTAGTTTTCAATGTAAAAAAGAATACGAATATTTGGTTATATTGTCAATGTTAATAATATCTTGTCGCAATGGCGCATCAATGGCTCAAGATGAATACGCCACTTTCAATTAAAAGTGGGTTTGAATAATTAATGACCAGAATTGTTTAGAGTCAAAAATCAAAAAGTAAATTTTTGACGTTTGGCCGTCCCCCACAAGCACCAACATTTTCAGTAATTTATTTCGACTATTCTTAATCTTCTTTCTATTCTTCTTCCCTTGTTGTACAGTGCTCCTCTGGAGATTTAATGCACATTAACAATATCTTTGAATAACATATCAATAAATTTCAGAAAATATATAAATGTTAAATATAAAACAGATAAAAATAAATAAAATAAATAAGTACTGTGTTTATAGTTCATTCAAGAGCGAATAAGCTTTGAAATGTTCTGGAGTGGTGTGGTGACTGCTACTAGCAACTGAATGCAGAGTCAGTCAGTTCCAGGAATAAAGAATATTTGTACGGTTCAGTTTGGTAGAATGCGACTTGAAAGCATACGTTTTTGCCATTTTTTAGGTTCACAGTAGCTGAAAGATGCAGGCGTCGGCAGGTGTTTCAAGCAGGTTGTGAGTGGTCTTGTGCATAAATACCCGTCGGGAGTCACTATGACGGGTTTGCAGAGATTGCCATCCCAGATTGCGGTTTCTTGAAAATACATTTAGTTGGATAGAAAATATAGAATAATTTTTTCAACCAATTATTTTTCTACTTTTTCATCGTAACGAACTAATATCATCTTAAAATCATTACGATTTCAAAACACAGTGTTTTTATTCCGGAATAGCTTTAATTCCCCGGGTTCGGAATAACACATTTAATTAACTTTCACAAAGTTTTTCCGTGAAATTGATAAAAAGCTAAAGAGTTTGCATAATCATTTTTAAAAAAGGACTTTCATTGGGTGTTGCAAAAGGAATGGATTAGGGGCGATTGAGGCTGGGACAGGCGTCTTGTGATCGATGGCGAAACAATTGCTTTATAAACGAACTCAAGAGGAATAAGATCATGTGAAAAAGTTGAATTCTTAAGAAAATGTATAAGCCTAATTGTTTGGTCTACTAGTATAATTATCTTTTTAATGCTTATGCAAGGCTCCATAACTGAATATTGCATTTTCATGTTTGCATAAAGGACTGTGATCATTTATTCCAGATTTTATTTTTCTATTTATATTAAAGTTTAATCAAAAAATTTTTCGTTCAAGCTTTCACGCCATTCATTGATTTTAGAAGGGATGCTTATTGTATTTTTATAAAGATTTCATCAGAAACTTGTAAGCAACATTCCATTAATCCCCCTTTTCTACTCATCAAAAATTTAATAGTTGGAAAAATAATGGAATATATTAACATATTGAAAAGTTTATTTGTATAAAATCTTTTTCGCCTTAACAGTGTATTTACAAAGCAAACACCCAATGAGTCCATTGTAATAACATTCGAAATAACGAAAAACACAATTTTACCATATTTTAATTTTGTGAAGAATGCTAAAAAATATTTAGCAAATTTTACTTTTTTAAATATAGCATGTATCGAAACCAACAACATTTATTTTTTAACGCTCGTCAGAAAACTATTTCATCTCCACATAAAAAACATTGAATTTATTTGTTTATTAAACGCAAAAAAACTAAAGTTATAAAATTTTGATAGAATTAATTAATACAAATCCATTTAATTTACTCAACTTCAAGAATATTTTTATAACTTAAAAATTCCTTAAAACTATTCGACTCGTTATTATAATCAAAATAAAACTAATTTCCAAGCATTTATTTATAAAGCAAAACTTTTGAAAAGTTCATCGAAGACATTAATCTACAAAACCTCAATTCATTTTGCATAAATATTCTAATCCATCAGTTTGGACCAGAAACACGCTCACAAGCCTACAAACACACACGCACACACACGCACACAAATGCACAAGAACACAGACATATACACACATATAAGCAGGCAGACTCACAGATACTCACACTTCAATCTTCCAGCATGCATACACAGTATTGAACGATCTCTATATGTATAGACTGTATGCCATACCCCCTACATACCATAGAAAGTATACAATCAGTACTATATGTTTGCATATAAAGATTGTATACTTTTGTATACAATGCCTAAAACTATACTTTATATACGCAAGAGTATTCGATACAACGATATATGTGCAAAGACACGGTTATTTACACGTCTTCCTACTTGGCAATATGCTGTGAATGACTCAAAAGTCCTGATAATAGTTTCTAAAAGACCTTCCGGAGAAGGAAATGACGGAGAGAATTCTGAAAAGTGATGAAGATGGAAGAGTTACGAAGAGAGGAAGAAGATGATGATTATGATGTCTAAGGTTTTGATGGTAATGATTACGATGTCTAAGGTTTTGATGGTAATGATTACGATGTCTAAGGTTTTGATGGTAATGATTATGATGTCTAAGGTTTTGATGGTAATGATTATGATGTCTAAGGTTTTGATGGTAATGATTATGATGTCTAAGGTTTTGATGGTAATGATTATGATGTCTAAGATTTTGATGGTAATGATTATGATGTCTAAGATTTTGATGGTAATGATAATGAATGTGACATCGGCGATGATTTCAATGGTTTTATAAATAGTGATAATGAAATTGACGGTTATGATGAAAGTGATAGTGATAGCAATATTTGCTAATAAAGACAAGAAGAATGGTGGTTTATGTGAGGGTTATGCTAGTGATGATGGGTTACTGTCCATAAACTGATGTTTGTCATAGAAAAATTAGAATTTTTAAAGGTTCTTTCATAAAAAAATAATATAAATGTATCGCTCATAGATATAGTATATACTACTTGTTGTTTGTAGGATATCTATGGTATCGCTTATTAAAGATAAAAAGGCACCATATATTATAAATAAAATGATATTTCGGACGAAACTATAATAAAATCATAAAACTCAGATTTATTAAAAAAAAATATTTTTTAAAGAAAGAAAAAAAAATTCGAAAAGGCAAAAACTTGTAGACATATAAATACATCTACGCCTGTACCCGCGAGTGGAGAAAAAAACGTGAAAATTATTCTGTTTTTCAAGTAAACGATAAGATGTGTGGGTGTCAAAAAATCTCAAATTTCTGGATAAAATATATTGTTCAAAAAATTGATTTATTTTGATTTTATAAAAATAAGTTTAATAAAATAAAATATTTTGTATATAATTTTTTTCCTGTTTTAAAACGTCATTGGTATTTAGCTTTTCAAAACTTATCTGAATGGAAAAAATGTTTTTATTTATTAAAATAACGATAATGAGTACAAATATAGCGAAAGATTTATTAGGTAGTTTGTCTCAGTTATTTGAGGCAAACGGTTGCTTTGGATTGTCAGATGTATCGAATAAGCTATTTAAAAGCATTTTTGAAAATAATAACCTTTACTCTAAATTGTATACATTATTTTATAATTTTTTTAAAAAATGTAAATAATTTTCTTTGAAAACAGATTTTTAAAGCGAAGCCACGTCGCGTCTCCAGTGCGTAAGACAGTCCAATTAGAATTGTGTTGAATATTGAGATTTCTTAAACTAACTTGAAAACACAATCTGGTATTCTAAGAGATTCCTTACACCACCATTGCTAGAAGTGAATGCCTGAAAATATCATCGACCTCATTCTGTCTATCTAAATTAAATTCACATTCAATTCAACAAACTTGAAGTTATTATTGAATATTTAAGTTTTAAACCAACCTCCTGATGCTTTTTAATTAGTTTTCTCAACAAAAAAGTATGATTTAAAATTAAAATTTAAAATTCTGAACTAAAACTTTAAAGTCTACTTTCTGGCGTTTAGGACTCTCTCATGACAATGAGTCGCCAATACAGTGAATCAAACGATAGAGCACACAAATAACCGGTGCTCCAAATCAAAGCATTGAAGCTCTCTCGGACGTTCACAAGATTCCGAATAAACGCTAAGGCGGAACCCACGGATCTTAAATCGATTCCTTCTTGTGCGAATTCCTTTAGAGGCACAGTATCCAAAAACCAACATTTCCATGCCACTTCTCAAAGCCATTTAACACTTTTACATTCTTCAAAGAAAACCAAAATTACTAGTTGCGAGTTTTTCAAACATTATCAAAGCGACGTTTGTATATTCAGTGATGGAGGTCTTTTTTTAAAGAAGTATCTTTGTACATTGAAAGACAATTAAAAAGCCAAAATGAAATGAAATAAGTTATTTCGATAGCTACGATCATTGTAGGGCATATTTTACACAGGTTTTTCTATGATGTATTGATAAGCCATTACACTCTAAAAATAGTTGTATGAGTTTCACTGTAATCTAAATGACTGTTCCTTTCAAATCTCCCGAGCCATAAACATTAATTACTTGCCTCCCTCACCATCTCACCCATGAATAATTATGCGAGGAGCTTGTGTAATTGCACAGAAACAGTTCCAAGATGTATTTGATTGTTTGTCTTGGACTGTCCCATGATAATTAAGGAAATTCTCGATGGAGGTTTCATTTGAGTTTTTATATTTCTTCATGCGTGATTTGATTTTATAGAGCTTGAAGTTTCCCTTTAGATATTTCAATATTCGTTCAAGTTACGGAATAAACACCTGATGGTCTGAAAGACTCTGAAATACCATAAATTAAAACTTCGAAATACAAAGGAACAAGTAAGAAATGCTAATAATTGTATGAGTAATAAAGCGAGATGAATGCAACGCGTGGTTTTTGGTTTATGTATGCTAGTGCTTATAGGTAGTAATATGGGTTCCTCTGTTTTTAAAATGAATGTTCCTACATAAAAGTTTGTGTCTTTTGCGTAATAGTGGCATGTGAGAATCTCAAAAAGGAAAGCATCGAAGATACATGTTTTGAGTAGCGATTCTAACTGATTATCATATCGGAAATACAAACCTTTGAACGTTTGGTAATAAAATAATTAAGAACTTCATTTTCTTTTTTGATGCATTCTCAAACGACCAATTAAAAAGCCGTAGAAGAATCTATTTATGAAAATATGATGCTCATATTATTTGGTGAGTTTAAATACATTTTATATTTTTTTATCTTTGGTGATAGTAAATGTAAAGGAAATTCGTTTGCCAATGGACTTTGTTTGATATTGCCTGCTTGAACGCATAAAAACAAGATAAGAAACATTTATAACTTTACAAATTTATTAACAGAAAAATTCAAATAAGCTTTAGGCAATTATAAAATTAAAGAAATCCAGAAAAAAAAAATATTTAAAAATAGACCAATCTTTGTAAAAAAAAACGAAGCAGAGAATTATTAGAGATTTTTTCTTCTAAATCAAAGATATTTATACTTTCCTAAAATCCATTCGATATGAAAGCCTTGCTAGTCTTTTCTAGAAATCCTTATCAAATATATAAACTTAGATGAAAAATTCTAAAAAACATTTAACCCAAACGTTATTTTCGAGTACATATATGTAGGTATTTCTATATAACACAAGGTGCGTAGATAATTATGAACATAGAAAGGCTTATTAAATACACATATCCTATGATTTATTCAATAAACTAATATTAATAGCAAATAATATATAAGTTATCGTGAATATTTCATAGATTTATATAAAAAAAAATTATAAGTTCTTAAAGAATTTTAGATACATCTATATATATATATATATATATATATATATATATATATATATATATATATATATATATATATATATATATATATATATATATATATATATATATATATAGCTATACATATATATATAGTATAGCGTTCATTGATAGAGTAATAGCCTTGTTTGAGCTGACTTTCACTCTGTCTCGTATTTTGAAGTTTGTTTCTCTAATTTATTTACGAAAGATCTTTTAGACTTATTTCGTTGGCCAATAAAATTGATAGGTTTTATAAATAACCAATAATTTGCAGTTTTAGTTTTAATAAAATGTTTATTTGCGTTTTTAGAACCTCCAAAGTTATCGCTTAGTAACAGTGTGGATTTAACTATGACGCGAGACTAAACTAGTGACTAGACCCTCAACTTGTTAGTTATTTCGAGACTGTTCTTAAAAGTTCAAAATAACTGATTTTTATTAGCTGCGATGAGGTTGATTCAACGCTGATGCCTGGATACGCCCCTACAAACAGGATAGAGCACAATTACGAGACCTCGTTTGGATAATTGCTTGTGTGGATATTTTTGCTAACAAACTGTATGATGAACCAAGAACATCTGTCGTGACCAGTAGGTCTAAATTTTTATATTAGTTTCAAGTTGACGTTTTTATTTTAAGTTAGACTTTATTTGATATCGTTGTCAAATTTTGGTGATTCACTGACACATCTCTGATTAGGATTATAAGGAACTTATGTCGGAATTATTATCGATTTACATTGATGAAAATTCAGACTATTCATCACCGTTTTTTCTATGAAAAGAGTTTTCTTTATAATAATCCATTTTTTCAACATCCGAATATAAATACTCAGCTAAATCAAAAACGCCATCTTCGTGATATTCAATGATTAATTTAAATTAATTTTAAAATCGAATCTCAAAGCGATAGCACAACCAGTAAATGCATTAAATCGATCATCCCCCAAGCGACACAATGGCAGACGAGATTGTTAAAACAGTGTCGAATATTTCGTCCCTCAAAGCCTTCAATCAGCCATCTTCCTCTATCGTCCCTCCAACATCCACTATCACTCATCCATCCAACAATCATATCCATCCATCCTCCGTCCTTGAGGCTGATTTTGAACCTCCTAAACCAATCGCATCGCATTCCTCTCAACTCATTATCCCCACCTTGCAAACAACAAACGATTTAGAGTGTTTGACCGGTATTCCTGCGAGCAATCACAAAGATAATGTGCAAGATTTGAACGAAACGGCACCCCAACTAACTGACAAAAAAGATAAAACAGAAATAACAGAAAAACAAATATGTATCGAAGAAAGTGAAGAAGCTGATAAAAAAGATAAATCTGCAAAAACAAATAAAAAAGAAAAAAATTGCCGTATTTTAGACCATATTTCGTGCTCAGGAGTTAAAAACGAAAGCCCGCTTTACGGAAGCCCGGATAATCTTTCTATTAAAACGACAACAAATTATGAAAATTTAGACGCAACAACTAATGGCTTTTCGGCTTCTACGCTCGTGAACAATCCTTTAGTGTCTATTGATCAGAAGTCGATTCTTGAAGTTGGCAAGGAAGAGACGTATGTGAAAAGTATGAGTGGTTTTAACGAGTTTAAAATAGAAAAAGTAGCACAAAACGAGCAAGTATTTGCAACAACTGATCCTCGTCAGCCGTCATTCCAAGCTCCACTGTCGACACAAGCGCAAATTGTTCCGCATTTACGACAACTTCAAACTCCACCACTGATCCAACAACTGCAACAAAATCAAGCGCAACAACTGCAACAAAATCAAGCGCAACAACTGAATAACACTCCCAAGACTCTTCCAGCCACCACGGACGACCAGCCTCTGGACCTCACCTGCCCCAACAAACGCCCTCCCTCTCCCGCTGTGCTTGCATCTCTTCCAATCAAGGCTGACTCAATGATGGAACGTCCACTGGATTTGTCGCTTAAGAGACAAGAGGCAATGTCTCACACTTTTGCAACGTCCAATAACCCGATCAGGAACTTTCAATTCAGTCAGACTAACTTGATACCACTGCAGCAAGAATTCAACACTTCCCATCAGAAAGACCTCTACCAAGGCTGCACTTCTAAAATGCAGCAAGCGACTCAACAACATCGAAAGGTTGAAAGTGGTTGTGGTAACTTCACATCGCTTCCATTAAGAGGGTATCTTCTGCAACAACAACAACAACGATCTTGTTCAATTGGTGACGTGGACAACCCTATTTTTGTTGACGACCTGGAAAGCCACACTTCCAGGAACAATCTTCTAGACAGGCAAACAACTTTCTCCAAGTATCAAAACATCAAACGTGAGAATATCAAAAACTCGACATTGGAAAATAATGCGGAAAACAATTTAGTTTCCTGTAACGCGCAACCTTTTATGGCAGGAAACAGCTCGAATAATTGGAGTTTTGTAAGCCTGAAGAAGGAAAATCATTTTCAAAATGTAGCCGGCTTCCAGAGCTCAAACTATAATGGAGAAGATGTTTACAAAAGCGCAACGTACAAAGCGAACAGGTATAACCAATCAGGAAAACTCGCTCGTGGACAGAATTATCCTCAAAATCCCTCTCTCCAGCCTAATCAAGCAAATTTCATCAACAAAAATAACAATAATAACATCGAAAACGTCTTCACAAAAAATAAAGACTTGAAAATATTAAAAAGTGAGGATCTTTGCATCGATAACAGACTAAATACTTATAAAAACCGAACTAATTTACCTTCGTTTGATGAGAGCAACTTTTCCAACAATCGAACTATATCTTCCGAGGGATGTGGCCTGACAGCTTATTTAAATCTCAAAAGTTTCAACCAGTCTAGCAGTCAGTCGATCGCGCTATCTTCGATAACAGACTCTCTTATGGAAAGCTCCATTGCAACGCACGAGAGAGCAAACAACGTCTTTAATGTCTCAAGCAACTCCCATTTCAGCGACACACCACCGAGCCTTCTACCAAATTCATCCCACATTTCTTTTTTCCAAAGTTCTAATAATTTTCCAGTCTCTTCCTCTGAACCCACAAATACCTCACTAACACTCATTGCTTCCACGCAATGCACCATTACAAGCCAACTCCAAAGGACCGAAGGGCACCTTCTCAATGCCAATATCACTGACCACTCAACCTGCACTATCATCAACAGCACTCATACCAACTCATTCAATCAAGAGTTAAATTCTGTCTGCAACAAAACTAGTCTGAATTCTCTTTTGACTAATAACTTCAACTCGAACTGGACTAGCGTAATGAATAATACGATTCCGAATAATTCAATGACGACCAATGCCAAGCAGTTCCCCCAAGGGAGGTCCTCCAAAGTCATCCCAGTCGCCAACGTTCAACCATTCATGAAAAACCGTTTGAAGACCTTACAAAAAGTCGAGCCTATCATCATCAACCCGTCACCCTCCCCTCCCCCGCTCATCCACAACCCGTCTTTTCAACACCTTCTAAATCCTATTAACCACTCTGAAACCAATTCCGCCACGTTTAATCTTCTTAACGGGAGTGCCAACAACGGCGAATTCCACCGCTTTCCTTCTTCAACATACGGGCAATTCTCGAATCCAATGATGACTTCACCGCACTCCCAGCCTAGAAACCTCACAAATGCTGCAAGCTCACAAATCCACACGAGCAATTTTGACCACTTCCAACTTCTCAAACCTTCATTGACCTCTGAAATCCGGTCCGTCGAAGGCAACCGCTTGAGCGTCGATTCGAACGACATTCCACACGATCCTTCCCTCCGACCTCCGAAGCAAGCAGCCTCAATCGAAGACACGACGATTGATTTTCAAGTTGAGCAAGACAGCGTTTCTAATAACATATCCAGCACAATCTGCCTCTCTCACGATCAAAGAGAAAACAAAGTTGCAGCTGAAACGAACCAAATAACTGCGAATAACACCGCTAAAAGCTCGACGGATAACAGCTCGGAATCGATCAACTTAAACTCCAGCAGCAAGTGCTCGTCTGCACCAGGAAAAAAGATCTCTTCTCGTTCGAACGAAGCGAAAAACAAACGAAAGCACCTTTCATCGATCGAATACATCGATGACGACGCCTCGACCTCTGATGAAAACTCCACAAATAACCAAGCAGAAAAGGCAGTAGCACGCAACCAATCAAGCAGCCATACACTCAGCGATACTCTCTACCCTAAAGACGTTATGAATAAAGGCAACACTAAAAGCAACGCAAATACCCAAAGCAGCTCAAAAAACAATATTAAGAACATTACTACCAACCAGAGTACTGTGAGCATTCATAAAAGATATCATATGAACAGTTCCACGCAAAACAAAGGCGGTGTTCGTATAGAAACCACTGCGAATAAATCTCCGAATAGTACTTTCAATCAAGTCGGAACTTCTACTACTACTACTACTACAACTACAACTACTACTACTACTACTACAACTACTATTACTACAACTACTACTACTACTTTTACTACTATTTCTTCTACTACTACTACTTTTACGACTACTAATACTATTACTAATACTGTTTCTACTATAACTACTACAACTACTACTTCGGAAGATTCATCCATGACTTCATCATCTACATCAAATTCATTGGATAAAAACAATAATATTCAACTTGCCGACACCGGCATCATTAATAATAAAGTAGTAAAGATGGAAATCCCGTTGAAAGAGTTTTCTTACGAAAAGAGCAACAACTATTCATCAGCATTGTCGCAGTATCAAGCAGGTCAAAGAGCATCATCGTCTTTCGCTTCCACTTCTATGGAGGCCTCTTGCAACCTTGAAAAGGTGTGCGCTTTTTGGTTTTTTGGTCTATATCTTTACTTTTTTTAATTTTAATTCGTACGAGGTTTTATTTATTCAGGTAATATAGTTGTAGACACACTTATATATATTTTTAACTTTGAAAAGGAAGCAGATGTTGATGAAATAAATAATACAAACGATTCAATGAAACTTATTAGAAAGATTAAAGCGAACTTCATTATTTTTTCATTTGTACTTCAGATTTAGAAATGGTGTGATACCAAATTCTTAATAATGTTCATAGCGCACCGGAATCAAGTACAACACAGAGAATTTTCGTTAGGCTTAGGTTTGAATCAAGTAGGAGATTGCTTTACAGACCTTTGGCGGACATAATCTTTCGAAATATAAAAATTATCACGAAGGTAAAATTCGCACGGTGATTTGAAGCCTTTCTTAGATTTTTTAAAAATAGAAAAAAATAGTTATTATACATAAATGCTTTAAAAACTTATTTATTTTAAAATGAAAAAATTGGAATTTTAATGAAATCTTAGCAGAAATTATTATTATTTTCAATTAAGAAAGTGAATGAAACTAAGAATTTTCAAGGAGTTCATACGCTCTTTGAAATATTTTAAAAGGCACATTTTAGTTTTTTTTAAATAATTTTAAAATTAAAAAAAGTCACTTACGACGTTAAAAATCGTTAAAGTAAAAATCAAATTGATGTAAGTACAGAATTTTTAACAACAATTTTTAGTTGAATTAGAAAAGTTACTTCAACAGCATATAATCTAAGAAGTGACTTCATAACAAAATAACTAAAGATGTTAATCTTTTCGTTTCAATTTCGTTAGATGTTTGAAATACATTTATGGTGCATGCTTCAAATGATTTTTTCTTTTATTCTATTTTATAACAATATTTTGCCATACTCAATAAAAAAAATACGTTACAAATTTTATTTTTCCAAATTGTTGTGTGAATCTTCGGAAAATTATTTTGCGAAATTATCAAAATATTTTTATACTTCTCAAATTTCCAAACTGATACACTTTTCAAATGGAAATCGTTCAGGGAATTTTCACATTTCTGAAACAGGTGTACGTATATGAACATTTATGGACGTCGAAAGTATTAAGGTTCTGCAGCGATTTTATTATTTCTCAACACCAAATCATAGATTTCCCATTCATCGGTCTACGACTCTAGTGTCTTATTATGCATCCGATATTTCTTATTAGTTTTGCAATACGAGCAGACTTGAATTGTCCGTAAATTCACACGTGAACAAAAGTTATTCAAATTTCTTCAAATTTATTAGAATATGTTGTATTTATAAAAGAAGAGAACATATATGAAGTGCATATGCAGGCATGGTCTCACGTGCGTATGTATTCATGCCTGTAGGCTTGCTGACGAGTAGAATGCTATCCATTTAAGGACTTTAAAACACGTTGATTTGATGCGATATCGATTGGGCATATCTCAAACATTCTTGTCAATTTCACTGCTCGCACGAAGATGATGAGGGTGGGGTTAATAAATATTTTATTTGAACGTAAGGTAACTTTATCAGAGAGACACGTTTTTAAAGTTTGATGCCCTGTGGTAGTGAATGCCAGTCCTTGAAGTGCTAATGTTTTTTTCTTTTTCAGAATCTGTCTTATTTTTAGAACGAATAAAATAAAATAAACTTCAAAATCAAATATATAGAAACTCTTACTTTTTTTCTTTCCAAAAAATTGTGTACTATATTATATAATAGTTTTGGGTTCTGGTTAGACGTAGAGCTAGATTCTTTAAAAAATAATATTTTAAGGTTTTAATTGCGGAGTCGCATTCTAAAACAGGTCAACTTCTAAAGTTGTAACACTTACATACATTCGTGCAAAATATGACCCTTGGCATTACATTACGACATCAAATAAATCAGTGAACTTGCAATACTAGTTACTTGCATACGATAGCCAGTGTAAACACACCTATCATACAATAAGATAAATAATGACATTTCAAATTTATACGTTTCTGCCAGGAAAATCTGTTCATTTAAATGTAAATCAATCATACGCCAAAATTTGAAACCATCATTTTTTTAAGATAAGAATTCTTATAATCATAATAGAGCATTTTGGTTGACTAATTTAAAAAACTTGTCAAAGAACCAATAAGTCGAATTTCTAAATATATAAAAAAAGCTTTATATTTATTTTTGTGCACAAATAAATGAAATATTTACCATAGGCAGTTTTATCATAAATATTCATATATCCGTTTTCAGAATTTCAAAATTCGATTTGGATAAAAAGACATTTCAAAAATGTGAATTATATTGACATTGTTAACTAATACATCGTCACCACGTGATGATGTCACATGGGGCATTTTATACCGGAAAATCTTTTTAATGAATTATCGTTTTATAGTTTGTAAATACTTTTTTTTATAGAATATAGTTTTAGGAAAGCCGAGGTTTCTATATATAGGTTGTTTTTAAGTGCCGCACTTCCAAAGAAATATTTCAATCAGTTTTCTGTTTGAAATTTTGTAAAAGTAAATCATAAAAGTAACATACATTTCATATTGGCAATATTTTTAATCATGTAAGACTGGGCCGTGTTTAAGTTAGGAGAAAACAAAATTGTCACATATGGACAGTATAATTTATACTCTATATATTTGGAAGACGAGATCGTTATAATTTAGAACCTTTTAGGTATAAAAAAGATATATTTCCAAACAATATAAGCACTATTTTTTTAGAAATAATTAATTTAATGATGTATTTTTAAAAGATTTAATTCGGCAACAAAAATTCTTATTAAATTTTTTTCAAAATTCTCAAAATTTAAATTAGTAGTTCGCTGACCAGGGTATTAAAAATAGGAAGTCCAAGATATTTATCCAGCATATTTAATTCTTTGTTACATGATATTTTTGTCCAAAATTGTAAAAAATATATTTTAAAAAAATTAATTAAACAACTTTTACAAAAATACTTGCCTAAAAATGGGAAAAGGTTTTTAAAATGGTCTGAAAGCAAATTATATTTTTTCTTCACAAGAATTCTCCATCTTTCTTTTAGAACCAATTAAGTAAAAAAAACAACGTTCGAGCAAAACTAAATTATTACTCATTACTTTCTTTTAGATGAAATTAAAATTTGAGATTTCGGTATTTTTGTAAAAACAGTTTTAAAATCATAAATCTTTTAAATATCAAAGCAGTGCTTTACATCGATTGGTGATTAAACTTTTTAGGATTTTTCTGAAGCATGATAGATCTGAACCCACGGTAAACTATAATTACGCTTCATTAGAATAAATCATGAAAATTTATGTAGTGGCGTCATGGTCTAGATGCCTTCGAACCAAAAGCTTATTTACGAAATCCCGTCTGTCTTAAAACTTCTTCCACGACTTTTCTTTGATACATTTAAATTAAAAGATAAGCAAGCAGTGTCTGGCGTTTAAATTGAGTTAAATTAATTTTTAAATGGTAAACTCTTTTTTGCTTATTTGTTTTCTAGCATGCTAAATTCATTAACGTTAGTCAAGCATTCGTCTCGCCTGTTATCATATCTGCAAACAATAGCAAGCTGAGCACGCACAAGATCACATACGACACACATACGACATACATACAATACACATACAACACACATACAACACACACGGACACACATCAACACAATCGCTCATACAACCACAAATACAAACCTAAACACACGCACGCACTCACGGAAACACAAACATCACGGAAACACATAAACACATGTAGCTGTTCACGCACACATATAAAGGAATAACACATATCTTTGGTCCAGATCTTTCGAAACCTGTGTTCTTGCGCTCTGCAATGCTCTACGGTTACTTTTCACTCGCTTTTAAACATTCTGATTGAATTGAAAAATTGATTTATAAATGAAGAAATACAAACATAAATAAGATAAATGAATAGAATTGTTATAAATTTAATACGTGTAGTGGCTTAATTATTTCTTGAAAAAATGTATCTATCTGTATAACTTTTTCCATTGAAAAAGGAAAAATAAATCTGGAATAAATTCTTAATAAATTAGTTATTTTATTTTATTTTAATTAAACTAGAATTAACTGATCTTTGACTTCTTGAGGCAACTTTTAGAAATTAAAAATTATAATTAATTCATTTAATCTCCTCAAACATCCTTGTATTCTCTTAATGTGACTTCCTTCGATCGCTTCTGAAGAGCAATATTACGTCATATCTCACCATGACATCACTAGCTGGACTCTTGTGCAATAATAAAAGGAGCAGTAGTTTTACTATAACATGTAGTAGGAGTAGTATTACTACTTTATTATTAATATAAACAGTAGTTGTAATATACCATATGTTGTGGTAGGAAAGTTACAGAAAGAATATAACGCACTCAACGATTTCTGTAAATAACTAAATAAAGTACAGCCTTTGATTAATAATTTCGATATGTTTTTTTATCATTTTCAAAAGGAATGAATTAATATTAATAAGAAACGAAAATAAATTTCTGAAAGAGGGAAAAAGAGAAACTTAATTTTTAAATGGAAAATAATTCTTTATTGATTTTCACGCCATAATTTGTGCGGAACAAAGATTTAAAAAGCTGGGATATTTGTAAAGATATCAATATTTACATACCTTTTGTATACTTCACTCAAATATACGTTTATCGTTTTGATATCATTCAATTCGTTCACTACAGTCGTTTTACTCTTGAATACTTATCATTTATTCATTAAAAAGTGTTTATAATCCACACTAGAAAAATAATAAAAATAATAGTGTGGCATTTCATTCACAATGCAATTTACATATGCCCTCAAGGAAAAGCATAAAAATTCTTTAAAAAATATATAATTCTCAGCATATTTTAATCTTTTAGGTTTTTTTCTTGATTTTTTTTGAGATGCGGTGAAACAATCCTTCTATTAGTTTTTATATAGAAATGAACTATGGTTTAAAAAATATGAATTTTGTATAAAAACCGTGAATGTTAAAACTCTCTGCCATTTAGTTTAAAAAGGAAACTTCGTTTTTTTTTATAAATGTTCTTTGCTGATCCTTTAAGGCGACAAAAATTGAAAGTAAAAAATAGAGAAATCTGAAGGCAACGTTCATAAAGAGACAAGAATCATTATAATTACGACGGAACAGAACTACACGCTATATACAAATACAAACAGAGGCCAGTTCTTTCAATGGAAAATATATTCTCAAATTTTTCATAAAGGAAAATTTGTATAGACTAAAAAGGAATCGAAGATAAATGTTTATCAAATAGTGCACACTAAATAAAGGTGCTTTAAAAAGACATAAAAATTCAAAGGGAATTTTTATGACTTCAAATTTTGGTTGAAAAGAATATTTTTTTCCAAAAATGAATATACAAGATTAAAATAATAAATGCTTATTAAAATAGATAAAAATGTTGTTTTTCTATATAGCTTGAAATATCTACACATATATAAGCTAATATGAGTTCAAGGTGTAATGGAAACGGATGAAGTAATAATATAGAAAGTACCCTAAAAAATCAAAATCTTCGGACATTATACTTTTCATAAAAATAATTGTTTTAAAGGCCTCATTTCGAACCTAATTTTTAAACCTCATTAAGGCGGTCAATAATAATAATTATTTTTGAAATAGTATTTTTGTTTTAGGACATGAAAAATAAAAATTATTAATAAATGTCCGAAGACTTTTTTATTTCATGGTAATTAACTTATTTCAAAGATTTTCACTTAAATGAACAAAGATTAGATAACTTGCAATTTATCAATTTAAAGTTTATTAGAATTAAAAAAAAATTATGTTTAATACTTTTAAAACTTAACTAGATAAAACGATAAAACGAAAAAGGCATAATTCAATTCAAGAAGATAATGCTAAGATTGAACACTTTCTATAAATCAATCGTCATTCATTCATTTAATATTCACTTCAGCTCCATATTAAACACCACACTTCTTAGTACGCCTCGCTTGTGGAAATTTTGTTTCACATCATCTAATTAAATTAATTTGTAATAGATATAAAGTTTATTAATCGATGCATTTACAAAAACTATATATTTTTGCCATATTTTTGTTTCAGATTATTGAGATTCATCTGATATCTTATTAATTTTAAGATTTAAAATATTTTAGTGAAATAAATGATCTTCAAAAAAGAATAATTCAAATGTAGAAGCCTTGATGTCATTTCACACATGGCTTCTTTCCTAAAATCTAAAGCGTTTTACAGACTTTTCTCCAGTAGTCCAAAATCGTTATTCTTTGTCACAAACCCTTAGGATGAAAAGCAATTTTAACAAACCAATATTGTCTGCTTAGTGTATAAAATATATTATTGCCACTCTAAGAAATTAATATAAAGTTTTGATAACAAATTTTAAATAAATATGAATAAATTTTTAAAATATACTTCATACAATCTGATTTTCTATTGCGGGGTATTTTAATAAGCGAGAATTCAATGGCGAAGGTCGTGCTGAATGGCCTTTGGATTGGCTTGAAGTAGTCAACGTGTCTTCGCACTATGTGCTTGAACATGTGTGAAACATGCTTTAACGTCGGGGTAATCTTCGTTTCAGAATATTGAAAACATTGAATCGAATTTGATTAAACCAATTTAAATCTTTAGAAAAATATTAAAAACTAACTCAAGTTATTTAAATAAATATATAGTAATAAAATATTTATTTATTTATTCATTTAAAATTACTATTAAATCAGACAGGGTTTTGTATTTTGAAGCAAGCTTCTTGTATTATATTTCTGCTAATCATTTATGATTTCAAGCATATATTGCTTAGAAGTTTATAAAAATAATTTTAAATAATTTTAAATAATTGTAAAACGGATCTAATTCGTTGCTTCGAATGGTCATCTAGATGAAGATAGGGATAGGTAAATGATTGGTAGGTTATTATAGTTGGAAGATAAATATGAGTTGGTGGCTGATGGATTGGTGATGAATTGATTGATGAATGGGAGATGGTGAATGAGCGATAGAATGGATCAATAACTTGTAATAAAGTCACAGTGCCAAGATATTGTAAACCTAAACGAACATGTAGACTTTGGATTTTGGTTTCATGAAAAAAAATTGTTTTCTAAAAAATGTGTAATAGAACATGAATAAAAATCGTGTAGGAAGTTTCTCAATAGTTTTATTTATCAAATAAAAAAAACACAATAATTGTAAGTATTATTAGTCCGTTTATGTAAGATGAATGCAAGATTTTTTAAACCATTGCGCAAACTATACAAAATTAATATGGTTTAATAGTAATAAAGAAATTATACTGAAGTATGGTATGTGTCAAAGTTTTTTTATCCCTTTAGATTGTAGGACTTTGGTTTCAAAGCTCAAATAAGCTTTAGAAAAAGACGACGTACCTGAGCGTACCATGAGTATACAGATTGAATTACTTGCTTTATTTGAGGAAAAAAGTAATATTTGAAAGTTGTATGTGCGATTCATGTTTACAAATTTTGTTGGTGTAAAACGAAAAGAGCTTCAAGTGGCATTTCAAAATAAAGTTTTAAAAGAATTACGATGTTTTAAAGCTTTTCTTGAAAAGAGAAATTCTACGTAAGGCTCACCATAACTCACGACAAATGAGTTTAATGGATACATTTTTTACATTTTTGTTTTATTTTTGAAAGTCTGATACCAGTATATAAATATTTTTGAGATTCTAATAACTAAATGAATTTTATGGACATACAAGTACATACAAGTCAAATAATAAAGTTTATAGAAATATTTTATATATAAAAATAATGTTATAAAATGTCAAAATATTTTATTTCAGTATAGAACAGCTTAAAACAGACGATTTAAACATTTATTGGCAGACGAAAACTACATGCGAACACAAAGGTAGGATCGCTCTAGGAGTGAATCAAAGAGAGATCATCCGTTCACCAATAGAAAGTTTAAACTAACGATTATCGATTCAAACAAAAATCTCTTTGGTTTTTGATCCAATCTTATTAACCGGAATACAAATTTGCATTAATTAAATTCTTTCTGAGATTCCAAGTAAACCACAATGCAGGGTTGTGCATAAATTAACACACGAAGATCATGAGAAGTTAATAACCGTTTGAGCTATTCCTAATATTTAAGTTCTTATACAAATATAATATGATTGTTTGAGAACTTGAAAGGGTTGAAAAGCACAAGCAAGCCGACAAACAGATGCACGTCAAGAAGGAGTCGGCAAGAAAAGTGTTCATTGAACACCACTAGAACTTCTCCGTACACTCACAAACACGAAGGCTCAGTGCTGAGGGACCTTTGGAACACGCGCACAGACGCACGTTTGAGATTGTGAATTGAAAAATTGCAGTGTATAAACATAAAATAGGCTGTCACAAAAACTCCTCGAATCAGATCAATAGAGGAATATACCCCTAAAGAGGCTCAAGTGGAGTTGAACCCTGTTTGATGACGTGTTTGCATTTAAAGCAGCACCCATCATTCATGCTTTTAAAGTCTGTTGAATTTATGTGTGAAATTGTACAGAAAAACATACATTCAAAGACAAATCTTTAAATGAAAACACACACACACACACACACACACACACACACACACACACACACACACACACACACACACACACACACACACACACACACACACACACACACACACACACACACACACACACACACACACACACACACACACACACACACACACACACACACACAGACTAGAGGTCGGACATGGACGATTTTTCATTCCCGGTCCCGTCCCGTTCCAGAAATTTGTTTTCCCGTCCCGTCCCGTTCCCGATGGGACATCAGAATTTTGATTCCCGTCCCGTCCCGTTCCCGAAATTTGTTTTCCCGTCCCGTCCCGTTCCCGATGGGACATCAGAATTTTGATTCCCGTCCCGTCCCGTTCCCGCAACTCGATTCACGGTCCCGACCCGTTCCCGAAACTTTTTTGTTTTTTTATTCATTTTCGCTGCCGTTTTCACTGGTCCCAAACTTGCTAGTTCTAACATTTCTTACAATTTATTATTTGAAAGTCAGAGAATATTTCTTTTAATAAAATAAAAAAAACACGATTTAAATTTCAAATATTTATTGAAATGAAAGTATTGAAGTTAGTCATTGTTTTTGAGTAATTCAATCAAGTCTTTATTGCTTTTCACACGGGTTAAACCGTTAAGAGTTTCAGCTTTCAAATGAGAGGATTTTGGGTCTGAAGTTAAACGACCACATATTAAAAAATTCCGTTCACAGGGAATATAACTTGCAGATATACTAAACAAAATTTTGGCTACTTCTTGTTGTATTTTAAAATTGCTCATTTTACTCCAATAAAATAAAACATCTTTATAATCTTCGATTTTTTTGGGACGTAATTGTGAATATTTGTACAATTCATCCTCTTCTGAATTTTTTTCTTCGTTCATTATTATTAATTCTTCAATAATGATAGAAATATGTTTTTTGACAACATTCTTATTCTCCACAACTGCAAATATAAAATCATTCGTATAATTTGTTAGTATTATAATTTTATTATAATTTTTTCGTTATAAAAACAAACATAATAGGTCTAAATAACCATCATTTGTTTTTTTTCTCAACGGCACTGCAGCTTGGTCTGGCTGTACAAAATAGATTTAAATTTTCTCTAATGAAAGTCTTGGTATTTATTTCTTTTCTATCCCAAACTTTTTTTCTATTATTCTTTCATACTGTGGATGCAACAGACATGCTGTCATATGAATGAGATCAATGGCATCTTTTCTTTTGTCGAAATGATCAACTGAACAATCATTTGGAAATTAATCATTCAAATTCAAAGTATTAATTTATAAAATTAAAATAATATAACTGACCATTTTGATTTCATCTGAAAAGTTTTCATCATCACCCATTTGTTCTAATCTCCCTAATCTTTGGACTCACCATAACAACTTCAAATGTAGTGTTGGAGATTTCGACATTGGCAATGGTGGCTTCGTTACACATTTCTATTGCATTTAATACTTATTTTAAGTACGGAGTATCGATGAAATAAAGATTTTCATACTTAGAAGTTTGCTGAAAAATCATTGTTAAAAAATCCAATCCCAATAACTGTCATTCCCGTTTTTCCCGTTCCCGATTTAAAAGTTGATTCCCGTTCCCGTCTTTTCCCGTTCCCGATTTGAAAGTTGATTCCCGTTCCCGTTCCCGTCCCGAAAACCTATTCCCGGTTCCCGACTTTTCCCGTCCCGAAATTAATTTTCATTCCCGTTCCCGCGGGAGTCCCGCGGGTACCCGCGGGTACCCGGTCAGATCGGGTACCCGGTCCGACCTCTAACACAGACACACACACACACACACACACACACACACACACACACACACACACACACACACACACACACACACACACACACACACACACACACACACACACACAAACATACACACACATACAGCATCGTTTGAAGGATAAAAATAAAAAGGCGAATTCTCTTTCGCAATATATTCATAGCTTGAATAAATTCATGGCATCTTTTTCGTAATATTTAAAAAACTAATATTGCATGAGTTTTATTCGAATTCATATGCTTTTGATAAAACCAATAAATTTTCACAAATAATTGATAAAAAGTTGCTTAAAAATCTTTTTAGTTATTTCAATGAATCATTTTTGTTAAGAAATATTATTTGAACGTTGAAAGCAAAAACTTATTTGAAAACTATTCAAAACTATGAAAAAACAGAAAAACTGCCTTTCAGTTCTGCACCAAGAGAAATGAAGGAAGGCTGAAGTTACAATTGTAGAAATGAGCCAAAGTGATGAAATTTTATGTCTGAAATAAAATAGATTAGCATTTCAGATTTTCAGAATTTTATTTAACAATGAAAATTTCAAAATTTTTATTAAATTAAGGCATAAAAATAAAACTAAAGCGAAGCATAGTGTGCGAAACTCTGATTCTTTTTAATAGGTTTTAAATTGTAACAGAACCTTTGAGAATAAATAATTTTCAAAAAATGACTTTTCAAAATGAATACAGTCTTTCCCGGAAACAAAATGAATATTTGAAGGTTTTACGGCGGCTTTAGTTTTTCTAAAAAAGTTTTTCAATTCGAAGGTCTGAAATGTAAAGTTTTTGAATTTATTTTTCAAATATAATCACACGAAATTGAATACTTGGTCGGGTGATGTTGGTTAAGTGGCGTAACTGATTGCTCAGGTGAGGCAGTAATAAAAGAGAATAAATCCTTTAGTGGTGTGAGTGATTAAAATAAAATATTGACATCAAACATATTTCAAAACCGTATGGTGAAAAGAATAAAAATAAAAATTTTAAATGGTGAAAAAAATATAAGTTAATTTATTGTTTTGCGAATAAACAATTGCTTTTAGCGTGTATCTTCTATTTTTTATAGAATTTTCCAGAAATATCTAGCACATGAGAGTTCCAGAAACTCATTATCAATCTAAATTACGCACTCCAAATCTCCAAGAAAACCTCTAAGCATAAAATGACAATCATACCGATAGATGCAGCAACAGCATCAACAATACCAATTACATACAAATATACCTATATAAAATAACATGAAAAATCTTTAAATGGCAAAAACATTAAAATCGGCTTCAATCAATATAGCAAATGGTTTGTAACGTATTGCTTAGACGTATACTAATGGAGCAATCAAGTCTTCCTTTGCTGGGTTTCTCAAGATTTGTGCAGCTTTTAAATCGTTTTCCTTACGCACAATGCAACTAACTAGGTTTTTAAATAATTTTAGAGTTTAATCATTAAAAGATTTATTTATTTTTAAAGATTTTTCTTTTCAAAGCAATATATCAATGTTAATAGAAAAAATTCTTTAATGCGTTAATCAATTATTTAAATCTATTTGTACATTTTTATCATCTTTATTTTACATTTAGTATCTGAATCAATTAGAATAGCCAATTAATCAATTACCTTGGTATTCCTTTATTCACTCCATCGTCAAACTACTTGACATTCTGTTCTTACGTTTATCCATCAAACGTTTATCATCCATGCATATCAATTTCCCCATCACTGGTTTCATTTATCTATGCATATATAAACATTTTTAACCGTTTTATTTTCTTTTATTTTTTTAAGTCAGTGTCACAACTCCACCAGAATTCCGTTCCAAGAAACACGATTACAGAGGAGAGAGGTGGACAATGTGGTACCGACTTGTTCAAAAGTAAGTCTTGGACGACATTAATCGTCAATGCAATATTTAATAATTGATAGGAATGTATCAATAAATATCAGAATTAAAATTGAATTAGCAGTCAGCAGTTTAAATGAGTTAAATCTATAATAATGAAATCTTTTTTAAAAATATTTCAGACTACGAGAACCAACGGATCAACAACTACAGTTTCAAAAAGTTATCGACAACCATGAATGTATACAACCACAACATCCTCAACACAGTCTACAACCTCTCAACTTCAGATTATATCACACCTAAGCATGACCCAATTGCAAGCCCCCTGCAAAACAACTATTTTAACAATAATAAAACCAATAATGAAGCAATAAAGCATTACAACAACAATGACAACAACAATTTCAACACCAATAAACGACCCACGCATAATTTGAGTCAATTTCCCAATAACCTTGAAACACTCAGCAATGGAGGCTACAGCGGCGACATTACCGATTCAGAGCAGAAGAATTTCAAAACTGGAACTAAGCGGAATTCGAAAGGAAAATCGATAATGAAAAGTAAGCACTTTAGAGAACGGATATTAAATTAAATAAGAGACATCGAAATGAAACTTTTCACTTCCATTAAAACAAGCAATTTATTAATTTAGACCGGTCCCTGTAATTCTTAGAAAAACCCAATACTAATTTTGTTTTATTGAATTTAATTACGTATTTAATTGAATAAAACAAATATTGATCTGCCAGAAGCTCATTGGAAGACGCGGCAGATGTTTGAAAATCCGGGTCCCTCGCGCCCCTTCTCCCCAAGCGACCAACTCCCAGAAAATCTCAGCTTCACAGGGTGAGACTTTTGTTTTGTATTTTTATATTTCAGACTTTCAGTTTATCTCGAGAACTTTTCGAGTTTGACACTTAACCCTAAAAGAAGTTGGAAGACGCTACTTGAAAATAAAAATTAAATGGTGCAATCTAAATTGATCGTTTGAGCTGAATTATTTTATTTTTATTTTAAAAGCTAGAGATTACATGAGAGCTTCACTATTGGACTCGTTTTCAAAGCGAATGCAGGATTAATAATAAAATAAACTGCCTTCATGTAGAGCTGAGTCTAATAATAGTTTGAATCAAAAATAAACAAATATAGATTATAAAGTAGTTTAAGAATGGTTATCTAATAGGGCGTTTGTTATAAAAGAAGGTTGTACAATAAAAATGTTCATTTTTCTGCTATTCTAGGATTTTGTTTTGTGCCCACCTGTTTCAGAACTTTCTCTATTTCATCTAAAAATCATTTTCATACCATTAAAAAAGCTAAAGTATACAAAATATAAATTCTTAGATTGTATATAAATGTTATTAATCTAAGTCAGGCACATAGGAGCTGATAAATTATACATTTATTTATACAGAAGGTTAATTCATTAACATAATAGCATCGAGAGAGGTAATCTCTTGTCTTATATTCTGGATTTTATAGATAAGATTTCTAAAATGAATTTTTCGAAAATAATATTTTATTCACATTGACAATTCAAGAAATTGTGTATGTACATTGTACCGTGCCAAAAAAGAAAAGCCAACTTTTATCAGCCTTACTTCATTGAAAAATCTTCTAAAAAAACTTTTAAAATGAACATAAAATGTTGATTAAAAAGTTTCATAAAAATGATTTGAAAGAATAATTTTTTATTGATTTATAAATGTGTTGAAGTGCATCTCTCGCAAAATATTTTTTCTTTCGATAAATTAATGAAAACTCTACGGTGAATACAGTAACACGCGTACACATAAACACAAATATATACATAGGAATAGTATATAAAATATTTACATACCTAAAAGGAATGTTTTAAATAGACTCGCAAAAACGTTAAAATTATGCTAACTATTGATTTAGCAACCAATATTGAACAAAGATTTTTTCAATCCTATTTTTTAAAGGGGATAAATGAAAAAGACTTTTAAATTCCGATAAAATATATATGATTTTAAATCTAACTCACCAAGTTTTGAATAAAAAAATTTAAACTCACTTTTTAGTAATTTTTTATAATGGATGACTACCGTAAAATACAAAAATCTTGGAAAATTTTGAAAGAATCGTCTCAACGAATTCTTATTGGCCGGCGTACACATTCGAGTTTTCAAATAGACGATTAAATAAATGATGTCCGGAATAAGAGCGCAAAAAATTATTTTGTCAAAATGTGATGGTGTAAAATTATCGATATCTGAAGATTATAATATTTTACGGTACATTTTTTAATAATGGTAAAATGAATTTGATTAAAAACAGTTTTGGATGCTCTCGCTTGTAGACCCCCGCCTTCATACAAACATATACTCATATAGTTTGATTGGCCCAGCGTTGATTAGTATGCATGCATTTGATTGGTCCACCAAACATAAAATGCACATACACACAAGCACACATCCATAACAATTATTGAAGACAAGTTTCCAATGTTTAAATAGCTGTGTGGTAATGCTAATAGGCAAAATAAAATAATTTAAATTTTGCCTATGACATTTAGTGCTCTGACCAATATTATGCAACAACTTTTTTATTGAAAAATTTCACATAATATTTTTTAATTTATTAAAAATGTTTTACTAGTAATATGGTGAAAAATATCTTATAAATTTAAGATATTCTATTTTACCAATTATTAAGTATTTCACGTAAAACTTAATTTTTAAAAGTTTAAACTTAATTGAAGGTAATAAAAACCTATTATTAAGTATTTCACGTAAAAGATAGTGCATCAATTGTTTTTATTCTCGAAAACCATCCCACTGAGAGAGTATGTTCCTTCCTTATTGAATAAGGCTTATTCATTCTCACTCATTCAATAAAAACAAAATACAAAGGGCTAGAAGAGATTTGAGCTAAAGAAAACCAAGCACATTCCATGTGCACCAGCAGAAGCAAAAGAGATCAGTCAAGAGAATGGAGCAGCCTATAGCCTGTTGGGTTTTGAAGTGACTTGCCCACTAACAGTGAAATAGGTCTTTTTTTCAACATTATGACACTGTTCTATAATATTTTCAAACCCATTATCAACTTAATTTAACCACCTATTTTGTATCATGGTAGCTGACATTGATAAAAAGAAGATTTAAAATAAAACATGTCAGGACTATCCAAGAAGAAATATTCTGACTGCTGATAAGCAAAAGAAAATACTTTAAAATTATGAAACATCTACCCACGTTTTATTAGTAAAACATGCTGATGACTTTTAGTCCTCTGACCAATATTATGCCAACATTTTTTTAGTGAACAATTTCACAATATTTTTACATTTTTATCATATCGAGTTTAATAAAGTGGTAAAAACTTAATTTTCAAACGACTGTGAACAGATTTTAATTTGTTAAAGCTGCAAAGGATATGCTGCATATTAGACTCTAATTATTAGAGCAATAAATCATTTCGATGAAATTTTTTCGACTTTGATTGTTTCTATCTTTTTCATTCAGGTCATATTCTAGAAGTAAATAAGCCATAATTCTTGTTCATTTTACGATATATCTCGTATCAAATAGTTACCGAAAGATTTAAAAAAAATGGCCGCTTTTATTTATCATTATTTTCATGTCTTACATACATCAGCTGATATTAGTAAATAAACAGTGCCGTTAGCTATAAAATGTTAATCTTAAAGCTGCGTAATATATGTTTTAGTCATGTTTTTTCACAAGTAGTGACCAATCAAAGTCATGCATATATTAACGCTCGGCCAATCAAACTACTTATAAATGTATGGGTATATGTTTGTATGAAGGCGGGGGTCTCCAAGCGAGAACAACCACAGTTTTTATCAACGGGTTTCTAACCTATCGATATACTTCGCTTTATGGTTTTGTTGAATTGAACGTTAAAGGATTCATTAATAAAATAATCTAAACCTTATAAAGCACTTCATTCGGTTTTAAGGCTTAATTATTTTTTAGTAACTTTTTTATTATTGTATTAATTGTAAACTCTATCATTTAGTTTGGTTGCTAAATTTAAAGTTAAAAGTTTAACAATTTATTTTTGAAGTCGTGAAACAGAGCCGTTGCATCTAGTCTCCAACCAGGTTAGCTTCGTATTTGTATCAAACAAAAGACCACATTATTGAATACAATTTAAAGCATAAGATTTCTTATAAGTAATAATGACTTTGATTTAAGCTATAAATTTAAAAGCTGTTTCAATTACAAGTACACAGGTGTATGAAAAAAGCTCAAAACTAAACATTTTTTTCAGAATCTTTATCACAACTCTAACTCATTCCAATTCGAAAATAAGAACATTCACGAAAACAATCTTCAATATAATATAAACGTAAATGATAATAATAAAATGTTAAATCTGACTCAAAACAACAGCAATAACAACTATTTAAAATATAAAGATGATAACAACAACAGTTTCAATGGTTTAAATAATAACCTTAACAATCAAAATATAAACAATAATACTTTCAGTAAGCAACATAGCAATAAGAATAGTTTAAAGACCTGCTCATTTGAACAAAACAGCAACTCTAATCTCTCAACTCCGTTCAAATCTAAAGGTAACAACGGCTACAAGAATAAATCCAACAAAAACAACAACAACAACAATCATATCAGCAACTACAACTATTTTAATACTAGCAACGACTTTAGTTCAATCAACAATGATAACTTCAACAACAGCAACAACAGACACAGCAACACTATTCAAATAACTAACATGCAATCCACTCTACCACACTCAACACCGCAATTCGGCTTCTATTTCTCTCCTTCAAAGTCGTTCAGCAAAGGAAAACAACGGAAGAACAACAGCCTTCACCCATCCTCCTTCCATCCTCCCTCTACACCACACCACACTACCAGTGCCAGAGGCCTCGGTAACACTAAACTGCATCTCGCCACAAAGTCCCAGTCAATGGTTAGTTTTATACAATAAAAAAATATTTTTAAAATATTAATAAATGACCTTTTTAGATAAAATCATAATAATAATAAATTTCACTTTATACGCACACGAGAGTAGTGCAAGAAGGCATTTACTTTTATAAAAAATCAAGCAATGAAAATGACATATAAATGCACGCACATAAATACAAACTCGAGTGACTCAGACGTTTAATGGACGCCAGGCATGGCGTCTTAATAACACTCTTTTGATTTGATCCCTAGAGCCTCCCGCAATATGCCCTTCTCAACCGCTCAAAGACCATTAAATTGACTTTGCGAAAAACGTATTCTCTTAAATAAAAATTTTACCCTACGCTTACTGTTTGCCTAACGGATACTTTGATATAATAATCCAGTTGAGACATTTAAAAAGTCTATAAAAGTTGTAAAGTAGGTAGGAGCATTTTGAGCGTATTTATAAGCACACTTAAATTTTAAAAGTCGATCTAACGAGGGGAAATAACACTCGACATTTTAGAAATACACAGAAAAAGACATTCTTTAAAAAGTTATAAAACACCCCGAAAGAAATGTACAGCAAAAAGACGCGAAAACAAATTCACGATGAGCAAATAATAATTATCAGTAAAGAAAACAAACTGTAAATGCGTTTGAAAAATAGTTACTAAAAAGACAAAAAGAGGAAAAAAGAATTGAACTTTTGAAATTAATGAAAAGGCTCACGAAATGGCATACTAAAAAACACTAAACACATAGGTGCACATATCTAAATCAAAGTATACAAAAAGAATATTGAAATTTGAAAATACATCTTTTAGTTGATTTAAAATGAAACTAAAATATTTTTGACATTCAGAATTTATTGTTTTCGATATGCGTTTCTAGGTTGATAAAAATTGAACTTACTTTTTTAAAGCTCAAAATATTTTTTATTTCTATAAATGAAAATTCAGAAATATTTTATTAAATATAAAAAATCAAAAATCAAAAACTAATTCAACGCTCAGCAATCAAATAATTCACAAAACAGCAATCGACCAAGTCACAATGTTTCAAAAGCTATCTTCTGCAAAATCCACCACCAGGCGTTGGTTTACCGATACTTATCAGAAGGGCAAATCAACTCAAACGTGCAGAACAACCTGGGCGTGACTCCCCTCCACCTCTCCAGTCTCCACGGCAACCTCGCCATCACCGAACTGCTGCTGTCCTACGGCGCCATGCCCAACTCCAAAGCCCTGGATGGAACTAGGTGGGTGGTGTTGGTGGGTGGTGTTGGTGGGTGGGTGGTGTTGGTGGGTGGGTGTTGGTGGGTGGGTGGTGTTGGTGGGTGGGTGTTGGTGGGTGGGTGGTGTTGGTGGGTGGGTGGTGTTGGTGGGTGGGTGGTGTTGGTGGGTGGGTGGTGTTGGTGGGTAGGTGGTGTTGGTGGGTAGGTGGTGTTGGTGGGTAGGTGGTGTTGGTGGGTGGTGTTGGTGGGTGGTGTTGGTGGGTGGTGTTGGTGGGTGGTGTTGGTGGGTGGTGTTGGTGGGTGGTGTTGGTGGGTGGTGTTGGTTGGTGTGGGTGGGTGGTGTTGGTGGGTGAATGGTGTTGGTGGGTGGTGTTGGTGGGTTGGTGGTGTTGGTGGGTGGTGTTGGTGGGTGGGTGGTGTTGGTGGGTGGTGTTGGTGGGTGGTGTTGGTGGGTGGGTGTTGGTGGGTGGTGTTGGTGGGTGGTGTTGGTGGGTGGGTGTTGGTGGGTGGTGTTGGTGGGTGGGTGTTGGTGGGTGGTGTTGGTGGGTGGGTGGTGTTGGTGGGTGGTGTGGGTGGGTAGTGTGGGTGGGTGAATGGTGTTGGTGGGTGAGTGTTGGTGGGTGGTTTTGGTGATGGTGAGTGGGGGTTGGTTTGGGTGGCTAGGTAGTGTGGGTGGGTGGGTGGTGTTGGTGGGAAGGTGGTGGTGATGGTGGTGTTGGTGGGGGTGGTGTTGGTGGGGGTGGTGTTAGGGGTTGCATGGAGGGCTGAAGGGTTTGGAAAATTTTCAGGGATGAGCTTTTATTATTTTGCTTTTTTAAAGATTTTTAGACTAATTTTTCTGGATTAAAGTTGTGAATAAAAAGTATATATTACATTTGATTTATTTAGGTTAATGAATATATTTTTGTTTAGTCAAATTATTGAAAATAAATGGGTTATGAAGAAATAAAAGAGAAAAGTATATAGATAGAAATATAAATAAAATATTAAACTTAAAAAACTGAAAACGATAAAAATGATTGTATAAAAAACCCACTAATTAGAAAATAATGAAAATATAATTTATAGATTTTTTGTACGTGATGAAATTTCATAAAATAGAAAAATAATATTGCATCGATTATATAAAAATGAATAAGAATTAGATCTAAATATCATACTTGTGTTTATGACATTATCTCGAATGGTCTAATCATGCAAACTTGACTTACAGTAGCCTCTCAGTTATCTTCGAATTTCTTGAATATCTTCGAATGTTATCTATTTAGAATTTCGGGGTTAATAGACATATCTGAAAAAATAAGAGGTTTTTTTTTCTTCAAAAAATTGTTTTTGATAATTGATTAATTAGTTTAGTATATAAAATAAATTATTTCAGCACCATAAAAATTTTAATTGAATATACTCAGATGGACTTTTCATCAGTGATGGTATTTCGCTCGGATATGAATTTTTCTTTTTTTTTGAGCATCGCTATTCTAAAGTTGAATCGATAATACGATGAGTTGTTATAATTGTTGTTACAATATAGTTGTTATGGCCAGTAAGCTCATAAAAGTTAAGTTTTCTAAATAATAATTTTTCCCATTCATCTACAAAAAACTTGTCTATGAAAAAAAGCGTTTTAAAATTACTGAAAAGTTAAAAGGCGTAATTTTTAATAATACACTTTTTTTTGTCTTTTTTTATCAACATGAACTTAGTTCTGTTTATTATATTTTGTTTTTATTTTTTAATTTAGGACTTTGAATTTTAAAATATACTAATTTAAAAGATATTTAAAATAGGATTTTTGAAATAAGTTGTTTTTATACTAAACTTGACCTTGGTTTGGTTATAAAACTTTTTTCCGGATTTTCAAAATGGTTTTAACGTTTTGGTTAATGTAACTTTTAAAGTTTCGAAAAAAAGCTTGGGGATATCTAAAAGGTCACTGTAATTGGAAAATTGTTAAAGCTATACAATTAATTTTTTAAACTAAGGTTTAAAACTTTCTTATTAATTATTGATATATTAATGATAATTAAATTAAAAGGTAATTATTCGTCAACTTATTTTGCAGGCCGATAGACAATGCCATCGCGAGGAACAACTTCAAGCTGGTGGGCCTCCTGCTCAGGTACGGGGCCGACGTGAGTCTCAGGAGAGTTGAGGCGGTCAAGAACAGGAGAATGAGAAACTATCTCGAAGGTTGGCTGATTTTTCATTGATTTTTTGGATAAAATATTTGTATGTTTCAATTTTTTTCGATATTAATATAAAACAATTTTTTTGGGTAAAAATAATATAAATAATCACTTAATTAAGAGATTTTCAAAGTGTTTTTTTGGTGAGATGCTCGCTTGACAGAAGTGGAATGGAATGAGCATCGCTGTCGTCGCTTTAAATTAACGCCCCGAACTCCATGATTCATCAAATCCTCCCTGATTCTCAATCGATTCCCATTTTATCGTTTTTGTTCATCTTCATCGGTTATTAACCCATTAACGCATACTGTCCTTTTTTAAGGACAGCAATAAAAAGTTTTTTTAATAATAGTTATCTTGATTATGTTTATTATCTTTGCAGCTAATCCTGTCCTATATAAACTGAAGTCTTTGTTAAAAATTTTTTTGTGATTTGAAATTGATAGATTGTTTCGATATTCTGATTTTTCAAGGCGATAACTAAATTTTTTGTGTTTTTGTCATGGCTCATGAAAAAAAGTTAGTTATAATTTTATTTAATGTCTACCATTCATAATGTATAATAATATTTCATTGTTATTCATTCTTATATCTTTATTTAAAATAAATTTTATTTTACATGTAATATTATTTCCAAAAACTGTGTTTTATTGAGTGTCCTTTTTTAAGGACACTATGCAGTAATACTGATGGTAAAAACAATTATTTTCAGATTCGCTCTTCATGAAGTCCTTAGTATTTTGGAAGATGACAATGATTTCTTCTCAGCAGATACAGTTCTAACAGTTCACACGACAAATCAAAATTTGAAAACATGTCTTTCCTCACATTGTTTAATTAATTTTTTTATGTAACAGTCATCAAGTTGATAACTATACAGTATAGCTAGATTGTGTCCATGGTCGCTTTGTTCGCAGTAAATCCTGCGGTTTGCTAAAGGAGCAAACCTGAAAGCATAATTATAGCCTATACTCATTCTTTCAGGCAATCAATCAAATAAATTTCTATAGCGCTCTACCCTCAAAATCAAGAGACTATGTTCCTATGGCAAACCGCAGGATGTATTGCGAACAAAGCGACCATGGACACAATCTAGCTGTAAGCAATGCTATAACTGTCAACAGATTTGAATAATTATTAAGATATTTTCATTGCAATGACAATGAGAAAACTAATAAATTAGACAGAATGGCCAAAGTGCGTCCATTATTTGATGCTATGAATGACAGATTTTACAAATTTTAGCCCAAAGAATGTCATTTGGCAATTGATGAATCAATCGTGTCATATTATGGGAGGCATTCATCAAAAGAACTTATCAGAGGGAAACCTATAAGGTTTGGGAATACAGTTTGGCGTCTAAATAATAGGCTTGGTTATTTGGTAAACCCATATCAAGGAGCATCGGAAGATTGCAACAGCGATTTAGGCCTTGGTGGATCGGTGGTATCCAAACTAATAAGATCATTTTATTAGTCAAATTGGAGATGGGCAAAAAAGATTCAAGCAATGTGGAAAGAAAGTGCAAAAGAAATGCCTTAAATGTAATGTAGCTTTACATTTAGAGGGCTTTAGCATCTACCACGAATCGTGATTACCGTCGGTAGCAATGCATAGCGTCCTTTTTTAAGGACATTTTTTATTTTCATCATAACTTTTTTTGTATAAAATATTTCAGACTAATTTTTTGATTTTATTTGTTAGAATCGGGTTTTCAATAAAATGTTAAAAAATTAATTAATTCCTTTGAGTCATGCGTTAATGGGTTAAAATAAATTTAATTGCTAATAATAATATTTGTAATACATAATTTGCACAAATTTTTGTAAAACTTAATTTTTATATTTAATTTACTTTGATTTGATTTTTTAGTTTCATCATTTTTTATATCGTTGTTTTAATTATTTTTTCTGGGCATTTTATCATTTCAATTTTATCGTCGTGTGTATGCACTTTTAGGGCGTATAAGTGTGTAAGTTGTACACATTATATATGTCGTGCGTATGCTCTTCGTTTTGTGAGTATGTTTTTTTGTATTAGTGTGTTTATGTGTGTTTATATATATTCTATTTTTATATTGAATAAATACTTTATTACTTAAAACTTTTTTACTTATTTTTTTAAATACTTTAATTATGTTTTTTTGTGAACTTTCAAGTTATTTTTTATCCGTGTCGATGTATCTGTGAAGGCGATAGTTGTTAAGTGCCTTTTTGTTTTTTTCTATGTTAGCATCATGTATACTCCCCCAGGTCTGGCAGCTGAATTGAAAGGCAAGCCCGACGTGAAGTTTTTGTGGGGATTTCCTGAAGCTGGTAAAGGTGAGAATGATTTATTTAGATAAAAAATTGATAAAAATAAATTTAATAAAATAGTTTATGATTTAAAGCTTTTTTATAAACTTATGTAAACATTATTTTAAAATATATTTATTCATGAAAAGGCATTTTATCACTTAAAACGGATAAACGAAACTTTCAACTAATTTTTTTATAAATACAAGAACTTATTAAAAAGTTAATATTTCGGATGCTGTGCCTCATACAAAGGAACTCATACAAGTTGTTGCCCACTAAAGATCGGTATTTGCCGTATTTTCGTTTATTCTGCACCTTGTAGACGAGGCAGAGACTCTCAATGCATTGTTTGTGAGCTCCGGTCGTTGGATTAACACATTCTGGTATAATTACCCGTTTCAGTTTATCACATTGCCGTCTCCTTGTCATGAACGAGACTCGAAGGCGTCAAAAAGTTCATTGCCAATTTTAATTTTTAATTCAATTTTTAGTTTAAGCAATATTTTTTATTGTATCTCTTATTTAATAATTGTTATAAAAAGAAATTAATTTAAAACTTTTAATTTTACTTTTAAAAAAAGTTTTGTATTTTGTAAAATAATATCTTCAAAGTGATGGGCGTCTATTTACACAATACGCAAAAATCCAAATAACACATTAAAAATATTACTACAAAAAATAATCGTATGAATGTACAGAAAGTATAAAGTAAATCTTATTTCGAGTATGGATACGACTAAGCTATAAAATATGAAAAAGATCTTCTAACGCGAATGGTCTCTAGAGAAGAAGGCGTATATATAAGTTCCTACCAAACTGAGAAGATTGTCGGCAAAATGTCATAAAAGAAGCAATATAAAATGTCGTAAATAGTATGGAAATGAGCAAAAGGAAAAAAATTAAACTTTTTGATTGAATTTGTTTTAGAAGCCATTTTCATAACATATGCGGATCAATTTCAATTATTAAATTATATTCATAGCACGTAGGACATTTTTGAGTAACAATCTTTTCTTATAAAAATTAGGCGACTTGAACTTGCATTAAAATGTTCTCAATCTTCGCAGAAAGCGGCTTCTTACAGGGACTTCCCTTGGACGATGACGACGATGGCGATGCAGTTAACACAACATTCGACATCTTTCCTTCCCCCTCCTTCATCTGCCCTCCCGTCTTCGCTGTTCAACTGAAACAGAAAACAACGTTCGTTTCCATGGATTTTTTTCCACTTTTCAATGACTTTGTATTTATCATTAGTTTCAAATTATTTTACTTTGATTACAAACAAAAATTCACTGGTAGAAAGGATTCATAGGTTCACTACTACCCACCTTTCAGATCTACTTTGTGTCATATGCTCACTGATGTGTGCAAGTTTCTCTCGATCACTCAAAAGGCGTTTTTAAACAAACACCTCAACAGCAAAGGCAAGAGCTCAGTACACGAAAAATCTGTCCCTCAAGCTCATACCATTCCATCTGCTCCTTGCGACTCGCTGAGCACCGACGCAACAAAACTTCTCCTGTTGGATCAGAGCCAGATCTGCAGCGTTGCAAAGCTTTTCGAGGATGTCTCCGTCACTTCAGATCCATGTCATCCTTCCCACGCAAACACGTTGAACAATCAAAATAGTATTTCAAAGATGGACACGAAATCCGCAAGGTACTTCACGAAGCCCTCAACAGCATCCAACCTTCTCTCGCCACATCACAAGTATATTGTAATCAATGAAAAACTAAAAGCGATAATGAAAATTGAGGTTTGCAGAACACAAGAATGTTTGAGTAACTTTGAAAAAAAGCAAAATGATTCGAAAGATTCAGAAATAACACCGGTCTTTTCGAAAAAATCTTTTCAAAGAGAAGCAAGTTCCATAGTCGAAGAAACCAAAACACCAAGCGAAACAACCACCAACACGACTCAGACCATTGACAAAGCAAGTACACCCTCAGCAGGGCACCAAAGTATTTTTAAGTCGACATCCTCTCCTCAAACCACCTCAAACAATTTACAAAATATTTCGCTTAGCAAGTCATGCGTAGGAAACATTGCACCGAACCATTCCAAAGACCACACTGACGCTTCTTGTGCACCTCCAAAAGCCTTGAAGCGGAAGGCAGCCTTCGTGGGCGGTCCTTTCGCCAAGTCCTTCAAGGCTTCCACCAGGTCGCACAACACCAACAACACCAACAACAACAACACCAACAACAACACCAACAACAACGTCATCGAGGGACTTTCAAAACTCGCCAAGATCTGCAAGTCGACTGTTCCTTTAGTGAAGAACATCACAAACAGGAGCAGAAATGTTGGCACAAACAACGGCAAGG
This sequence comes from Piscicola geometra, assembly GCA_943735955.1. Taxonomy (NCBI): domain Eukaryota; kingdom Metazoa; phylum Annelida; class Clitellata; order Hirudinida; family Piscicolidae; genus Piscicola; species Piscicola geometra. The sequence continues at coordinate 747,468 of OX030957.1, read as the reverse complement.
ACGAAGGTAATGCCAGCAAGAGCGTGGCTGGATGTTCTTCTAAAGACGACTGCAACAAGCCAAGCAACATAACTCCTTGCGTCAAGAAGAAGCGAGAGTGTAGTGCCAAGAGCGGTGAGAGTCTTGGTGCATCTTGCGGCAGACGAGGTGAGAAGGAGGCAATCGAGGCTGAAGGAAGGAGTGCAAAAGGAATGAAACGAAGGCTTTGAGAAGAAAAGTGGTGCTTTAATCGCGGTTTTATAAATGTACGTCGTTATTTAGCTGTGAAGATGACGATTTAGTCTCCAATAGATTTTAAACTTTTGTTCAATGTCTATTGATTTTTGATATTTTGTGCACAATAAAGTTTTGAGCGTTTGCTAGAATGCGTGCGATGTTTGTTTTGTGAAGTCTTTGCTGAAGCTTCTGAATTGGCTTCGTTATCACTTTTGTTTTTTCGTTAAAATTCACCTTGAGTTTCTAATATGTTTGTGATAAATTCAGAAATTTTTGTCAGGCTTTCGTTTTTTTTATTATGGAAAAACTATTAAAAATACTTTGTTCATAGCGTAATGTGTAATAATAAAAGTATATCGGTTTATCTAATACAATTTGGAATCTTTTTTCTGGGTTTTAAATAATTTGAAAATTGTATTTGATTTATTTAATTTCTAAAAAGTTTTTTTAATGATTTATTTATTTCATAAATAATTTTTTTATTCAAAAGGTCAATACTACTTTAAAATTAACATTTTAATTATTATTATAACTATATATTATTTCTTTATTAAAAACCCAAGTAAGTCATTATGTTTGATAGATGACAGAGTTTGACGTAGGCACATCGCAACTAGAACAACTTTATAACTTATGGGACTGCCAATTCCTAAAGCAAAATATTATCTATTACTTGTCATCTATTTAATTTAAATACTTATTCGTTCTAAACATTTTGATAAATAACGGAACAAATGAATGTGCATTATAACAATGCGATTTTTAGTGCATCATCATCATCAGTCCAGTAGCTATAGAAAAATCAAAACATAATATTTGGATCGTTATATATCAGAGGTAATGTTTTAGGTATTGCTTGAGACTATTTCAATCCACCTTACACAATAAGTCCTGATATTTCATGATTTAATTTTGTATATTATTTCTGGAGCTTTTCAAACTGATGGACCTACAAAATAGGACTTTATAAAAAAGGAATAAGTACTTGTATCTTTATTAATTTATGCTTATATTATTTCACAAACTTTCTTATTATTATTCAAATAGTTAACAATTAAGTGTTAATACGGCATCAATACAACAACAACCACAAGCACAACAGAGGATAAATAGCTCCGTTTGTAGTTTAAAGCGTTTAATTTGCGGGTTCCGAAGTGCAAGTCGTCTTCACTTTAGCCTCTGTACATATTCATAGTCTTTTTATAAAACCGACCTTTCAAACACAGGGTCGCTGATCTGAGAACTTATTTGAGCATCAAAATAAGGCGCTATATGAATGCGATAAAAATGATGACAAATAAAAAATTAGTTGACATAATTTTGCATAAATTCTTTAGTTAGTGTGTACTTGACTTTGAGGTTTACTTGTAATATAGCGCTGCAAATGTAATCAATAAGCTGGTGTTTTTATCGATTCACAAATTTATGTTCTATACGCCTATTAGACATTTAAAATGAATATTGTATCAAATGATTCAGTTCAAAAAGAGTAAAAATTATAATTTTAAAAAATAAAATTGAAACTATTAATACGCTAATCACATTTAATAAAATTTTTAGAAAATGATATTTTTATATTAAAATTTTATATTAAAATTTTAAATATTAAAATTTTAAAGAACATCTAAAATCAATGCTTTGTGAACTTTTCTTTAATGATGGCAGGTTCTTTTAGTGATTGTAATTGGACTAAGTCGAAACATAATCTTGTTAACGTTCGCTTTATTACCTTTTGTTTCATTTTCAATTATTTTTCTTATCTTGAAGGACACACATTTTTACAGAATATTATTTTTATTTCAAGATTAAAATGCATTTTCATAATTATTATAATAATTTAAATTGTTCTAATTATGATCGCCCTAATTATTTTTGTATCTCGATTTTGTATATTATAACAAGTTAGTACAATCCCTAGCGATTGTTTGATTCTAATGGTAAATCATTGATGCGATGTTGTTTTGTTCTCTTTGTAGATGCTTCAGTATCGTTCCAAGCTGCCTAGATACTTTCTAATAAACCACACTTACGTGTATCTTATTAACTAATTAACTCATTAAGTTTTTGATGTTATTAAATATACTGAACTTATAATTTATATTATACTTTTACTTAATTTAAAACACAAATCTATTCCAGCTTAATCTAAAAAACTTAAAATTAAAAAGACTTCATTGAAAAATAGGGTTAGGGTTTATATTGATCAAGATGATAGATTATTTTTGATGTACCGTCATTTATTAAATAAAAGTTAAATGAATGAAATATAATACAAAATAGAATTAATAAAACATGAAATATAAAAAATGTAAGTGATTAAAATATAACTAAAAGACCAATTCAATTATTCTATTTTCGTTCACTTTAATTTATTTTAATGTTGGACCCGTAGCCAGTGTCTAAAAAATAAGTTTGTAAACTTTAGGGAATAATAGTTTTGTAACACTAGCAAAAATTAATTCCAGTTTCTAAATAAATGAAGGTTCATACCCTTCAAGCATGAAACAATAGACATCATTCATTTGACTCATTGGTTTGTTAAAACCATTTTCATTAAACTAGGTTTTTAGTTAAAATTCTCAGGTTGAATCAAGCCTCAGGCTATAAAAGTGTTTAAATTTGAAGTAATTTAAATTTCCCGGAAATAAGGTTTCATAATTTTTTAATTAGAAGATTCTTGATTTCTCTGAAGCACACTGCAGGTAGAAGTCTTCATTTAGAAAGCCTGCAGCTTCGCTCAATGTCTAATTAGAGATGGTTTGACTTTGAAGGTTCACACCAAAATTCAAAGTATTAAATGGTCTAGTATCTAAATGAAATATATAAGGATATTTAACTTATTTCTATCTTCTATTTTTAAAATATATTTAAATATGTTTAAAATTCATAACTGTAATGCTCCAATTTACCTTAAAAATCTAATTAAACAACCCCCTAAATCTGGTCTAAGATCATCCACCTTTAATCGTTCTTTTCGTGTTCCAGTTAAACACTCTTTTGCTAAACGTTCTTTTTCTTACTGTGGTCCTCTTTTATGGAATTCTTTACCTTCTTCTTTAACTTCAACTAAGTCACTCATAACTTTCCGTCGAGGCCTGAAGACGTACTTGTTTGGGACGTGATGGCTGAGCGCTTTTGTTCGCTTAGTAAAGGGCGCTATATAAATTATTAGTGATTGATTGATTTTGTCAATGATTAAATAAAAGTATTCAATAAAAATATGTGTAGTGATCTCAGGTTTCAATCATCGAATCTTTTTTTGTATAAAATCTTTACTATTACTTTAAATAAATAAACAGAAAAGCAAATAAAAAGCGTGATGTTCGAGCTTTAGCTGCTTTATTGAGACAGAATCTCTCGTAATTCAAACAACAAAGAAACTATTTTTTTAAATCCTAAAGGAATTAAGGTTTTTAGGTTTTATAAAGAATAGACGAAGCGTAAAGTATCAAATATAAAAATTTATGAAAAAAAGTTTTAATTTTAAAAACTTAAATTTTTTAAAGAGTTTGGTTGATCCGTCGAACAAGTCGACAAAACTGCTCCTTGAGAAGTCAAAGTCTTGCGATACAATGGTGTAATTGAAGATGCCCCCAGAAAAGTCAATGGTTTGAGGCGATGGAAAGTTTTGTTCAATGGTTCCTTATGTTTTTTTGTGCCCTTCTAAGAGACCCTGAGTTGAATTTGTTTGTTTACCAAAATATTTATATATATAGTTTTTACGAATTATTTTCTTTTATCGAATATTATTTATTTAAAAAAAAGAGTATAATTCAAGAAACTCACTTGAGAGCACAATAGCGCTCACAAGGACACACGCGACGATGGCTTTCAGAGCATGATTGCTTTGATGAATATGTTGTATAAGAGAAGTAGGCTTAAAATGCTCACGCTTTTCATTATCGTGTCTTTTCGTTCGTCACTTTCCTTTTGTGATTGCTTTCATATTTTGGTTGTTGGGTGTTATTACGTGCAATCTGTTACTTTCAAACGACGCAAAATATTACAGGATTTTCAAATCGAGTTTTAATATTCTTAGCTTCGAATTTTCTTGGAACTCACTGAATTTGATTTTATTATTTAAATATAACTAAATTATAGAAAAATAATTAATTAAGTTATTTTTGAATCAATTAAATTTTTTTAATGGAAAAAAAAAGATTTACAACAACTATAATTCATAATATTAATATATCCTGTTTTGAAGATAGTTTCAAACAAGCATTTAAACTCGTAATAGTTTGGTTTTTTTAAACTAATATTTGTGAGAAAATGTTAACTTTCCGTGTAATCGACTCTCCTTTCCCAAACTGCTCTCACCCGATGGCCATTGTACAATGTGCAATTCACCTTAGTCGTTGCATTGCATTTTTGTTTCCTGGCTTTATTTTATTAATCGTTTTTCATTACTTGCTTTAACACTTAATTCAAAAGTATTCTTTATTAAAAATTCACTCATTAATTTATAAATTCATTCATTCAACCAGGCATTCAATAACAAATGCCGATATATCTCTGATAAGATGTGGTATGTAGAAGGTATAATTCCAAGACAAAAACAAGAAGGGTGATAAACAATACATAAGAATACAAATAATCGTAGTTATACCATGAATAAAGTTATGGAAAAGCAAATTCCTTTTTTTATCCAATTTGCTATGTTTGCAAAGATAAACAAAATATCATTATCACAAGCAGGTGTGATAAAAATGGTAAAAAATCATTCTGCTGTATACATATAGACGTCTATAGCACAAAAAATTACTCAGATACACGCACTTATACAAAAATCTTTAAGCACACAAAAATATCGCACTATTTTAAAACATCTGAATCGTAAAAAAACATACATACATCTGTATATTACGGAACACTGTTTGTATGCACAAACAAACAGTTTCCATACACCAATAATGGTGCTCCAACATTAATATGTATATAAAAAAAGATGAAAGAATAACATGGAGGTAATATGCTCGAGAATTGGAAATGCAAACCGCGTATAGAAAGACGTGCGTTGGGAAGGTATATGGGACGGGAGACTGCTCGGATGTCCTTCCTTTTATGGCCTCTTCCCGCTCGCTCGGCAGCTTAAGAACTATCGGACTTCACTTTCATGATTTTAGTTTAATCAAAAGATTTTTTGGGTTTTTAATGAAATCATAAATTTAAAAAAGAAGCTAAAGATTGAGCTTACTTAGTTGTTTTGAAGAACAGTTTTTAATAGTAAAAAAATAAGATAGAATAAAAATGAAAAAATCATTAAAATGGCTACCAGTGTGTTATTTATTGATGTTGATATTTTGAAGGTTACTTTTGCTGTATAGAATTATTTGTTGAAGAAATAATATCTAAAGATAAAGACGAAAAAAGTTCAAAATGATTTCCATACACCAATAATGGTGCTCCAACATTAATATGTATATAAAAAAAGATGAAAGAATAACATTGTCGTTGGAAAAATAAAAAAAACAAACTGCAAGAAATCTAAAAAACAAAAACATCCGTTCATCATTTTCGAAAGTAGTTTTTTAATTCAGCAAAACTTTTACCCAATGCATCAACAATGGCTACAACAGCGATGAGGACTTTCGAGGTGTAAAAGTTACAAGCAATCGCCATGTCTTCCTGCTCATGCAACAACTATAGTAGGTGATGATGATGGAGATGATGATGATGATGATGATGATGATGATGATGATGATGATGATGATGATGATGATGATGATGATGATGATGATAGTAATGATGATGATGATGAGAATGGTGATGGTGATGAAAAGAGTAAGTGCCAATTTGAAGAATACGTGATTTAACTATAACTATAAAAATGAATATTACATTTTTTATATAAATAGTTTTAAATACTTTTTTGATTAATTTTTTTTCAAAGAGTCAAATATGAAAATTCTATATGCACTAGCAAAAAGCGAAAAAAAAGTGAATTTTTAATAATAAAAAATATATAGAATTTAAAAGAAATAGATTAATAACCATTTCCTGTTCTTGCTTTTACATTTGGTCGCCTGTTTACCCTTTTTGAGAAATATTTGTTTTTCTAATTGCTTTTTCAGTATCATTTATAAATAAACCTAGTTTTTGTTTTGTTAATTGTCACATTTCTCTGATTTTATGTTTTTAATGATTTGTTTTCGAAAGCTTTCAATTAGTTTTCAAAATGAAAAACAGAATTAGAACGAACCATAAGTCTTTTATTTTAAAACTAAAACTCAAAAAATAAAACTAAATTCTGTAATTTCAAATTATTATTTTCATTTGTTCTTAAAAATTTAATTGAAAAGTTTTGAGATTTATTTTTCAAAGTTAGGAATCTTTTATCTCAACAATTATTCAATTATTACATTTAAAATCTTATTTTGATTATTCAAAAATTTTTATATATAACTTATAATTTAAGTTTTTAGATTTTATAATTTTATTTGGGAAGATTACATCTTCAAATGAAGTGCTGATGGTGTGCATATACCATGGAAAGTGCATCGCGAAATGAAGGGATGAAGAGGCTTAATAGATACGCACAGCTTTATTCTGGCATGCATCAAAACATGAAAAAGTCATGCACAAGTAGCGATAAATCCGATATTTTTCCAATAAAGCTTTTACGTGATTATTATAAAACATTTAAATTGGAAAGATATTTGCTTTAGGATCAAGGAATAATTAATATATAATCTCAGAACACAGTTTCTATTTTTTATTTTTTTATGCAATAACTATTTATGCATTCAAATTTCAATCCTGAGTTTATTCAAGTTGATTATGTTCATGAAAGCTTTTCAATGACCACACAAATGTCTTACGAAGTATTCAATCTCATCTCTTGATAACGCCAAAGGCACTCAAACAATATCATCTCTAAACAACTCTGTCGTTACAAATGGCCATTTCAAAAAGATGCATTTTGATTTTTAAATGAGAAATTAAATTAGCTTGATTTAACAACTTTAAAGAGAATCACCATATGAGTATTCTCATTTGAGTACCTTTTTGTATAGTTTCATCTATATGAAAATCTGTTGAACTATTGTATTGACGATAAAATAAATGAGTTTAATGTAAGTATATTTAAAATTTATAATAGATGAAAAATTATTTTTCTTATTTTTAAAGAAAAGTGACGGAAAAAATAGTAAAAACAAGAAACCCGTATTTTTAAAGTTTCGTTTGAACCTGACTTGAATTATTTGAAAGACCCAAAGATTTATCATAAGAAATAACTAACTTTAATTGATAGCTTCACGAGTCTTTCCAAATTTAAAAAATAAACGCGTGGAAATTCTGTATTTTGTTTCCACTCTGGAAGAAGCATTTTGCTGTTCCTGGTCTCTTGCTCTCAAGTTAGCAGCATCTTCCAAAGGTGCTCGTGTTGAGGCATATCTCACATTTCTTCACATTAAAAGTACTTGAAGACTTCATTTTTCGCTCAATACATGATCAGCGTTGCGAGCAGTGATTTATTTTAACCTAACAAGGAACCGCAATAACTCAGCGTAGAATTATTTACAATAGCACCATCAAAACAGCCGGTTCGTCAACTTCTCTATCATTTTTACACTCAAAAAAATTATGAAAAGTGATATAATGAGGTTTTGGACGAATTTTTGAAAACCCCATGTAAACCTCTCCAAGAGGCTCCCAAGTCCAAACACAAAGCTTTCTAAGTGCTGTCTTTTGTTGATTTGAAAATTATAAACTCTTATCAGAAGATTTCTATGGAAATATTTTTTCAAAAACTTATTTTAAATCTTCTTTCATGCCTAAATTATCTTTCGTGATAAAGATTGTCCGAGTTTTCTTGCTTTATGAGTCGCTTTGTGGTTGTTAATTGAAGACTGTTCGTTCGTTTGTGTGTGTTTGTGTGTGGGTGTGTATGTGTGTGTGTGTGTGTGTGTGTGTGTGTGTGTGTGTGTGTGTGTGTGTCTGTGTGTGTGTGTGTGTGTGTGTGTGTGTGTGTGTGTGTGTGTGTGTGTGTGTGTGTGTGTGTGTGTGTGTGTGTGTGTGTGTGTGTGTGTGTGTGTGTCTTTGAGTTTTTAAAGTTTTTATGTGTGTGAATATTTATTTATGAATGTGTGTATGTGTTTGTATACGTTTTTTAAAGCTTATGTATGTGAAGTGTATATGAGGATGTGACGTCTCTTTCGGGTTTTCAAAGCGTACATAATTGTGTATATATTTTTGGTAAATGCTTTATGCATTTGCTCTACATACTTGCATGAGTCCGAAATCATAAATTTATATATTGGTAGTCCTTTCCTATTTTTATATTTAGTGTTAGTTTTTCTCATTTACTTTATTTTCTATTTTATGGTCTTTGGAAAATATTGAGTTGATGTTTGAAAAATATTGGAAAAAGCGTTTCGATATTGTCTGATTCACGATTTGTGTGTGAAAACTTCCAACTAATGTAAATATGAAGTTCGGACGGTAACGAAATAAGTTCGCTAAAAGAAGAATGAATTCCAAAACAAAACGAGATTTTTCAAAATTGAATATTTTTTGTGGAGCTTTTTAACTATAAACAATATTAAATAAAAGATTGAACCAACAGTCAATTATTTAATATAACATAAGCAAAAAGGATAAAAAGTATAAAGTTTCTTACAACTTTTCTGAATAAAATAAACTGTACCTAAGCTAATTCTAATAAACTAATGGGAAAAAGCATGCAAGAAAAATAAGTTGGTATAAAATATTTACATTTCAAATAAATACCCGCAAAATAGAAAAAAATTAATTTCTTGAAAACCTTGATACAGACAATAAAATCTAGGCAATAATTCATGCATACTTTGTGAAGAATTCCAACAATACAATTCTTCTAGATCCTTATTTTGCACTACAAAGTCCTGGGCGCTTATCCACTTAAAATTTCACTAATTGGCTTACTGAGTACTGCATCATTAAATACAATTTTATGATACCTGTCTTCTCAAATGGAAAAATTCGGATTCAGGCTGGTTTTCAGGTTACACGGCTATAAAAACTGGAAAAAGTAAACAGTTCACAAAGAAGGTCTTTATTTATAGGTATTTGAATATCATTAAAGTGGAAATACCAACCCAGTTCACAAAAACAACGTTATAAACATGGGAAACTCAATGCGAACTTACATGCCAAACTGTGCATGTCTAGAATGGTTTTGGAGGCTGCCTCAAGGTTTATTTCTCCACGATTGTTATACGCTTTCTTATTAGAATTGTTTTTAAATTCATAAATAATCTTTTTAATATTTATACTGATTACAACGAAAGTTTGTTCAACACGCACGCTATCTCGCTTGATCTGCAACATAAACATAATAATCTCGCCAGTATGGAAATCCACAAACGCAACTCCGTGTTTATCTTTTAAGTTAAAATCATTTTTTATTGCTTGGCTGCAAATACTCTTTTTTTACTATTTTTTTCATTTCCTCTGTTGACCTCCCAGCCACTTTCATTAATTCTCTAAAACAGAATCTTTTTAATTAATCGAAAAACTGTGCGAACGTATTGGTAAATTTAGCGTTTGTTTTGTTCTTTTCCTTTTCAATCTCGTTATCCTTTATTTTTGTGACTGTTGTGCTTGTTTAGCAAGAAGAACTAATAAGTTGTTTTCAGAGAACCCGACGAAGGTGCCTTAGAACACCCGTCAATACGCTTTTTAATTTTTTCCACAAGTTTTCAGCAAGTATTTTATGATATACAATTTAATAATTTTTGAAATTGTTATTTTGAATTTTATGATTTTAATGTCATTAATTTGAAAAATTTAATTTATTAAACTTGGAAATTGTTTTTTATTCAAAATTTTAGTTTTTATTTACAAAATGTGCAGATCTCTTGAGTTTTTAGTCTTTAAAATCTTTACAAATTTTTATATATTCTTTTTTCGATTTTTATCTTCCTTCAGTAAATATGCCACATCTTCTCAAAATCCCCAAAGGTTTGAGCATCGTGAAGGCAGGATTTCTGAGGAAGTTCAAAAGTGAGTCTCTTGATAATGATACCCTATATTAGGTATATGATTCCAAAATAATATTTTAAACATATTATCACTAGATAAGTTTTTATTGAGAAAACAAAATTAAATTTGGTAAAAAATAATAAAAAGTTTAGACAATTCTGGTTTGAATGATATGCATGAAACTTTAAGAATATATTTTAAAACTACATTCAAATTACATTTAAATTATAGCATATTAACTTTGATGATCCTTTTTATAAGAATAGTAATAAAAAAACAAAATTTATCAGTCTTAAAAAAGTTCGTCTACAAACACAATTTAGTTTTAACAAATGCATGATGCGCAAACCAAAATTGTGTTTTTAGGTGATTATTTTTACAAGAAAGTTTGTCTATATTTATTCATTATAAATCATCAAGCTTTGCCATGCCAATTCCAATTTAACAAAGTTTTACATCACATACGACTTGTATATGTTTATATTGTTCCAATTAAGGATTTATTCTCAAAATACTAAATCTCTGTTAGATTTTTTAATTTTTAGATACTAATATATCGAAATGTTGAAAACAAAATTTGATTAAACCTATTTGAAATAATTATCAAATACTGCATTCTAGGGCGTTTTCAATTTAATTCAATTCCAGTGCACCACACTTCTACCACATATTATCCCAAAGCACCATAAGTACCATTGGAATTGTGTCATAAACTCGCGAATCTTTAGTAATATTACATATTTTAACACCATGTAAAAAACCTTTCAATGCCAATATAAAATACCAAATTGTTGTGTCTTTATTGTTAGAATATTTTTGAATGAAAGAATTTCTTAATAAGGCGGCTGTATAAAAAACTGATCAGTAAAGATTTGATAAAACTCCTTCATCATTTAATAATTATTTTAACAAAACTTAGTTTTGAAAAGTAAAAACGAAATGTCAATTAAGAAAATATTCAATTTTTCAACTACACATCAGAGAAACTAATATAAATCAATAATCTTTTTGACATTTTCAGATTTTTTTTTCGAAAGAAATATTTTGGATGAATAACATCTTCGAAGAATTTTTATGTATACACATTGTATTGTATAATAACAAAAACAGCGTTTTTTAACATTACCTTATTTTTTGTGTGTAAACTTCGAATACTTTAGTTTTTAAATCTAGTAGAATAAAAATGTCTAAAATTATGACTTTATTTTGAATCATAATCCTTTAAAAGCTTTATCTTGTTTGAAAATTAAGCTTTTTGATACTTTTTTCTAATGGTGAAAAATATTTATAAACCCTATATAAATAAGAGAATGTTTTTAAAAACTGAAAATATCAAGTAGTGTTAGCCAGCTAGCTAGCTAACAGGCTTGATGTCATTTTAAACAAGGATATATATAAAAAATATTCCGAACACAGGACCTCTCCATGGCTTGGAAGTTTTCGAATTTCTTCAGCTTTCATTTGATGAATGTGCATGTGTACAGTTGTGTAGTTGACAGGAAAAAATAAATAAAACATGCATTTTGTGAAAAAAAATCAATAAAAATCAATAAAATCTTGTTTTTTAAATTATTATTTTCAGAAAAATAATAAACTGGACAATAAAAAATCAAAATTTAGAAATGTAACATGAGATATAAATATGTTTTTATGAATATAGATTTTACTTTGCATTTCCACCAATTAAACTTTAAATTGTATAAAATTTTAGACATTTTATCTATTAGGTAATATTATAACCTTTTTAAGCCAGTTCATTATTATATGAAAATTTGCAAAAAGTATTTTATTCTATTTTGGACCCACTTTATGTCTTCCTACAGCGTGGATCTTCAGTCTTGTGTGATGTACAATCGTTGTCTCACGCTTGCTTTCATTTTAATTGAGCCTGGGTTTTATTAGTAGTTTTTTGTCCTTTAATATTAAACTTCAAGTTTATATATTTAAAAAATAGTTTTTAAGCCTTTTTTGAATAAAAAAAATTTGTTTTTTCTTTAATACTTAATTTTTCTTAATATTATTTTGTTGACTTCAAATTGAAAAACACTTTTATAAAGCAATTATTAAAAGAAAAGAATAAATAAAACCGTGTTATGTTCTTTTTAAAGAGAAAATAAAACGAGTGACACGGTTTCATTATGACTAACTTCCAAAAAGAACTCATATCTAATGCTTGGCACAATCTAATTAACAAGGCCCCCTAATAACTGCCTCCAACTTAGCCATTTTGTCATCTTGCATTTTATGCCGTGGGCGTCACAATGTAGTGACTTCAAAATACGCCAAAAAAATTATTCACTTGTAGATTATTTCAAAAGATTTTTGAGTTATGGTTTTAGAAGAAAGAGAAAGAAAAATTTTGTTTTTTGTTTTTTATATTAAGCCTTCAGAAAGCTTTTTTAACTTTATAAACAACATTTGGAGATTTACATTATTTTAAAAATGATTTTTCAAGCAAAATATTTGTTAAAAGTTTATTTGAGATTTCAACTTAAAATTTAAATGTCAAATCTACTCATAAAATAAAAATAAAAATTAATTTTGAAACAAACTTTGTTAACCTTGTATGCAAATTAAATAGTCTATATTCTATACCCGTCACAGTTTAACATTTTTATGTCTTAAATGTTTATTCCTATAACAAGTTTAAAACCTGATAAACACCAAAAGTCTTTAGTAAAAGCTTGAAAGATTGTAATTACAAAATAAAAGAAGTAACTATATGTAAAAAAACCTAAATGGCATCCATAAAATTAATTAATCGTCGTTGTAATTTAAAAGACATTTTCACAAAATTAAACTTTTAAAAAATTCTCTAAAAGTCTTTTACTTAAATGAACACGAAAAACACGATGACCTATTAAAATTAGATATAACGCAGACATAAAAGACGCCTAAATTTTTTCAAGACATTTTGTCTGAATTAATAATTTATTTCGTAGTTTTAATTAGCTTTTGAAACTGTGCTAAAAACTAGCGGACTTTTTGGCGTCTAGCTAAGAGGCAGGACATGAACATTGATCTCAATATTGCTGGCCATAAAAACTTATGCCAGCCATAAAGGCATAATAAGACATTGCTTGCACACACGCACGCCTTCGGACGCCGGGCCTAGCGTTTCCTCCACCCACGCACTTTCGACTGCTGTCATACTTGGATGCGTCATGCGCAGAACGAAATATTTTGAAGGCAGCAGTAATTTGGAAGTTATCACAAACTTTGAGGAGTCATTTAAATAATTATGATAATAATAAAAAGTAAAAAAAGTGTTTTAAAAATATAAAACAAACATTCAAACAATTACGCAAGTAGGCATACACACTTTTTAATTTCATTAATTCGTCAGCATATCTGCTTCTAGATGACTTCCACGTGCCGGAGATAGTTTTCTGTGTGTGTGTGTTTGTGTGTGTGTGTGTGTGTGTGTGTGTGTGTGTGTGTGTGTGTGTGTGTGTGTGTGTGTGTGTGTGTGTGTGTGTGTGTGTGTGTGTGTGTGTGTGTGTGTGTGTGTGTGTGGGTGTGTGTGTGGGTGTGAGTGTGTTTGTGTGTGTATTTGTGTTTGTGTGTGTGTATTTGTTTGTGTGTGTATGTGTGTGTGTGTGTGTATGTATGTATGTGTATGTGTGTGTATGTGTGTGTGTGTGTATGTGTGTGTATGTGTGTGTGAACGAATGTTTGTGTGTTTGTTTGTATGTGTGAATGTGACTTTACTCAACAATCTTCTGTTTTAAATACTTCACTTCACAGGCATTGGGTTCTTATTTAAAGTCTTGGAGATCTTCCTTTTGCTTCATTTGACGAAGTCAGTGACGATGATTGGGCCCACAAGTGGCAGACAACTGGCTTTGCGTGTCTGTGATAATCTGGAAAAAGATATTTACATTTGGAAAGGCTTTTGGACACCTACGTGCTCTAGCTTCAAGTGTTGCTTCTAATGATACTGTCAATACAACTTTCGACTTATGTGATTGTATTAGGCCGAAAGTATTAAAAGGAATTTATATTTATGAAAAATATATTTTAAAAAACTTCATTTAAAGGTTTAAAAATAATTGTGTTTCAAATTAATTCTTAATTTCGTTAAATTCAGATTTTGTATTGATATATCTTTTCAATAAATCTATCTTAGCCGAGTTGAGTGAGGCTTATTGAAGCCTTTTTAAAATTTAATCTCTTTTACGTGTGAAAAGTTCCTGGAACTTCTGCTTTTAGGCGCGTTTTATTTATTTTTCGTTTTTCTTTTTAAATGAAAGTTTTAAATAAAATAAAATTTTCTTTGAATATTTTTTACGCTCAAGTAACCAGAAGATCTTTAACACGCAAAACTAGTCTTGATTTCAAGAAACTTTACATTTTTTTGCGGATAACTTTAAATGAAAAAACTATAATTCAACCTAACGGTCATTTCACACATGTCTTTTTTTGTACATTCCATTCATTAAATTCTTGAAGTTATATTTATTAGATGCAACTTCTCAATAAGTTTGCCTCAAATTTAATTAAACCTCTAAATTTCGACGCGGTCGTTCGGCATCTGCCATTTATTTTCATTTAACTTGTTACAACCTAATCTGGTCACCTGCCCGTGATAGAAATTATTCTGCCATTTCATTTTTTAATTCAGTCTTTTCTTTCAAAAACAATTTGACACTTGAGTATTATTCAACAAATAAAAATTCTTCGCTAAAAATGCCCTCTTTAAATGCCTCTAAATTCTAATTTATTGTGTTTTCTCAAACTTGTTAACCATTGGAACAGAGGGTTTTTTGTGCAAGGGCTTCAAGGTGGTGTACGCTGAGGTGAGCAGAGATGGCTTCCTGCTGTGGTACAGAGACCAGTTCAGCCACAAGAGAGATGGAGTTGTCGATCTTAAAGTGAGTGTGTTTTTTATTTGTGTTTATTTTGTGTGTGTGTTTTTTTATGTGTTTATTATGTGTGCGTGTGAATGTGTATTTGTCTTGTGTGACTTTTTGAAAAGTTTTTGAAACTTAAAAAAGACTTCTGAAAAGACGACGGCAGACGTTTCCGTTCTTTATTTTGACTTTGATGTGTAGAAAATTTCAAACTGTATAAAAATAATTTTTTTAAGACTTGGTTTTATTCAGTTTGCTTTCTCGGAACCAAATAAATCTCCACATTCAAGTGAGTCCGGTCTCTGGCACCACTTTCACACATACTCAAGCGTACACACATACGTATACAAATTTACGAACAGAAAAACACTTTATATATTGAACTCTCAGTAGTTTTAAACTTGATTTCTGCAACTCGAGTTTGTAGAATTAATTCCTTGGATCACTCTCCAGCAACTTTCAATGCCCACAAAAAACATTTCACGACTTTTCAATGATTTATACTCCCATGTTTCCAATATATCTTCCGCCAATTTTAATTCACCACTCTCCCCCATCATATCGAATTTATCTCAAAACTCTTTCTTATTAGGAGGTGTGTCATTTCTTGGCTGTAGGACCTTACACCCGGAGCATTCCATCCAGGTTACAATTTTTTTCTTTAAATATTAATTTTTAAAATATTCACGAGTTTAAAAAAATGTAAATGCATTTTTCTTACTACTACTTAAAACTAAAGCTTGATTTCTTTTTAAAAAAGTGTTTAAAATTTATTACTTTTCAAAACTCATATTTATTCATTTTTCCGAATCACTGACATTAAGCTATGCACCTAAAGATTCTTCTCAACAATTTCATTTTTTTAAATGTTATTCTAGACGCAAATTTATTTGAAAACGTATTTCATTCAATAAAAAATTAAACACTCTCGAAACTTAATCTTCACAAAAACGTTTCAAAAGTCTTTTTTACCACTAACCTCTATTCCACTAACCACCACCACAGGGTGATTTTGCCGAAGTGTGTTCCAGAAAGGAATCTCATGGCAGTGCCATCGTCTCCCTCCCGGCATGCTGTCGTCAATTGGTTTTTGTGCGCCAACGACCTGGACCTCAAGTGAGGCGTGGTGATGGGTGAAGAAATATTTTGTTGAACTTTGAAAAAATCAACGGTTTTAAATGGAATATCAAACATGATTAAGCCGTTCATAATGTTGACTAGACGATTTTTATGGGTCTGATCTAGAAAAAGATTCCAAGTTTCGATAGTTATTCAGGAAAAATTTTATAAACTTTAAATATAAATAGTTAAAGGAAATAGTTTTTAGATTAAATAAGCATTTTAAAAATAGCGGTCAGCCTAAAACGTGTAGCAGCATTTGCTCAAATTGAATTTGAGGGCATCACGAAGCTACGCACATAACGCCCTATCAGTGACCTTTCTCAATTACTCACTTATCTACGCATCAATTACTCAATTACTCACTTATCTACTCATTTAATTAGTAATTATGTATAATTTAATTCGCTTAATTTAAAGTCCTAATTTTCAGTCTTTTTCTAATGTTTTGTAAGAAACCGGCAACAATTCTAAAAGTGAAAGTATGAAAAGTTCACCAACTTCGTTTTTGTTCTTTTTAATTTACTTTAATTGAAGTACATTTATCAAACCATAACATTAGAAGTTTTATTAAAATAGATAATTAAACTTTAAATTTAAATTTAAATTAAACTTTAAATACAATAATTGAAGCACACTTTTTGACGCTTTTGCTTCTCGTGCATGACAAGACGTCAATACGATTAATTAAAGTGCATGATCATGCCAACAACTTTGCAGCTCTCGCACAAAGCATAAAAGCTTTCTGGCATGTTAACAAGATGCAGAATCAGCGCCAATGTCGCACAAAACGATCTGTAATAATAATAATAATAATTGTCATTTTTGTATAGCGCCCGGACACGCAACTGTAGGGACATGTGCACGTGTGGCTGATCGTGTGAGTTCTTTTGGCAGCACAGCAACTGAAATACTGACCCCTTCATAACAATCTTTAATGATTTTTTGACATTTGACGTTTGTGAATAAAAAGTATATTATACAAAGTTTTTTTATATTGCTTTAGTAAAGAAAGAAGGTAGTGATTTTAAGAGTGCGAAGTACTGAAATAGGTCTTCACTTTTTCATTCAATGAGATTAAAAAAACTGAAACCATAAGTTAAACTTTTGGTCAGCAAACTAATAACACAAATAAAAGTTTTAGAAAAATAACAATTTTTGCGCAAAATAAAATTCTTCATATGAAATAAATATTCAGATATCAATTTTGAAAAATTGATTTAGATGTTAAGATTTTAAAAAAGTATAATTTTATCGACATTGTTACTTAACAACAGCGTCACGTAGAATCCTTTTTAAAACTGGCAAAAAACTATTTTTACCAACTTTTAATTTTATACTGTGTAAATAGTATTTTAAACATTTTCAGAAAGCTGTTTTCGGATTCTTCGATTTGCTTCAGTGGAAGCTTTTCTCATGCATTTTAGATTATTTTACAAAAAAATATTTTTTAATTTTGCGAAAATGTCTAATAATTTTCAAAAAAATGTCTAATAGTTTGAAAAAAAGTATAATAATTATAATTTAAAAAATATTTTATAATAAACTAAATATTTTAAATATCTAAGAACATAATTTTAGTAGCTAAAATATTGATTTTCAAATGAAAAGAACATACTATCTTTCCAACTTAGATTGCGAGATAAAAGCACAATTGCACGAAAACATAATTATCGAAAATATCATTTGAATTTATAAAACATGAAGTTTCATTGAATTTACGCAAAATTAATAGTCCCCGGATGAAGGATAACAGGCTAAATCGTCTGCAAATCAATCTCTGATGAGTTTTAATGCAGTTCACGTTCAATCGTGTGTTCATATTTGAAAAACGATTTAGCTGAAAAAGTTGTTTCGCCATTTGAAAAAAATCATTTTAGTCTTATATAAGGAATAGAATGTAAGTTCTTTTGTCAATCTATCTTTTCGATTTGCATGGAAACTAAATGCTTAAAAGCTCTCTAAAATGATTCTTTTTCTCGAGTTTTTCCAAATTTCCATATTTTCTATTTAAAACGATTCATTCATAGTTTAATTTCTCAAAAAACGAATTAGAAGTTTTTACTATATTTCTACTATATCCCTAAAATATTATATATTTAATGTATATTCAAATTGCTTGAATTTAGAAAAACATGTTATACATTTATTTATTCATTTAATGCACCTATAATTTGATTAAAGTCAATGTCTAAGAATGTAAAAAATATAATTATTCATAAGAAAAAAGTTCAATTTTTATAAATTCATAATCCAATTTTACATGCTTTCTATAGTTTTCAAACTTTTAAATAAAAACTTTTTGAGAAGGTTTTAAGAAAAAAATAGTTAAAAATGTTTTTTTATAATATTTGACCCTCCTTTTTCACAGACTATAAACCTTAGTTAATAAATAACGAGATAATTATTCTATAATTTAAACATAAATTCTTTATTAACTCACTTTCATAATCCTCCTCTTTCAGCGAGTGGATGATGACCATAAACTGCGTGGTGAGTTCCCATCGATTAGTGTTCCTTTTACACCTGAACTTGCTCAAATAAAAACATTATTTTTACATTTCTTTTTTTCCATTATGAACAAATAATGTTTTCTATTTTCTTTTTATATTTCTAACCCATGAAACTAATAAATAAATTTAAAACGCTTGAAAAACTCCAAAAAAGTGTTTTTCATATTGGAAACAAAATTTTTTTTATTAATAAAATCAATATATGTTTTTACTAAATAAACATATTTATGCTATGCATACATTTCTCTGAAACCTCAGCGCAATGTGATCCGCACACCCACCGTCTAATCAGCAGATAGAGTTTATTAATAAATCAAACCACAGCTACTACCGCCCAAGGACCACCCGCTGCCCATCCTAGCCGCCAAATCAAGTGGCCAACTCGAAAAGGCTGCTTCCAGCGCTAAAGATCTTCCCAGCACAGAATCAAATGCTTCTTTAGGTAGTTTTATTTTTTCATCACTTTAAATTCAAAATAAATTCACTGTAATTGAATTTATTATTTCAATACTTTGATTTGACATTTATGGATGTTTTGCTCTGAAGCTCTCTAAAAGACTATCGTGTGACATTGAAAATTCAAAAAAATTTCTACTTTCGGATTTCATATTAATGAAATTATTTTTATATATAAATAGTTTAAAAAATAATCTTACTATAAAAAAACTATCTGTAAAATGCATTTTTCCCAAAGACTTCAAAAGCCACGAGGATGCCGTGAACGGTTCCTCCCCTTACGAGTCGATCCTCTCTGCCTCCATCTACGCCTCCATCGCCACCCTGCCCACTCCATCCACCTCCAGCACCAACGCCACTGATGGTCATTCAATTAATTAATTAATGATTTAATTAATTAATAATTTAACAGTTAATTAGTAGGTAATCAAAAGAGAAAAAATGTATCATAAAAGATATCATTAGAACTGGGTTTAAGCAGTATCAGCAAAACGATTACGTGGAAATTATAAAAAGCATTTAAAACGTTCACACAGAAAGCTTCAAGTTAGCAGAAAAGATGGAAGGACTCAAGGTCAAACCTCCCTTAACAACCACGCACAACGGCTCCCGTCTGCCCATCCCCCCTCCCCCCTCGATGCCGGCCAAAGGAGCCTACCTCTCCGACTGGGGGTGGTTCTGGGGCTGCGGGATGGGCTGGGGGATCGAAGGCTGGAGCGCTTACGAGTTCGTTCCTTCGATGGGCAGTGAGGTGAACATGGAGGCGTTGAGACAGGCGCTGCAGGTGCACAACAACCTCGAGCACCAGCACTACGACCAGAACCACGAGTGCCACATGCAAGAGCAGGGTTACAACGAGTACGACTGCACCGAATACGAGGCGGGCATCGGCGATGTGGGCTTCGATTCGTCCATTGACATAGGCGGCATTTTCGACGCTGGTTTCAGTTTTGGATTTTGAGACTTATGATCATTTGTGTCCATCAGGTCTAGCTGTTAGGAAGTTCTAATGAGATGTTGTATAACGTTTTTAGACGATACTTGTATACCACTATATACCCATGTTGTACTCATCATTTGTACATAAGATATTTTGTACGTGTTATATCAATTAGTTTATCACCAAGGGTAGCTTCATTTGGCACATACGTTGACTGATTACTTAGAAATATTCATAATTGTAACTTTATACGATCTTTATGAGAAATAAAATTTTTGAAATGTATTTTATTCAAAAACAAAAAGTAAAAATAAGTTTTTTCAATTAAATTTTTAATCCTGCTTTTAATGCTACAAAGCTTATTTTCATCAGTCCGGAATAATCATACTTATATTTTTCTTATTCAAAAACTTGGTAAGTGTTATCATAAAATTGTAAAAATTTTATTTCAAAGAATACTTACATTTTTACCAGAAATAAGATATCCTAAAATAAGCGGAAAATGGAAAAGTAATCGTACAAATTTAAATGGTTTTTACCAGAAAATGTAAAGTATTTTTGCAAATCTTTTGCCGGCTACTGACCAAAGCTTTGCTAACCACGATTTTGAGAAAATGGATGGAGCTTCTTCAGAGAAATCACATAAATGTGGACTGTTTGATTGAGAGACGCAGCCAATGGCCTCGCTTCGATATTGTCCCCTATTATCGCTCTTAAATATAGCCCAAAATATGGACATTCTCGGGGTTACTTAACCCATTAACGCATACTGTCCTTTTTTAAGGACAGCAATAACAAGTTTTTTTTATAATAGTTATCTTGATTATATTTATTATCTTTGCAACTAATCCTGTCTTATATAAACTGAAGTCTTTAAAAAAAATTTTTTTGTGATTTGAAATTGATAAATTGTTTCGATATTCTGATTTTTCAAGGCGATAACTAAATTTTTTGTGTTTTTGTCATGGCTCATGAAAAAAAGTTAGTTATAATTTTATTTAATGTCTACCATTTATGATTTATAATATTATTCCATTGTTATTCATTCTTATATCTTATTTTAAAATAAATTTCATTTTACATGTAATATTATTTCCAAAAACTGTGTTTTATTGAGTGTCCTTTTTTAAGGACACTATGCAGTAATACAGATGGTAAAAACAATTATTTTCAGATTCGTTCTTCATGAAGTCATTAGTATTTTGGAAGATGACAATGATTTCTTCTCAGCAGATACAGTTCTAATAGTTCTAACGACAAATCAAAATTTTAAAACATGTCTTCCCTCACATTGTTTAATTAATTTTTTATGTAACAGTCATCAAGTTGATAGCTATACAGTATAGCTAGGTTGTGCACATTGTCTCTTTGTTCGCAGTACATCCTACGGTTTGCCAAAGGAGCAAACCTGAAAGCATAAGTATAGCCTATACTCATTCTTTCAGGCTATGTTCCTTTGGCAAACCGCAGGATGTACTGCGAACAAAGTGACCATGGACGCAATCTATCTGTAAGCAATGCTATGACTGTCAACAGATTTGAATAATTATTAAGATATTTTCATTGCAATGACAATGAGAAAATTAATAAATTAGACAGAATGGCCAAAGTGCGTCCATTATTTGATGCTATGAATGAAAGATTTCACAAGTTTTAGCCCAAAGAATGTCATTTGGCGATTGATGAATCAATGGTGCCATATTATGGAAGGCATTCATCAAAAGAACTTAGCAGAGGGAAACCCATAAGGTTTTGGTATACAGTTTGGCGTCTGAATAATAGGCTTGGTTATTTGATAAACCCATATCAAGGAGCATCAGAAGAGTGCAACAACGATTTAGGCCTTGGTGTATCAGTGGTATCCAAACTAATAAGATCATTTTGTTGGTCAAATTGAAGATGGGCAAAAAAGATGCAAGCAATGTGGAAAGAAAATGCAGAAAAATGTCTTAAATGTAATGTAGCTTCACATTTAGAGTGCTTCAGCATCTACCACGAATCGTGATTACCGTCAGTAGCAACGCATAGTGTCCTTTTTTAAGGACATTTTTTATTTTCATCATAACTTTTTTTGCATAAAATATTTCAGACTTATTTTTTGATTTTATTTTTTAGAATCAGTTTTTCAATAAACTGTAGAAAAATTAATTAATACCTTTGAGTCATGCGTTAATGGGTTAATATAACTTGAATGAATTTTTTATTGATTATTTCAAATGTATCCAGTGTAAACCTGGTTGATTGTCACACTGCACATGCATTGCCCTAGGCTAAGCCTCTCAGTGCATTCTTTTAAGATTGATTGCACAATTTAAACAATTGAAAAACTCTTTTGAACGAATTTTCTATTTATTTTAAAGCCCTTTAAACACTCCATTAAAGGCTTCCTCGATGCTTTTGTCGTTATATGAGACTAATTTTTGAATTTTGAATTATCTTTAATGAAATTGGACCAAATACAAAATAGACCTTTGAGCGTCCCCTTGAAAGTTGCATGCTTAAATACTGATAACTTCTATTTAAATACATCGACTCAAACAAAAAAACTTAAACGTGAGAAAGTCAAACTCCTAAATATTTTATTTCCAAAAGATTAGTAGAAAGATACAAATGAATTCAGGCGTGTCGAATTTTACAAGAACAAGTACAAAAATCATTAAAAAAAGCTGGAATATGGGGCGCTAGAAGATTCTAAAGATATCAATAATGAATGTTCAACTTTATAATAGAGGAATACGCATGGAGAGTAAGACATTGCTGGACGAATCCCGGGGCAGTGGTGGCGAAGGTGGAAAGCTTGGGGCTGCATTGAGGACATTGTTGGAACGACAATAGATTAAGTTCAACACCAGATGCATAATCGGATCCTCTTGAATCTTGCATGCAATTTGTATAGCTCGCCATTAAACTGCACAAAGTCTTTCCATTTCAAAAACGAAAATCACGATGAGAATTTTGATGATCTGTATTCTATTTGGAGTGCTTTAAAGAATTTAAATATTATTATTCTTATCATTAATTTATAATAATAATGATAAAAATAATAATAATAACAATTCTAATAATAAATACGCGAGGAGAATGCAAGCAGAGTTGAAATGATTGATTGAAGGGCTTGAAGCCGATGGTCAGCAAGATTGCATCCGAAGGCGTCTCTCTCAGTCATTTTCTAATATCAGCCAACGAAAACTTAAATACAACATTTCTTTTTAAGCGATAACGTTTGCAATAAATAACAATAATAATTTTAAAAAAAGATTTATTTTTCTCAAAAATAGATTTAACAAGATTTAAAGTTTAAATCTTTAAAAAGTTAAACGCCACATTATTTCTGGAAGGCAGACCTGATGGTTGCAAGGCAGCATTCATAGATTCCACAAGGTTTCCCCATCATTACAAAATAGTAAGGAACCAGGCCATGTTTGTTGCCATATATAATATATGATTTTATGATATTGACAAAACTCTCAATGATTAATATATCTCCGGTCTAACCTTAATCATGAATGGGTATGTGAAGGGTACAAATGACCTTAAGTTGTATGTGAAGGGTACAAATGACCTTAAGTTGTATGTGAAGGGTACAACTGACCTTACAAACCTGAAATACTTGAATAATGAATTACTTAAAAAAATATTGATTGTGTGAGATTTTATTACTAAGTTATAATAGCAAGTATTCTCAAACGATGAAAGATATTAAGTAAGTTCCAAAGCATGGAGGATGCATATCGAAATGTGTTCTTGATGCTGGGTTAAATGGAATCCATCAACTTTAAAAGGAATCTATCCAAGGGTTAAATGGTGTAGCACTTAAATAAACGAAAAAAAGAAAATGTTTGTTCTCAAAGACGTTCATGTATGGGTAAATAATGCTTTCTTAGACCTGTAAATGCAATATTTTTTATCTTTTAAAGAGTTTAAACCAGGTATTAAATTTCATATAACTGCTATTAAAACTTTAAATAATATTCCACAATTTTAAAAGTAAGAAACCTCACAAAACGTTTCAAAACGACTGATACACGAGCGAAGAGATATTTTAACCAAGCTGAAAGTGTTACCATTATGAAATTATTACTGCATTATTACTGAGTTATCAAAAAAAGGTAATGAAATCTCAAAATGAAATTTCGAGCTATAAAATGTGAAAATCACTTTCTGAAAAAGCGACACTTGAAGAATAAGAGAGAGAAAGGAATCGACAGAGTTGGTCGTGTTGGACAGCGGCGACCAGACACAGAGGCGTGGTTGCATTGGAATGGTGCGGCATTGCAGAGGCAAGGGTGCTTCCTCGTGGGGTGTTGAGCAGCTGGTGCTCGTTCACCGCCCGAGGAAGTAGCCTCACACTTGACGCGATCCGAAAGAATGGAATCATTGGAAATAGATTAGTGTGGGTCTAATGTAGAAAAGACAGGAAATGAGAATATATCAATATAAATGAATATATATCAAAATATATATCAATATATATATATATATATAAATGAATGAATATATAAATGAATAAAGATAAAAATGAATATATATATATAAATCAATTAGAGGATATATTGAGAATAAGCCTTGAAACTGTCGCAAGCTACATCTTAGAACTGGGAGAGACTGTTCGAGAGTGGAACCATAATGGATGACAGAAGGATGCGAGGAAGAGCGGCCGGAAGGGGCTCAACAATGGCTCTAGCGCCATCTTTTTCAAAATGCAGAAATCATAATTTAAAATAATGTTGAAGAAACGTATTATAGAATGTGCAGTGAATGTTGATCGGTTGTGGCATTAGCAGAATATAATGATTGCTTTACAAACAAATACAAAGAGAACCAAAGAACTAAATCGGTTGTTCGAAACAAAAAGATGCTGGAATAAAGCAATCGTATCGCCTTTTTAAACTAAAAAATATCGCGCCTCGATTCTCCAATTTTACAGCGAAACATAATTGTGAAGCGTGCGCGGTGCAAACCGAAACGACCATCGTGACCATCTCCAGCCCAACCCGCACTCCGTCAGCCAACCAACCATCCAACCAACCAACCAACCAACCAACCATCCAACCAACCAACCAACCAACCATCCAACCAACCAACCAACCAACCATCCATCCATCCAACCAACCAACCAACCAACCAACCAACCAACCATCCAACCAACCATTCAACCATCCAACCAACCATCCAACCAACCAACCATCCAAAACTCTGAGAATCCAATGCAAAAGACTCCAAATCGACCACCAAAAAATCATCATAATCAAACTCATCCCCATAATCATCATCATCACTCACCACCCATCCCCCCCTCCTCCAACCACCTTCCCCACCTCACCATCCCACCTCACCACCTCATCCATCCCCACCTCACCATCCCCACCTCCCCCATCCCACCTCCCCCATCCCCCTCACCACCCCGCCTCACATGTCACTCTCGCCGTACAGACTCATCGAGAAGGACGTGTAGTCGAGGGCGTCAGGGGGCGCATCGGAGCCACCGCGATAGGGTGCCATCTGGCGGATGCAGTACTCCGCCTGCTCGGGTGGCATCTCGTGACGCAGCGCTTTAGGCGTGATGTACGGCTGTGGGGCGTGTTCGTGTGTGTTCGTGTGTGTGTGTGTGTGTGTGTGTGTGTGTGTGTGTGTGTGTGTGTGTATTCGTGTGTGTGTGTGTGTGTGTGTGTGTGTGTGTGTGTGTGTGTGTGTGTGTGTGTGTGGTGCATATGTTTTGGCGTCGTATTATTCTTTTTGATTTTATACTTATTATATTATACTTATTATTATTACTACTACTACTACTACTACTACTACTATTGTCATCATACCATCAAGGACTCATCCATCGATTGATATAAGCCATTAAAAAAGGCATCAACGTCAACTACCCTTCCCACCATCCCCATCACCACCACCATCGACATACAAACACCTCTTCCTCGCTTGCTCACCATATTACCAGCCCCATTCCCCATCCCCATCAGCAGCGACCGACAAACAACCTCCCTTCCTCGCTCACGACTCACCATATTGCCAGCGAGGATCTTGAACGACTCGACGATCTGGTCGGGTGAGTCGGTGTCGGTGTTCTCGGTCGCCATGTAGTCCAAGAGCGCCTCGATCGTCACCACGCCTGTTGGTTACGCTGCGTGTCTTGAAAAAAGTAGCACTCTACAAATGAGCGGAGATTCTTTTCCCTCTTCACTCCATCAAACACACAAAAAAGTCTCCTTCCTCCTTCAGCCACGCCATTGAAAACACTAACAACCTACCCACCAAACTGGCCACAAATAACCTACCCCTCCACTCCACCCCTCCATTCCCACACAAACAACCCACCCCCTACCCACCTTCTCTCCCCCCATAAACACACCGTGGTTGTTGGGGTCTGCCTTCCTCATGATCTTCTGGAAGTCGGCGTCTCCCTGCTTGTCTTCCCTGATGTTGATGCCCAGCGAGACCAGACAAGCCTGTGTGTGGTGGGTATGGTAGGGGTTGTGGTGGTGGTTGTGGTGGATGTGGTGAGGGTTGTATAGTGGTTGTGATAGGGGAAGTTGTGGTTGTAGTGGTGGTTTTGTTAGTGGTGGATGTGATGGTGGAGGTGGTTGTGGTGTGCATGCTACTTCGATGTCTAATGATGAATTCCACAAAAATAGGTTAAACACATTTTTTTCAATTAATATTTATCTTTTAAAATGATTGAAACACTCCTTAAACACTACCAAACACCCACACAACCACCAATCCAAACCCATCCAAACACCCCTTCAACCACCCAAACCAACCCATCCAAACACCCCTTCAACTACCCAAAGCAACCCATCCAAACACCACCAAACACCCACCCACACAGCCACCTTAAACTCCTTCGGTTCCAGGTGCTGCTTTCGCGCCTTGTCGAAGTGCACGAAAGACTTTCTGCACTCCTCGACCAACTCGTTCGAGATGCCCCTGCTGTCCCGCATCAGGATCTGGTTCTCCAGCTCGTTCAGGTTGCGAGAGACCGACGTCAGCAGTTGTTCCCAGCCTACGCGGATCGTCTGTTTTTGTTGGGGAAAAGGGTGAGTGAGTGAGTGAGGATTGAAATTCATGGTTGAAGGGATGCCGAAAAAGAAGTCTTGAATGATGATGATTTGTTTTATTGTATTTTATTGTACCGTATTGTATTGCATTGTACTGTATTGTACTGTATTGTAACTGATTATGTTGTACTTATATGATACACAGCAGTAATGTATTGTATTGTATTGTACTGTATTGTAACTGATTATGTTGTACTTATGTGATACACAGCAGTAATGCAGGAAGGCGCACCTCCATGGTGTAGTTGGTGTGCTTGTTCTCGAAGATCATCGCCTCCTGCACCTCCTGGTTGAACCTCTCCAGCTCTTCCACCTATCATGACGTGGAATAATTATAATAATTGTGATAATGATGATGATAATAACTATAATAAAACAATATTATTATTATTATTATTATAAAACTATTAATAATAATAATAGTATAGTAATAGTAATAGAGAAATGCAGAGTATTCAGTGAGGGGCACCTTGGGCTTGTAGGCTTGCACCTCCTTCTCGAGGGACACGAGCGCCTTCAAGTGCTCCTCCAACGAGCCCCTTTGCGTGCCCAGGCTGTTGGTTGTGGTCAGGTGAGGTGGTTGTTGTTGGTTGTGGTCAGGTGAAGTAGTGAGGTGGTTGTTGTTGGTTGTGGTCAGGTGGTTGTTGGTTGTGGTTGGTTGTGGTCAGGTGAGGTGGTTGTTGTTGGTTGTGGTCAGGTGAGGTGGTCAGGTGGTTGTTGGTTGTGGTCAGACAAGGTGAGGTGGTGGTTGTTGTTGTAAGTCAAGTGAGATGGTGGTTTTTGTTGGTGGTGGTCAAGTGAGGTTTTGGTGGTGGTTGTCGAGCCTTTTATGGTACTGTTTATGTGTTTGATGTGTATGCATGTTTAGTATACACTGTATACATATATTTCTATCCCAACGTTTAGCTACCCGTCTAACAAGAAAAATCCTCAATCGAGATTTGAATTGAAACTGCGAGGTATCGAAGGCAACACCGACTTGGCGATGAATTCCAGCTTGCTCTCGATGGCGCCTCCGAGGAAGTTCGCGTGCTGAGCGAACTGCTTCCTGAGGCGGTCGTTGCGCTGCTGCCGATCCATCTCCGCCTGCAACGTCTTGTCCCTCGCAGGCACCAGCTCACACACGTTCTTCCATTCTTCCTGCAGCTCCTTTCATGGATGGATGGGTGGATGGATGGATGGATTGATGGATGAAGCGATGGCGGTGGGTGGATGAAATGATAGATGGATAGATGATTGGATAATTGAGCTTTTGTTAAGAGTTTCATAGGTAACACCTTGAAGACAGTGTAGTCAGTGTGAGAGAGAACTAGAGAGATGTTTTCACTGATTCTAGTATATGCTACTTGCGAGACAAAGGTCACCACTAGCCAAGCGAGCCAAGAAGTGCACAGATGCGGCACACTACAATAGCATCATTAGATACATCAAATTCACCATCCCAACTATCGTTTGCGCCCATAATTCCTATAATAAGTTCTGTATTGTATTGTTATGTTACCAACTACAAACACCTTTCTCCTCCACCCGCCATTCCCCACCAACAATCCACCTTGGGTTGGATGCTCGTGAACGGGTTCTCTCCCTGGATCTGCAGCTGGAACTGCTGGCAGATCCTGTCCACCTCGTTGGTCAGGCCGATGGTCGCCTTCAGCTCTGTCTCCGCCTCTGGCAGCGTGCTCTTGAAGACCTTGTGCGCGTCCAAGAGAGCCTGTGTGTGTGTGTGTTGCGGTGGTGGTTGTTGCGGTGGTGGTGAAGGGATGTGGTGGTGAAGGGATGTGGTGGTGAAGGGGTGTGGTGGTGAAGGGATGTGGTGGTGAAGGGATGTTGAGGTGAAGGGGTGTGGTGGTGAAGGGATGTGGTGGTGAAGGGGTGTGGTGGTGAAGGGATGTGGTGGTGAAGGGATGTGGTGGTGAAGGGGTGTGGTGGTGAAGGGATGTGGTGGTGAAGGGATGTTGAGGTGAAGGGGTGTGGTGGTGAAGGGATGTGGTGGTGAAGGGGTGTGGTGGTGAAGGGATGTGGTGGTGAAGGGATGTGGTGGTGAAGGGATGTGGTGGTGAAGGGATGTGGTGGTGAAGGGATGTTGAGGTGAAGGGGTGTGGTGGTGAAGGGATGTGGTGGTGAAGGGGTGTGGTGGTGAAGGGATGTGGTGGTGAAGGGATGTGGTGGTGAAGGGGTGTGGTGGTGAAGGGATGTGGTGGTGAAGGAATGTTGAGGTGAAGGGGTGTGGTGGTGAAGGGATGTGGTGGTGAAGGGGTGTGGTGGTGAAGGGATGTGGTGGTGAAGGGATGTGGTGGTGAAGGGGTGTGGTGGTGAAGGGATGTGGTAGTGAAGGGATGTGGTGGTGAAGGGATGTGGTGGTGAAGGGATGTGGTGGTGAAGGGATGTGGTGAAGGGATGTGGTGGTGAAGGGATGTTGAGGTGAAGGGGTGTGGTGGTGAAGGGATGTGGTGGTGAAGGGGTGTGGTGGTGAAGGGATGTGGTGGTGAAGGGATGTGGTGGTGAAGGGGTGTGGTAGTGAAGGGGTGTGGTGGTGAAGGGATGTGGTGGTGAAGGGGTGTGGTGGTGAAGGGGTGTGGTGGTGAAGGGATGTGGTGGTGAATGGATGTGGTGGTGAAGGGATGTGGTGGTGAATGGATGTGGTGGTGAAGGGATGTGGTGGTGAAGGGGTGTGGTGGTGAAGGGGTGCGGTGGTGAAGGGATGTGGTAGTGAAGAGGTATGGTGGTGAAGGGGTGCGGTGGTGAAGGGGTGTGGTGGTGAAGGGGTGTGGTGGTGAAGGGGTGTGGTGGTGAAGGGGTGTGGTGGTGAAGGGATGTGGTGGTGAAGGGATGTGGTGGTGAAAGGATGTGGTGGTGAAGGGATGTGGTAGTGAAGGGATGTGGTGGTGAAGGGATGTGGTGAAGAGATGGAAGAAGTGCACTGAAAACCCCCCCTCCCAATCTTTACTTTACCACATCTACTCCATCCACTTTTCCATCATCCTTCAACCACCAATAACTGTCACTTCACCCATCTCTCGACCACATAGAGATGAAATTAAGACAGCTAAGAATGTATTCGTGGTGTTGAAGGAATATAATGATTGTAATGGAAGTCAGGGTGCTTGGAAAGGATGTGGTTGGGGTCTTGGGTGGTTGGAAGGGATGAAATGGGGGCATGAGACGGGTGTAGTGGATGGGGTGATAGGTGGTTGGGGGGGGGGGGTAGATGGGGTGATGGGTGGTTGGGGGGGGGGTGGGAGGAGTAGAGAGGGCACCTGGATCTCCTCGATGGAGTGCACGATGAAGATGTCCTCGAGGTCCTCCTTCGCTCCATCCATCCAGTTGTTCAGTGGCTGATTGATCATTGCCGTGGAGAATTAATTAGGTTAATTAATGCAAAATAAAATATCTCAATGGACTTCAATTATTTAAAAGCAATTAATTATTTCGGCAATTATAATTAAAAGATGGAAGACGAATGAAAGACAAATGGAGGACAAATGGAAGACGAATGGAAGACAAATGGAAGACAAATGGAAGACAAATGGAAGACAAATGGAAGACGAATGGAAGACGAATGAAGGCAAATAGAAGACGAATGGAAGACAAATGGAAGACAAATGGAAGACGAATGGAAGACAAATGGAAGACAAATGGAAGACGAATGAAGGCGCGTACAGCTGCTCTCTTGGCGTACTCCAGTTGCAGCTGGTCGATGCGCTCCAGAACCTTCTCCGACTCCTGCGGTGTGGCAGCAGAAGAGGCGTGGAAATTAAAATTATGTTGTTTTTTTACCACCAATTTAATTATTCCTAAATTAAAAACAATTATTCTATAATTATTCCTTCAAATGTTTATTTTATTTAAGCGCTTCAGTTGCGTGTCCGCATTCTTATTATTATTATTATTGGTATTATAATTATTAATGGAATAGTGGAAATAGATAATTGCTAACTAATTAATCAAGAAACTAATTACTTAATTAATTGCTTAATTGGTGGAGTGGCGCGCACCTCAAGGTTGGTCTTGTAGGTGTTGGAGAGCTTGCCGAGTCTGTCCCACTGGTCGCAGATCGACTGCGTGCGTGCATTCGTCGTCTTGAGGTCGTAGTAGCCGAGAGAGCTGTTGGGTGGGTGGTTGTGGTGGTTGTGATGGTTGTGTGTTGTGATGGTGGGTGGGTGTGATGTTGGTTGTGGTGATGATCGTGGTGGTCGGTGGTTGTGATGATGATGGTGGATGATGGCGGTTGTGATGATACATGATGATGGTGGGTGGTTGTTTGTTGTGAAGGTGGGTGCCTGGAAAAGCATTCTTCCTTTCATTTTGGAGCAGGTGAGGTGGATAAAAAGTTAACGACGTAGGTGAATAATAATGATAAAATAATGTATCGAACGAACGATTAAGAAAGAATGCCCACATGAGGTAATTACTTTTGAATGGCAAGAAAGGTCTCAAGATGTAATTTCCTTGATCGATTTAGTGATACATTACAATGGAAAGTTGTCTTTTGAATTGTTAAGTCTTCATTTCCATTATCGACTTTCATCTCTAACGATTGTACTACTACTACTACTACTACTACTACTACTACTACTACTACTACTACTACTACTACTACTACTACTACTACTACTACTACTACTACTACTATTACTACTACCCCTAGCACCACCTAAAAAAAGATTAAAAGAGACAAAGAGAGACATAGAGCCATAGAAAGACATAGAGAGACATAGAGAGACATAGAGAGACATAAAGAGACATAGAAAGACATAGAGGGACAAACTTGAGTTCTTGCGCGATGGCTGCGATTTGTTCAACACGGTCCTGGTGCGCTGAAAGGTCACTCTCGAATGCCTCCTGCTTCTTCCTGAGTGCCTGTGTGTGTGTGTTTGTGTGTGTGTGCGTGTGTGTGCGTGGGTGTTTGTGTGTGTGTGTGTTTTGAAGTTTGTGTTTTGGTGTAGTTGTTAATTGTTATGTGTTGTTGCCAGGCTTGCAGAGCCGCCTATTTTTTCCCGGCTCGGCTCTGGCTCCCGGGAATTTGACGGTTCTGGCTCCATATATTTTTGAAATAATAAAAGCAAACAAGAAATAATATTATTTTACTTGAACTTATATTTTCTGTTTTCAAAATATTTCATGTCAAGAATTCAAAATAAGTTTGTTAAAATTTAAAGTTTTGTTTTTTCATTGAAATTAAAAGCATAATTCTATTAATTTTTATATCTTTTTTTTTTTCATGAATAAAATAAATTTCTTTTGGTTACAATGTTTATATATATTTTGAAATCGTTTTTTGGTAACATTGTAGATCTTGGCGAGTAAAGAAAATTGTAAAAACGGAAAGAAAATGATCGATTAAAGATTTCTTGTGGTGGTGTGCTCTTGATTGAAGGCTGTTGCTCTTGTAAAGTCTCTAAAAATGTTAAAATTTAAAATTTGAGAAAAATAAAAAAAAAACAATTTTAGAGTTTCGAAGCTTTTTGTTTTTGGACAAAATTTTGCTTTAATAAAATAAAATTAAGAGCCGAAGCCGCCAGTTTTTCGGGTTTGGCTACGGCTCTGGCTCTTGTAAAAAGTAGCGGCTCATCGGTTCCACTGCTCCGATTCAGTTCTACAAGCCTGCTTGTTGGTGTGTGTTTTTTGTTGTCGTTGGTGGTGTGTTGGTAATGTAGTTGTGAGAAAGGTGGGGAAACAATCAAGAAAATTAATCAAAGTAGTTAGTGAGAGAAAGTGAGATTTATTCAGTAAGGTGATTCTAGTATATGCTACTAGAGAGACAAAAGTCACCACTAGCCAAGCGAGTCAGAGTGCCTGTGTGTGCAAATGCGACTCACACCACGTTAACGTTTACTTTATTTTGCGATGGTACTTGAGAATTGAGGCATATTCACTCTCTTAGGTATCTATTGGAATTGTGAATATCTTGAGTTGTGTGTGCGTGCACAAATGCCACACACTACGAACATTACCTCAAATAGCCACTTCAGTATTAAATAACTACTTGATTAAGACTGCCAAAATGTCTGGTAAAAGAACACGAGAGGTCTACAAACACTATCACGTACACAATGTGGCAGACATTACACGTTTGCTACATTTTCTGAATTCTGCAGATTCTAACACACGAATCACGATTGAACCATGCCACTCCATTATCAATACATTTCGAAATTCCTCAATACTGTTTATTCATTTTAGTTTTTATTCTTCTTTGTATTCTTCTGGTTGTTAGGTCATTATTTTTGCTTTTCTGTTGTTTTGTTGTAGTTATTGTTTATGCATTTATTATTATTTTCCTTTTAGGTCGTTTTTATTTTGTTAACACATTTCTAATGCCGCGCCTGAAATCTGATGATACGAGGAATGCAATTAGTGATTCCCTCAAATGAAAACAACTATCAAGCATTTAAAGCATAAGAATAAAATATTTAAATAAATTTAACGATGAAAAAATAAAAAAATACGAAATAAATGGGTTAAATAAATCATAAAATGTAATATTCAAAGTTTTTCACATAATTGGAGAAAAAAAATATATAAACAAATATAATATAAAACAAATCAGGTACATCATAGGAGTTGAATGTTCCAAAAGAATTTTAAAGAGTCTACATTCAAGTGTCTGAAGTGTGTGTGTGTGCACGTCTAATAGAGAGCTTAGTTTAAAAGGCGGCAAGCGGATGCTGATCATTAAGACTTGATCATTAAGACTTGATCATGAGTAGTGCCTGTTGTTCTTCAGACGAGTGACTGTGGTGACTTTAGCGTTGAAACTTTCCCTTAAACACCGCTGTTGGCTCGTAGAAGTCTTCAGCATACTCATCAAAGACTTAGTGTTTAACTGCCGCTGTCACAGCTCTAGTGTATTTTAATTGTATTGTGCAGTGAGTTGGGTGAGGTGGGAGGTTAGCTTAATCATCAAGCCTCAGAAGTATTATAACCGTCATTGTATTGTGTAGATGTGTGTGTGTTCTGTACATTTATTAGCTATATTACTAAGCGTTTCAGGTTTGGGGGTGTAAGTGTGTGTGCGTGTGCTTGTGTGTGTGTGTGTGTGTGTGTATGTGTGTGTGTGTGTGTGTGTGTGTGTGTGTGTGTGTGTGTGTGTATGTTGTGTGCGCAATGTAGGTGGTATAATGATGATAACTTAATGACTCTAATGACGTATGAGAGAGTGCTGTTGGCTGTTGTTTGATGTTGAGACTCTTCTGGTGTAGCATAAACTTATATAAGACAAAAAGTCTAAAATGTATACATTAAAAGCATGTGCACGAATGGTAAATGTATCCAGACTGTACAGAGTCTTTGAAGTACCATTAACTCCAAAACAACTTGACTTATTTGAGGAGAGAATCCTTGAGATACATTCAGTGCTCCCCACTCAAGCATCTCTGAAGATCTGAAGCCATCAACGCACCACCGCAAGTCGCCATCATCATCATCATCATGACGATTGTAGTTGGTGTGAGAGAAAGTGAGAGAAAGATAGATTTCCTCAGTGAAGTGATTATATTATATGTTTTTATATGCTACTCTAGAGAGACAAAGGTCACCACTAGCCAAGCGAGCCAAGGAGTGCCTGTGTGCGCGTGCGCAAAGGCGGCACACTACAGACTCACAAATACTAACCACAATGCTCTTAATTGTCTCCCCTCTCGCAGCCTAACAAACCACCCCCACCACAGCCACCACCATCATCATCACAACCACCACCACCATCATCATCACGACCACCATCATCATCATCACGACCACCAACCTTGAGTTCATTGAGGCGGCACTTCTTGTAGTGCGAACTGCTGAGCATCTCCTCCTTGCCGTTGGACCACTGCTCGTGGATGTCGCACTTGTGCTTCAGCTTCTTCGCCAGGTGCTCCAGCCGCTCCAGTCTTTGTGTGGTGGTTTGTGTGGTTGTGGGGGTTTGTGTGGTTGTGGTGGTTTGTGTGGTGTGGTTTGGATGTTGAGGAGTTGTGGTGTAGTTGTTTGTGGTTTGTGTGATGTGGTGTTGAAGTGAGAAGATGTGGTGTTGTTGTGGTGAAAGTGTAGTGCGGTATGGTGTGGTGCTTTGCGTGGAGTACAGTAAGTGTGGTGTGATGGAGGTGTTTAGGCTGGTGGTGATTGTAGTTGGGGTGAGGTGAAGAGTCAATTTGATATGATGATGAATAGCCTTAATGCTGACGTAGTAATCATGGTAATGATGATGCGATTGATAGAAGAATGCATGGCTGGATGGATGAGCTAGTCACCTTTGAAGTTCGGACAGGAGCCACTCCTCAAAGCCCTTCTCTGAGTTCTCCAGGCCCTTCCATGCACTCACTATGTCCTGGTGGTGTGGATATGGTGTGGAGATGGTGTGGTAGAGAGAGAGGGTTGGTGAGATGGTGTGGTGGGAGAGAGAGGGTTGGTGAGATGGTGTGGTAGAAAGAGAGGGTTGGTGAGGTGGTGTGGTAGAGAAAGAGGGTTAGTGAGGTGGTGTGGTGGGAGAGAGAGGGTTGGTGAGATGGTGTGGTAGAGAGAGAGGGTTGGTGAGGTGGTGTGGTGGGAGAGAGAGGGTTGGTGAGATGGTGTGGTGGGAGAGAGGGTAGGTGAGGTGGTGTGGTGTGGTGGGAGAGAGGGTTGGTGAGATGGTGTGGTGGGAGAGAGGGTAGGTGAGGTGTTGTGCTGGGAGAGAGGGTAGGTGAGGTGGTGTGGTGTGGTGGGAGAGAGGGTTGGTGAGATGGTGTGGTGGGAGAGAGAGGGTTATTGGGTGAAGTGGCGATATTGTCACATAGGACTTCAAGTCTTTTATGATAATTTGTAAGGAGGGAGACTGGAATGTTCGAGTGGAGTTTAATTACCTCGCTAAGAAGTTTTATTTATATTTCGACTCTTATTCTCAGTCTCAATGCTAAACTCCGATCATCTTAATCATCACTTTGACATAAATAAATAACACTTAACGCCGAAAAGGAATTTCGAAAATAGAAACAGAGAGAAGAACACTGATTGAATGAGTGCACGCTTGACTGCAAACACACACACACACAAACACACACACACACACACACACACACACACACACACACACACACACACACACACACACACACACACACACACACACACACACACACACACACACACACACACACACACACACACACACACACACACACACACACACACACACACACACACACACACACACACACACACACACACACACACACGGAAGCAAGCAAGCAAGCAACCTGTATAAGACGACCCTCAGAGGGCAAGTATGCGGGTCGGTTGGAGAGACGCAGGCGGGTCTGCAGACTGTTGTACATCGTCTCCAGCTGCGCCTTCTCGTCCAGACGTGGCGGCTTCTGGGCGTTCCTGTATTCGCGGAATTCCTCGAGCTTCTTGTGCGTCGCGTCGACCGTCGAGATGCTCGCCCTGTTCTCCAGCCACGGTCGCATCTTCGCAATCCACGCCAGCAGCTGTGGTGGTTGTGCTTGGTTGAGTGGTGGTGTTGTGGTTGGTTGAGTGGTGGTGTTGTGGTTGGTTGAGTGGTGGTGTTGTGGTTGGTTGAGTGGTGGTGTTGTGGTTGGTTGAGTGGTGGTGTTGTGGTTGGTTGAGTGGTGGTGTTGTGGTTGGTTGAGTGGTGGTGTTGTGGTTGTGGTTGGTTGAGTGGTGGTGTTGTGGTTGTGGTTGGTTGAGTGGTGGTGTTGTGGTTGGTTGAGTGGTGGTGTTGTGGTTGTGGTTGGTTGAGTGGTGGTGTTGTGGTTGGTTGAGTGGTGGTGTTGTGCTTGGTTGAGTGGTGGTGTTGTGATTGGTTGAGTGGTGGTGGGAGTGGGGTTGAAGAGTGGTGTTGATGGTTGTGGTGCGGTGGTAGAATGATGGTGGTTGAGTGGATAGGGCGGAGAGAGCAGTGTGCGCTTCACATGCGGCATTCACTTTCTGCTTTTAATGAGCAAGTGTGAAGCTAAAGAACTAGATTTTAGAGCTCTTGTTACTCATTCCACCACTACTATCATCACCACTCCCCTCCTCCTCTTCCTCTCTTCCTCCTCCCCCTCCCCTCTCCTCCCTCTCTCACTCACGTCTGAAGCCAGCTTCTCATACTCATCCATCAGCCTCTCGTTCTCCTGGTTCACCTTCAGCACCTTGCTGATCCTGTTCGCCGCAGTCTCCGCCTGTCGTCATGATGATGATGATGATGGTGATGATGATGATGGTAGTGGTTATAAGGATGGAGATGATGACGATCATGGTGAAGATGGTGATAATTATGAGTTAAATATAAAAACGCCATCTAAACATCGTGCATAATACTAATAATAATAATGACGAGCATTATTATAGTGGCGTATAGCCCAAACGAGCTTCCAGGCCACTTAGGCTGCATATTTTCATTTGCGCCTTTGGGTTACTAGGGCATTGGTTACACTTGAACCTTGGATCTTTCATTATTGGTCGTTACTGACTCGGATACCCGTTCACCAATTAATAGAAATTCCTAAATTTAAAAAGTCAACAGTTTGAATAAAAATAGAATCGGCATTTTAATTTTAAAAACAAAATTCGATGTATTTCTTAGAATCAGCAAGTACCTGCTGGGCACCAGAGAAGGCATGGTAGTAGGATGAGACGTAAGCCATCACCGACCTCTCATCCGGCTTCACGTTGTTCACCATGTCTGTATGGGTGGTTGTATGTGTGTGTGTGTGGGGGTGGTTGTGTGTGTGGGTGGTTGTATGTATGAGTGGGAGTGGTTGTGTGTGTGGGTTAGAGACCGACCGAAATTCGGTTCGGTTTCGGTTTCGGCGCCGAAATTGCCAATTTTCTTAGTTTCGGCAATTTTTCGGTTTCGGCCGAATCTAATTTTACCATTTCGGCAATTTTTCGGTTTCGGCCGAAAATAATTTTGTAATTTCGGCTCAATTTCGGTTTCGGCCGAAATGGATCTCATATTTACCGAAAAACCGAAATTTTTATTTATTTATGTAGTTTATCTGATATATCTGTATTCTCAATCAAACTATTAAGTTCGGATTCGATTCTCTATTAGATATCTATTAGTTATCGTGGTTGATTGATTTATGGGTGTCATCAGACTAATTATTCGAATAACATATACAAGCATCTGGAACAACAATCATGTATTTGAAATTTAAGTAATTGGCATACGTTCAATTATGATGTTTAACAAAACTTTTTGTAAGCAAATTCTATTTCTTAAAACATTTGTTTGAAAAAATGTTATTGTCAAAAGTAAGTATCTGTATATCCTCAATCGAACTCGAATTATTAAGTTTGGGTTCGATTCTCATCTCTATTAGATATCTATTAGATGTGATGGGAAAGTTAAATGCATCTTTGGCAATGATCCAGAGGGTCGATTTATTAGAGATACACACACACACACACACACACACACACACACACACACACACACACACACACACACACACACACACACACACACACACACACACACACAAACACAAACACACACACACACACAAACACACACACACACACACATTATTCGAATAAGATATACAAGCATGTGAAATTCTAGATATCCATGCTTTGAAAAACACTATATATAAATCGAAAAAACGAGAAGATTTGGCTTCTATTAATTAATTCAAAAATAAATTGTGAGAATGTCGTTGAATCCTATTTGGAAGTTTTTTACAAAATGTCAGTCTGGCCAAAGCAAAGCCTTTCAACAACAACAAATTTTTTTGTTGAAAAACTTTTATTTTTTGGCTTAAAATATACGCTTGTTTGGATTTACTTATTAAACTGGCATTGTCATCGTTAAATACTATTTTTTCATTTTTAATAAAAGTTGGAAAAAATTTCGGTTTCGGCTTCGGTTTCGGCCGAAAATCTGATTACAATTTCGGTTTAATTTCGGTTTCGGCCGAAAATGGGATTTTAATTTCGGCCTCATTTCGGTTTCGGCCGAAATGAAAATATCTGTTTCGGTCGGTCTCTAGTGTGGGTGTTTGTATGTATGAGTGGGAGTGGTTGTGTATGTGGGTGGTTGTATGTGTGTGTGTGTATGGGTGTGTGGTTGTATGTGTGTGTGTGTGTGTGGCTGTATTTCTCACCATCTCTCATCATCACCATCACCCTCATCATCATCATCACCCTTCCTCATCATCATCATCAGTACCCCTCACCATCAACGTCCAGCATGCGAGGGATGTCGAGGTGTTGTTCAGCCACGTTGAAGGCAGTGTTGAGGTTCTCTCTTGGGTTGTCCTGAGAAGAATCAATTTCAATTAAAAACAATTAATTAATATATTAATTAATAATATATTAATATAATAATTATTATTATTGTTATATTATTATTATTATATTATTAATAATACTTTATTATTAGTTTAGTATTATTAATACATTGTTTGTATCTTTCTTGGCTTAATGTTTCAATTAATTTTTTAAAACAAATTTATACTATTTTTCAAGAGTTTTAAATTCCATTTAATTGGCAGTGTGGTGGGGTGATTAGTAGTACCACCTTTGAGAGTTTGGCATAGTCGATCAGTTCGGGACGGTGTCTGTGGATCAGGGCACAAAAGGCCAAGCCGTCCTTGAAGCTGTGTGGTGGTGGTGGTGATGATGATGATGAATATGATGGTGGGAGTGATGGTGGTGATGATGATGATGATGGAAATGTTAAGGATGATGGGAGTGATGTTGATGAAGATGCTGATGATGATGAATATGATGGTGTTGATGCAGATTATGTTGTTGATGAAGATGATGGTGTTGATGAATAATATGGTTTGGAATAAGGATTTAAAATAGAAAGATCAAAATGATTGAATATGCATTATTAATGCATTAATAATGCATTGAGGGAATGCCACCTCATGTGGAAGTTCTGCACGTTGACGTTCTTGTAGGGCTGAGTCTTCCTCTGGCACCACAGCAACAGGCCCTCCTTCGCCGTGAAGTCTGCAGTCGCCAGAGGTTATCATCATTTCAATAATGTAATCACCAATTAAATATATGTATGTAGTGCTTTTTATATAT
The DNA here is from genome assembly GCA_943735955.1 of Piscicola geometra. Taxonomy (NCBI): domain Eukaryota; kingdom Metazoa; phylum Annelida; class Clitellata; order Hirudinida; family Piscicolidae; genus Piscicola; species Piscicola geometra. The sequence goes on along the minus strand of OX030957.1, from coordinate 707,333 downwards.
GAAAGATTTCTCAATATAATAATTTAATTTAATTGAACTGATTAAATTTATATGTTAAGAAGACTAGATTTAAAAAAAATTGATTTTTAATGATAAAAATCTCATCTCAAAAGTCACGCACCTTCGACAGAGATGTCTTGAATTGCAAATCGGAGAATGATCGTCCAGATCATACCCAGGGTCATTTTCAAGTTTCCATCCACTATCTCTGATTATTTCATTTTTATTTGATTAAAATTAAATTGAATCTTTATTTTTAGGGTGAATATAATTGTTAAACTATCCCAAAATACCATTCGTCTTTTGTCCCCTAAAATTATATGATATACTGAAAGAAACCTTCAGCTCCAATTGAAACCAGCTTGACTCCCTTGCTCTCGATGTAGTCGAGGGCCTTGTTGACGTTGGCGATTTTGTGGAACCTCATCTTGCCCCTGTCCGGCTTCGGCAGCTGCTCCCCGGATATGACTTCCAGCAGCAACATCAGCTTCAACCCATCCCGGAAATCCTCGTTTATCACTTCGATTTGAGTTCCAACCTTCCTCAGATGGCTGTTACACCAGGCTGTGAACGTCTTCAAAAGGTTAAAAATGTAAAGCCGGTTAAAATAAAATTGAAACATGAATTGGTAATTGAAGCGAAATTTAGTAACTTTGAAACATTTGAAGCTCATAGACGAAAACTAAGTTTTCCAAACTTTTAAATTTTAATTCTCGATAAAAACCTTTTTCTGTTGTTTTTCCCAATCAGGATTTAGAACTCCCTCTCTCTCCCACTCCTCCTCCTGTTCCATGTAATCAGACTTCTGCCAGCTCGTCATTTCGCTAGATGTTTTTTCTCTTCTAGAAAGTTTTCAGAAATGTTCGAAACTCACAATGTAAAAATTCAAATTATTTTAGATTAATACCTTTATCAAACGGAAGTCAGACGCAGCCTATGAATGACACTTGTCTCAAGCGTGAAACAGTGAACACTTATCAAGGATACAAAACTGTAGAATCATAGAATTTTAAAATATTATAAAGCTATCTTTTAAAAATGTTTGATACAAATTGAATTTAATATATCATTTTTTTAACCGTATATTTTATATTAAGAAATCTAATAACTAATGTAAAGATACCTGAAGTCCCAAAACCCAGGTGTACCTCAGTAGTTTTCCCAATTAAAAACCATTTTTAAGTTCATAATTTAAAATTTATGATTTTTCTCTGCAATTAATTACATTTAAATTCTAATATATGTTATTATTATTTTATTCTTTTATTATCTTTATTCTTCACGGCTTGACAGACGTAAGCTATTCTTTTTACAATTTATATCTATATAATATTTAATTATCTGTTAATACATTTAAAACTATAAATACTGAATTATAAAAAGTAAAAACTTATTGAAAAAAATAAATAATAATATTAGACAAATCTCTAAAGAACAAAAAGCTCTAATTATTATTTTTGTGCTTCTTTATCAGTTTTACTAAAATAGGCTTAAAAACCACCCAGATTAGACTTCTAAAAATTATCTTTTGACTTTTTTTTAGTTTAAAGACGCCTCACAACAACAAGAACAAAAATAAAAAATAGATAAGTGGATAAAAAATATTTTAAACAGATAACTTTTTTACCTTTTAAAAATCTTAAAAAAAGTTTTGAGTTAAAACAATCCAAAAAAAGATTGACCTTTAAACAAGCATTTATTGACTTCATTAGCTCCAAGTTGAATCCACATCTTGCAATTATGTGAGAGTCATTGTTCTAGGCTAGTTATTTTTTCCCCGTTCCGGTCTCCACATTGTAAATGTCGTCACATTCTTTAAAGAATAACGAAAAAGCCATTTAGCTCATTGTATTCCAGAAACGTATGCAAGTTTCTAGTGTTTAAATAAAGAGACTATTTTATTGCATCAACCATTTAGCTAGATTATTTATAATGCATTAATCGATTTTTATAAAATGGTATAATGGTTAGAAGGCATGCAAGACATTATTATCCTGTTAGAAGAATACGTTTTTTTCTTAACATTTTTCTTAACATTTTACTTAACGGCAAGCTTCGCTTCCATAGCTGGAGTAATGTGTTGATGAGATATAAACTTTTAAAAATATGAATAACCAATTAACTTCTTCTTTCTTTAAAAACCATCAGTTTTTGTATCCAAAAATTGTAAAGACATGAAAAAGAACAAATACTTTTTATACTATTAACTTTGAATGTTTTCTTTATGTTTTATATATTTTATTATGTCATTTGATAGTAATAAAAAAAGGTATAATATTGTCACTAACTAATTATATCAAAGGTCATAATTATTTTTTAATATTTATTTTTATTATTTCTTTTGAATTTTTTTTCAATGCTTTTGCGGCATATAAAAGACACATTTTCCTCCAAGCGTCGTTCAAATGTTTTTTGCTGAACTGTTTTTCAAATTGATTTCAAACTTTCAAAGATTTTGACATTTTTTTGTAACGAATACTTGGACAGCAACGTAAAGAAGTTTTGAAGCCATTAGTTGATACTTTGGGTACATTAAAGTTTTTATTCCAATTCTTTTAAATGTCCATGAAATTGCTTTTGATTGCGGTGTTGTTCGTGTGGGGTGTGGGGGGGCAGCCGAAGAGTATGGGACTATATTTCAAAGGAAAGCACCAAAGCAATCTGTTCTCCTGTCCCATCGACGTCCCCTACAAAATAGTTCTCACGCGCTACTTCGCAAACTGCCTCTTCTTGTGCTCGCAGAGTGCCGAGTGTCTGAGGTTCCAGTTTGACAGTTTCTGGGGAGTTTGTGGCTTGTACAACTTTTGGGTGATGTATCCTATTGCCTTCCACCTTACGTTTTCATGCAAGAATTACGACAAAGGTGTCTTTTTATTTATATTTCTGATTATAAAGTATATTATTTGATTTTAACTGAAAAAATATAATTTTTTAAAATTATAAATTTAATATTTTATAAAAATTGTTTTTCAACTACAAAATAGTAATTTTTTAATAATCATTAGAAGATGTCTAAAAAGTCTTTAAAAAAGTTTTTAATGAATAATTTATACTCACGCGTTTGAATTCGGTTTTTTAATCTTTTGAAATATAATTAAAAAACTTTTATTCTCTTTTCACTTTGAATAAAACTTTTTCTAATGTTTTAAAAATTTAAATAATACATTTAAAACTTAATGACCACCAAGACCATTGTCCAAATGGTTTCACATTCGAGCCCCTCTCAAGAACGTGTTGGATGGCAAAGGCGGGAAGTTACAGCTGGTCCGAGGCACAGGGCGTCTGCAACTCTTTTGACGCCCATCTGGCCGCCCCGAAAAACATGGCTGAACAGCTCGCCATGGAAGCTTACCTCATGGGAAAGTGTAAGTTTTTTAATATTTTGAAATTGTAATCAAATTCAAGTTTAATTATGCATGGAAAATTTCGTTAATTGATTATTTTTTTGCGAAAGTAATATTTTTTGCTCAAATAGACAGAAGAACATTATTCTGAGTGCGATGAAATATGCTTTAAAACATGAAAAATTAACCATTTTAAAACCATTAAAAAAATTAATTAACTAAATTGAAAGTTTGTTCACTTTAGTTGAATTATTTGGCTGTCTCGCTGGAATTCTTACAAAGAATATTTGGCTGGGGGGCGTTCAAGTGACCGCAGCAACCAGCGTGTCTTCTCTCTACTGGAGTCCCGTGCCAGGGGAGTATGAGGCCATAAGCAACTTCACGCATTGGGAACTTCTTCCGTTGCCGATGTTTTCATGGAATAAGTATTGCATGACCACTTCCGTCTTCACCTTCTTCTGGAATGTAGCTAACTGTAACGACAAGAAATGTGCCGTGTGCCAAGCTGACAACCTGCTGGAGTGAAAGCTCCGAGTTTGAGCTTGATCGTGTGGACCTTTTAATTGACGATTATAGTCAAAACACGAGGAAAACATTCCATTTTCGATCTTGTTCTTTCACTGTGAAAAATCAACTTCGTTTGATTTATTTTCTATTTCTGCTTTCCAACTTGAGCATAATTAACCTTTCGAATCATTGGTTTTCTAAATTTTAATAAAATTTCAAAAATTGATTTTGCTTTTTTCTTAATTTATAGTTTTTGAAAACTGACACAATTGAATCATTTCTTTGAAAAGAGTCGTATTTTATGAAAAGAAAGAAAGCAGGAATTTGAGGTGGAAGAGATTCTAGGAGAGAAAGGTTGCCACTGAAAATAAAAAAAATTAAGGAAAACATTTTTTTAAGCATAAGAATATAAAATATTTTCAATCGAACAGAAACGTCAAAAAAGGAAAGTAGTTGCACTCTCCATAAATCAAAGAAATATTTTTATAAGAAATGGATAAACTAGTCAAGTAACAAAAGTTGTGATTGAATAAAAATGTGTTAATAACTTTGAGAGAGGTGAGTTACCGAAAAGTTTAGAAATATAGAAACTTATTTATGGAAAAATATTTGTTTCAAAAACAAGTATGTCAAAACTGGAGCCATAATAGAAATGGGACCCAAAAAAACATAAATTAGTGGATTCATCTGTAACTCGGATCGATAGAGACATAGTGAGTTGAAAGTGCTCGACAGAGCGTGTCCTGTCACAACACTGCCAAATACTCGGAAATAGGTCAGACGTGAGACATATATTTCAATCGACTTTGTACAATTTACAGCATATTTCCGTATTATATTTAACATTTAAAATGAATGTTGTGTTTATAAAATTATTAAAAATATATTTTTGCTTTATTTCTCAATTTTTTTCTATTAATGAATTTATTATTCTCCAAGTAACAGGGTTTTTGGTGTTTTGAATTTTTCACTGACGGGATTTGCATTTTTATGAGCCTTGCTAATTATAGAAAAAGCGAGATAAATTGTTATTTTTTAAAAGAAAAAAATACACCGTAACTTAAACATTTGGATTCATTAGAAATAATGTTAAAATTTTTCTTGAACAATTATTTTAGGTTGTACACCAAAACAAGATGAAAACGGATCTGTTTCTTAATCTTATGGTGTTCCACAGGGCTCAATCCTTGGACCCTAATTTTTATTCTCTACACCTCGAAACTGCCTAATATTATTCCTTAAATAATCAAATGTATGCTGATGACTGCTATATATATACATCTTTCACTGACTCTTCTCTTGACCTTGCTATTAATAACATAACTCTCTGTCTTCAATTTATAACTTCTTGGGCTTAATCTTTGTTTCTTAAACTAAACCCTGAAAATGTTTCTATAAAAAATCAAAATTTTCACTATCCCATTCCTTCTTTAGTTTTGCCTCCCCCTTCCTCATTATCTCTAAACCCTTCATCTTTTATACGTAGCCTTGGTTTTATCTTCGATTCTAACTTGTATTTAGCTCTTCAAATTCTATCTGTCTCTAAATCTTGTTATTTCCACATTCGTCGTATTAAACAGCTTCTTCCTTTTCTCGATGATCTTTTGAGCGCTTTTGTTCACTTAGTAAAGGGCCCTTTACAAATTATTAGTGATTGATTGATTGATCCTACTTTGCAGCTTCTTGTATCTCTAGTTCTATCCAGGATTGATTATTGCAACTCTCTTTACTATGGCTTCCTTGATACTACTTTAGCTCCTCTAAATAAAGCCTTCAATTGTGCTGCTCGTGCTCCTAAATTTTCTCACATTTCTCTTTATCTTCGTTTGTTACATGCCTAAATATATTTAAAATTCATAACTGTACTGCTCTAATTTATCTTAAAAATCTAATTAAACAACCCTCTAAATCTGGTCTAAGATCATCGACCTTTAAACGTTATTTTCTTTTTTCAGTTGGAAACTCTTTTGCTCAACGTTCTTTTTCTTATTGCGGTTCTTTTTTATGGAATTCTTTACCTTCTTCTTTAACTTCAACTAAGTCACTCATAACTTTCCGTCGAGGCCTGAAGACGTATTTTTTCAAAACGTGATGACTGAGCGCTTTTGTTCACTTAGTAAAGGGCGCTATAAAAATAATTAATGATTGATTGATTGAAGAATGAAGCGGAAAAGACTGGATAGCATTTTAGTGCGAGGATATTTAAGAGGGAAACAGAGACAATATTCAAAGTGACACAGCCTAACCTGCTGCAGTATATTTCTCATCTTTGATCTCCAGTTTTTGAATGACCGGCGCAGGCCCTCATCATCATCATCATCATCTCCTGGTTTTTGTTAAACAGGCCAACTTTTCCTCTCCCGAGGGTGGGGCCTGTCTGAAAAGTCTCAATCTCTCTCTCCACTCCTTTCTATCATATAGCACTGTCTGAAACATTTGGTGATCTAGGCCTGTTTGCCTTTGAGCTTATAATGATTTTGAGTTGGATGAAGCAGAACTGCCACAAAGGATGCAAGGTCCCAGAAACGCCCCATGGACACCATCTTGTGGAGCGGACGACTTTAAAATAAAATAGTCTTGTTTTAGTGTGGATTGTCCAAAAGTTTTGTAGACAATAAATAAAAAGCTATTTTTCTATTTTTATCACCGCAAAGTCATGGGTTCGAAGATAGGTTAAAGGGTGGGTAGTGAATGTTTACAGAAGCATTGCCAGTATGAAATGCCATTAAAATCCCAAAAATAAAAAAAACTAGTTATAGGCCTTTAATTAGGTGGGTAGTCAATTTCACAGAATTTGAAAAGAATTAACTAAATGGTTTCAGAGAAAATTCGTTGAAGAGCTCCTTAATGAAGTAGATTCATTATGCTTGAAAAGCAGGCATTTAAAATAATAACTTATGATTATTACAAATTTCATGCTCATCTAACACATCCAATATAATTTATTTGAGTGAATACACACAACTATTTGACTAAAATCCCGTGAGATGCTCAACACATTCAGAACCCATCGTACTATTATGTACTAGTATTATACTGTAATAAGAGCTGCTGAGATAATGTCTCAAGAACTGGCTTATGGGAGTACAAGATACCATCATGTCCAAAATGCCTACGACTGAAGCATAAACTCGAAGCGTCTTCAAGTGATAGGGTAAAATCTCAACGAGTGCTTGGCAGGTAATGAGATCCAATTGACCATTTTATGGAAGATTGTCATTTTCTAAATACACCAAGAAACCCATTAAACTAAAATGCAATAATTTGTCACCATGCTACTTATCACACACGCATATATAAATACCACGACGACAACTCTTTTGCGAACGACACACCCGATGATTCTCTTGCAACAGTACCCCCTCTGTGTGCCGACAATTCTTCCTTCTATGCACGCATGCATTCCTGGAAGGCGATCTTCACGTGGTCGAAGACCTTAGGAAGGGTTGTGAAATTCGGTGTAATTTGAAACTCTAATTAAAAATTTCACAAATTATACAAATCCAATTAAATATTTTACAAATTAAAAAAATATAATTGAACATTCTACAAATTGAACAAATATAATAGAAAATTCTACAAATTAAACAAATCTTATTAAAATTTGTACAACCTTCTCAGCATTAAAAGCCATTTTAAATGAAAAAAAACGTAACAAAAGTGTGCACAAAAAAGCATGACGTAATCACTGAGCATACACTGTCTGGCGTGTCGTTTCCGTTGATCCTCCTCACCATTGACTGACTGTCGTAGTGCTGGATCACTGGGTTCGTGCTCGAGAGGTGTGTGTGGATTCTTTGTGGTGGTGGTGGTATTGTTGATGATACAACTACTACTAGTACTGCTGCTACTACTAGTACTGCTACTACTACTACTACTACTACTACTACTACTACTACTACTACTACTACTACTAATAATAATACTACTACTACTACTACTACTACTACTACTACTACTACTACTACTACTACTACTACTACTACTACTACTACTAATACTACTACTACTACCACTACTACTACTCCAATTACAACTAAAACTACTACTACTACTACCACTACTACTACTCCAATTACAACTAAAACTACTACTACTACTACCACTACTACTACTCCAATTACAACTAAAACTACTACTACTACTACCACTACTACTACTCCAATTACAACTAAAACTACTACTACTACTACTACTACTACTACTCCAATTACAACTAAAACTACTACTACTACTACTACTACTACTACTACTACCACTACTACTACTACTACTACTACTACTACTACTACTACTACTACTACTACTACTACTACTACTACTACTACTCCAATTACAACTAAAACTACTACTACTACTACCACTACTACTACTCCAATTACAACTAAAACTACTACTACTACTACCACTACTACTACTCCAATTACAACTAAAACTACTACTACTACTACTACTACTACTACTACTACCACTACTACTACTACTACTACTACTACTACTACTACTAATAATAATACTACTACTACTACTACTACTACTACTACTACTACTACTACTACTACTACTACTACTACTACTACTACTACTACTAATACTACTACTACTACCACTACTACTACTCCAATTACAACTAAAACTACTACTACTACTACCACTACTACTACTCCAATTACAACTAAAACTACTACTACTACTACCACTACTACTACTCCAATTACAACTAAAACTACTACTACTACTACCACTACTACTACTCCAATTACAACTAAAACTACTACTACTACTACTACTACTACTACTACTCCAATTACAACTAAAACTACTACTACTACTACTACTACTACTACTACTACCACTACTACTACTACTACTACTACTACTACTACTACTACTACTACTACTACTACTACTACTACTACTACTACTACTACTACTCCAATTACAACTAAAACTACTACTACTACTACCACTACTACTACTCCAATTACAACTAAAACTACTACTACTACTACCACTACTACTACTCCAATTACAACTAAAACTACTACTACTACTACCACTACTACTACTCCAATTACAACTAAAACTACTACTACTATTACTACTACTACTACTACTACCACCTCTTTTTGAGACTTTCAATGTTGTCATCCACACGACCACTGCCTGCTTCACCCCTTGACAAACATCTCTCTATACACTCCTGATGATGATGATGACGACGATGACAATGATGATGATGATGATGACAGTGATGGAAACTGCGATAATAAAAATAAAGAGCTAAAAACAATAAATAATAAATCATTAAATGATTCAATACATGACTTCAAAAGACCAAAATAGTGAGTCACGCATGGTTGCTTTAGTCATTGTCTTGTTAACTAAGCCTTGAGATACTACTCTAAATGACCAATATATTCGCCCACTCTTAAATGATTAACAGTTTACAAAATTATTAATTGATTAATATTGATGTTTTTTACTCATTAGTTTTTCTATTCTTAGAAAAATAAAATTATTCTTAAAAATTCATGGAATTCAGTTAAGAGTATTGTTATTTTTGCTAGAATTACCACCATTGTTGTTTTAAAAATTGTGTCAAAAAAAGGTATTTACTCTAAATAATGCTAAAATTCATTAAAAACCCAATAATAATAATAATAATAATAATAATAATAATATTAAAAAATCAAAAAACAACCTGTTCAGAACACTCGAAGTACAGGACGAACTTCACTTCGACCTTGAGAGGCATTGATGATTATGATGATTAATGATGATTATTGATGATTAGTGAATGATTATCGAATGATTATTGATGATTAGTGAATGATTATTGAATGATTATTGATGATTAATGAATGATTACTGAATGATTATAGATGATTATTGAATGATTATTGAATGATTAAAATGATGTTGCAGACTTAGCAGGTAGCAGTAATGGATGGATGAATAAGTCAAGTGTCAAGAGATTTATGAAAACATCGTGATTTATCATCACCACCGCTCCCACCATTTTCACCATCATCACTATCATCATCATCATTATCATCATGACCATAATCACCACCACCACCATCATCATCACCTTAATCATCATCATCATGGCCATCTTCATCATCAATCATCACCGCCATCATCATCATCATTATCATCAAGATAATGCAACCTTGTCACTCATCTGCTTGTTCCAGCCGTCGAGGTTGTTCTGGTTCCTGGGGAAGCCGTCGATCAGGAACCAGTCCCTGCTCGCGTCCCTCGCCATCGAACTCTTCATCGCCTGTGTGTGGAGGAAATGATGATGATAATAATGGTGGTGTAATGATTGATGATGATAATAATGATAATAATTGGAAATTAATTATAATAATGATGAAAAATTAAGAATGATAATGATACCAAATTAATGATGATAATGAAGACAAATTAATGATGATAATGATGACAAATTAATGATGATAATGAAGACAAATTCATGATGATAATGAAGACAAATTAATGATGATAATGATGAAAAATTAATGATGATAATGAAGACAAATTAATGATAATAATGAAGACAAATTAAGGATGATAATGAAGACAAATTAATGATGATAATGAAGACAAATTAATGATGATAATGAAGACAAATTAAGGATGATAATGAAGACAAATTAATGATAATAATGAAGACAAATTAATGATAATAATGAAGACAAATTAATGATGATAATGATGACAAATTAATGATGATAATGAAGACAAATTAATGATGATAATGAAGACAAATTAAGGATGATAATGAAGACAAATTAATGATGATAATGAAGACAAATTAATGATGATAATGAAGACAAATTCATGATGATAATGAAGACAAATTAAGGATGATAATGAAGACAAATTAATGATGATAATGAAGACAAATTAAGGATGATAATGATGACAAATTAATGATGATAATGAAGACAAATTAATGATGATAATGAAGACAAATTAATGATGATAATGAAGACAAATTAATGATGATAATGAAGACAAATTAATGATGATAATGAAGACAAATTAAGGATGATAATGATGACAAATTAATGATGATAATGAAGACAAATTAATGATGATAATGAAGACAAATTAATGATGATAATGAAGACAAATTAATGATGATAATGATGACAAATTAATGATGATAATACTGATAAAAAAATAGTGATAAGGATGAAATAAATTATTATAATGATATAAATTATAAGAATGGGTTTTTCGTATAAGTATGGCGAACTACAGAGGAAGCTTTTAAAGCTAGTAGGTGAAATCATAAACCTCTGGAACATAATACAACTTTTATTGAAAGATGGTTTCTTTGTAGGAAAAGTGCTGCATTGAAACACACACCTCTTCGAGAAGAGAGCAAGTGACTTCGACAGGCACGATGGTTCCCTCGCGCATGTGCTTGTCGATCAGCTGCTTGTACGCCGAGTCCACCTTGCTTGTCTCCTGCCTCAGTAACTCGCCTGCAGACAAGTGCACACACTTGTACATCTGCCAGTGTGATAATTAATTACACTTTAATTTAAAGAAGAATTTAAAGAGTGAGAGTTTTTGTATTATTGGCCTACATTTTGGTAGACATATTATAAAATATCAAATAGTATTCTTACATCCACTATCTTTTGGCACTGGGTCCCTTTGCCGGAGCCAGGAAGTCCAAGAACAAATACCACTTTCGGAAGAGTCATTTTGGAGAATATCTGCAGTGTTTAAGCCCTATAATAAATTCCATGGCCAAAGCATAGAAACGTGAAGAAATGTATAGATCTATACAGGCACCGTTCTAGAAATTGAAGAAAACATAATTTCCAAAATCCTTTTTCTAATATACTTTTTAATGTTTTTCAGCAAGAACGTTTAAATTTTTGCTTTTTCAAATTAAGCATGTTGTTACTCAATGATTAATTATATAATTGAGTGGTAAATTACCTAAAAATTAAAAGTTTGATTTTAAATAACTATAATAATAGAAAAATAGTTTAAACGTGTAAGGATGTTCTTTAAATCTCTAACTAATTTCTACTTGAAAGATAAATATAATTTTATATAAGTTTTTTTTTATTTTGCTTAAAAATTGAATTTTCAAAAATAAATATAATTTTTTAAATGCTAAAATATATTACAATAATAAAAAGGTTTACTTTGGCTTTTAGTATAACCCAAAATCCAAAACAAAACCTGCAATCCATTTAAATCCACTTATAAATTATTTAAAAGTGGTTTTAAAAATGGATATAATTATTAAAAAACATAGTTATTAATGATAAATAGCTTTTTGATTAATAAAAAGTTTCAACTAAGTAGAAAAAATGACAAGTAGTCATACGACATCTCCAGGTAAGTGGAAAAATAATTAATAAAGGATTAATCATTAATGATATAAATATATTTATTCAATATTAAGTAATAAAAATTTCATTTTCAAACGTTCAGTTAAAAAGTTTACATAAATTAAATAGAATTATCAAAATAAATTGTTTCAGTAAAACTAGATTTGAAACATTTCAGAAAAGCCATTGAATGAAAAAAGAAAGTCATCATTTGTAAGTAGAATATCAATTCATTTTCGAAATCTCATTCAATCTAACTACCCATCTTCAAACATCCAATAACAAATTTTTCCTTAATTTAATCAGGTCTTAGAAAATGGTCTGGTGAAGGATGAAAAGAAGATTGGGCATAGAAGGGTTTTGGACAATGGATCAGTTACTTACAAAAAAGTAGTGATTCTTTGAATACATATATATGGTATATATATTCCCAAGTATTTAAGACTTATAATGATGATAGTGATGATACTTTTAGAATAAAAAAGTTTTCAAAAACTAAATAATTCAAAACCTAAATAATCTTCAAAATAAGAACTCTAACCCTTTTCCCTCTCACGCAACCAGCGTCTGACGAGTGAGTTGATGGCGGCAGTGCAGCTGGGCATAAGTCAGAGTGTCGGCTCCCAACTGCCCTCCCGCGATATCCTCTATGAAGACTTCCATGTCGTGGTCACTGTGCAGTTTCCTAGGTGTGTGCATGCATGCATGAATGGACGGGTGCATGGATGGATGAATGGATAGATGGATGTATGCATGCGTGGGTGTATGGAGGGCTGCATGGATAGATGCATTGAAGGACAGATGTATGGATGGAAAGATGCATGAATGGATGTTTTAATAGATCGTTAGGTAGATTCTTACATTATAAACCACCTTCTTTTCACTTAATTTATTTTAACCTCTTAAAGCCTTCTCTCACAGATACACCATCATCGTCACCACAAAACTATCATCATTACAACAACACCATTATCATCATCACCACCTACACCACCACCCTGCAAATCATCAGCACAAAACCATCATCATCATCACAAAACCATCACCACCCCACCTCCATCTCCTCCTCCTCCTCCATGCAGGGAGGGCAGCAGTCTGACCCCAGCACACCACTGCAGCGACTTCTGCTTCCGCTCGTACGCTCCTGCGGTCTTCAGGTTGCCTCGCCACTCTCTAATGTTCCTCATCTGCCCTCGCCTTCGTAGTTCACTTTTAAATCAATTATTTTCATATTATTCTTATAAACAAAGCGCTAGTATTAGTGTTTCTATTCTTGGTCAAACTTCTGGAATTCAGTTGCTCGCCATAATCAACGGCATAGACATTGCAAGAAGCCATTAAACATGCATTTGCTGAGAACACAATGCTAATTCAGAACTGCAACCACGACTGCATTGCAGATACTTCAGGAACATCTTCAAGATCAAGCCGGCAGACTTCCTCGTGAGTTTCACCCCCCTTCCAACCCACCCCCCTTCCAACCCACCCCTATTCATCCACCCTCCTTCCACCCACTCACCCTTGCAACTTACATCTTTCCTGACCTATCACCTTCCACCTCTTTTGATGATGATGATGATGATTATGATTATTCAATATAGCGCCAATGAAAGTCACCATCTAATCTACTACTACTACTACTACTACTACTACTGCTTCTACTACTACTGCTACTACTACTACTACTACTACTACTACTACTACTACTACTACTACTACTAATACTAATACTACTACTACTACTACTACTACTACTACTACTACTACTACTAATACTACTACTACTACGGCTACTACTACTACAACTACTACTACTACTACTACTACTACTACTACTACTACTACTACTATAACTACTACTACTACTACTACTACTACTACTACTACTACTACTACTACTACTACTACTACTACTACTACTACTACTATTACTATTACTATTACTACTACTACTACTACTACTTCACCATCTCCCTTCACCATCCTCCTCCATTCTCCTTCTCCTCCATTCTTCTCCTCCTCCATTATCCCCCTCCTTCATCCTCTTCCTTCTCCATCCTCCTCCTCCTCCATTCTTCTCCTCCTCTACAGCTCTCTCTCTGCAGTGATCCACTCAAGGAACTGCCAAATCCAGGAGCATCTGGTTGGCTACTGCTGCATCAATGCAATCACCATCATCACCACCACCATCACCATCATCACCACCACCATCACCACCACCACATCATCATCACCACCACCACACCATCATCATCATCATCACCATCACCATCATCACCACCACCACACCATCATCATCATCATCACCACCACCACGCCATCATTATCATCATCACCACGACGACCACCAGGCAGCATCTTCTACGTGACGCAGAGCGACGAGTTCATCATCAAGACGGTGCAGCACAAGGAGGCAGAATTCCTGCAGAAACTCCTGCCCGGCTACTACATGGTGAGTGCTGGTGGTGATGATTTTCGTTGTGGTGGCGGTTGTGATTGTGGTCGTGGTGGTGGTTGTGATTGTGGTGGTTTGGTGGTTGTGATTGTGGTGGTTTGGTGGTTTTAGTGGTGGTTGTGGTGGTGATTGTGGTAAGGATGATGATGATGGAGGTAGTAGTGGTGATGATTGCCATTTGGTGAGTCGTGGTAGTGGTGGTGATGGTGGTGATTCTAGCGGTGGTAATGACGATGATGATGGTGGTGGTGAGGGTAATGGTGGTGATGGTGGTAGTAATGATGATGATGATGGTGGTAATGATGATGATGATGGTGGTGATGATGATGATGGTGGTGGTGATGATGATGATGATGGTGGTAATGATGATGATGATGGTGGTGATGATAGGGAGTTTAGGGATGGCATTCGTTTGATTGTTGATGCGTCCCCAAGAACCTGAACCAGAACCCGTGCACTCTGCTGCCCAAGTTCTACGGACTCTTCTGCTATCAAGTGAGCCCCTCACCACACCTACATGCACCCATCCATCCATCCATCCATTCATCCATCCATCCATCCATAAAGCCATACAACCTACCTTAATTTATTAGCAATTATTATAAACCCAACCATGCACCTATCCTCACTAAAAAAAGTTTAAATTATTTTATCACTAAGACTTTTTTTAAAATTATTTTCCGTCACCATTTGACCCCCCTCTTTCGAACCACCCCTTCCCACCCCCTCCCACTCTCTCCCACACTCTCCCACTTCCTCCCACCCTCTTCCACACCCTCCCACTCCCTAACTCACCCTCTCCCACAACCTAACCCACACCCTCCTACCCCTTCCACCCCCTCCTACCCCTCCCACACCCTCCTACCCCTCCCACCCTCTCCTACTCCTCCCACCCCCTCCCTTACCCTCCCACACCCTCCTACCCCTCCCACACCCTCCTACCCCTCCCACCCTCTCCTACCCCTCCCACCCTCTCCTACCCCTCCCACACCCTCCTTTACCCTCCCACCCTCTCCTACCCCTCCCACCCTCTCCTACCCCTCCCACCCTCTCCTACCCTTCTCACCCTCTCCTACCCCTCCCTCCCCCTCCAGTCAGGCGGCAAGAACATCCGCTTCGTGGTGATGAACAACATCCTGACCTCTGACCTGCCCCTCTACTGCAAGTTCGACCTCAAGGGCAGCACACACAAGCGCAAGGCTTCGAAAAATGAAAAGACCAAAAAGGTGTTTTTTGTTTTTTTTGTGGATTCACTTTTTTTGGGCTATTTTTAATGATGCATTTTGAATTTGGTTTCTTTTTAAAGATTGAATTTGTTCAGTACTTTTGTTTTGCTTTAGGTTGACCACACAACCACCATAGAACTGCCTACACAGCCACCCACAAAAACAACAAAACTTCTAACAAAAAGCTACTACACAAACAACAAAAACTTCTAACAAAAAGCTACTACACAAACAACAAAAACTTCTAACAAAAAGCTACTACACAAACAACAAAAACTTCTAACAAAAAGCTACCGCACAACCACACAAAGCTACCACACAAACGTTACCCCACACAGCCACCATCTTGCAACCACGCAAAGCAACCACCTCTCTCACAAAGCCACCACAAAGCACCTCCCCTGCCTGCCACAGGTACCGACGCTGAAGGACCTCGACTTCAGGGCCACCTTCCCCACTGGCCTCCTCCTCGATGCTGACACCCACGACGCCCTCGTCAAAACCCTCGACCGCGACTGCAGGGTGTGTGTCTGATCATCATCGTCGTCGTCGTCGTCGTCATTATTACTTTCGTCATCATCATCGTCATCATCATTGTCGTATTCATATCTTCTTCATCATCATCAGCATAATCATCTTCATCATCATCATCATCATCATCATCATCATCATCATCGTCATCATCATCATCATCATCACCAGGTGCTTGAAAGTTTCAAGATCATGGACTACAGCATCCTCATCGGAGTGCACAAGGTCCTCAACGACGATGATAAAAAGGTCTCAGACAATCATTATCATCATCAACATTATCATCGCTACAAATTATCATTATCATCACCATTATAATTATGATCATCGTAATCGTTATCACCATCATCTTCGCCACAAACACCATCTTTATCATAATCATAATCGCAAAAAAAGTATCATCATCATTCTTCCAACACTGCCATCCCTCCATCAGAATGAAGAGGAGCTTTCTCTGACGTCAGAATCTGGTATGACGTCATTGAAAGCATATGATATTAACAATATAAATAATATTAACAAATCATTATAGTAGTAGCATCAGCACAATAACCATAATAGAAATAATAATAGTAATAATAATAATCATCATCATCGTCATCATCATCATCATCATCATCATCATCATCATCATCATCATCGTCATCATCATCATCATCATCATCATCATCATCATCATCATCATGATGCCTTGGCAGACGACGTGCACAAGGCTCCGAGGACTCGCATAGGACAGTTCTCCACCCCGATGGAGAGCATCCAAGCGCCCTGCCTCGCCTACAAGTATTTGGGGAGCGGGGATGGCTTAGATGGTAGACGTCGGACTTGCAACATAAAGGTTGTCTGTTCGAATCCTTGACAAGCAACCGTGAACTATTATATACCTAGTGTATATGATGCGGTGTTTGCGACGTATGCATTGAAAGATGTGTACGTCGTGTGGAGTGGCGCCTTGGCGCATAAGACCATGGTTCTCAGAACCACTGTAACATGGCATGCGTCTGTCAGGCTGTGAACAGTACAACCAAAAAAAAAATTAGTCTTTGCATTCGTCTCCTTTGGGACAGGAGATATATGTGTATGTGTATGTGTATAGATTGATGAGGCAGGTCTAAAATGAGACGGGTTGTAGGTGTTTCATTTGTTACTTTTCTAACTCACCACTCCATACCGTTCTTTGGATCTTTTGGGCCTGGAAGGAAGGGGTTCAAAAAGCACCAACCACCAGCTCAGGCCACCCCACACAAACCACATGATCCACACCAACCACCCCACACAAACCACATGATCCACACCAACCACCACACACCAACCACCCCACACCAACCACCCCACACAAACCACATGATCCACACCAACCACCCCACACCAACCATCCCACACAAACCACATGATCCACACCAACCACCCCACACCAACCATCCCACACAAACCACATGATCCACACCAACCACCCCACACCAACCATCCCACACAAACCACATGATCCACACCAACCACCACACACCAACCACCCCACACCAACCACCCCACACAAACCACATGATCCACACCAACCACCCCACACCAACCATCCCACACAAACCACATGATCCACACCAACCACCCCACACCAACCATCCCACACAAACCACATGATCCACACCAACCACCACACACCAACCACCCCACACCAACCACCCCACACAAACCACATGATCCACACCAACCACCCCACACCAACCACCCCACACAAACCACATGATCCACACCAACCACCACACACCAACCACCCCACACCAACCACCCCACACCAACCATCCCACTCAAACCACATGATCCACACCAACCACCCCACACCAACCACCCACACCAACCACCCACACCAACCACCCACACCAACCACCCCACCAACCACCCACACCAACCACCCCACACCAACCACCCCACACCAACCACCCACACACCAACCACCCACACACCAACCACCCACACCAACCACCCCACACCAACCACCAGCTCAGGCCAGATTCCGGCGTGGGGCAGCAACGACGAGAGGCTGCTGCTGAACGTCGGCATCATCGACATCCTCCAGAACTACCGCATCTCCAAGAAGCTCGAGCACGCCTTCAAGTCCATCGTGCATGATGGGGTGGGTGGGTTGGGTGGGTGGGTAGGTGGGTGGGTGGGTTGATTGGTGGGTGAGTGGGTGGGTTGGGTGGGTGGGTAGGTGGGTGGGTTGGTAGGTGGGTGGGTAGGTGGGTGGGTGGGTTGGGTAGGGTGGGTGGGTTGGGTAGGGTGGGTGGGTAGGTGGGTGGGTGGGTAGGTGGGTAGGTGGGTGGGTGAGTGGGTAGGGTGGGTGGGTTGGGTGGTTGGGTTGGGTAGGTGGGTTGGGTGGGTGAGTGGGTAGGTGGGTTTGTCGGTGGAGATTGGGTTGAGTGGGTGGGTTTGTGGGTGGGGATTGGTGGGTGGGTTGAGAGGGTGTGGGTTGGAAGGGGGAGTTGGGTGGTGTGAGTTGGTGGGTTTGTGGGTGGCGAGACAGTATCGAATTGGGGGAGGGGAGGGTAATGGTCGATTTAAATAATGTTCAAAATCATCAATATATTCACATCTTCATCATCATCATCATCATCATCATCATCATCATCATCATCATCATCATCATCATCATCATCATCATCGTCATCATCATCATCACCTCCACACAGGACTCAGTGTCGGTGCACCATCCCTCCTTTTATGCGCACCGCTTCAAGAAGTTCTGCTCCGAAAGCGTCTTCAAATGTGGGTGTCCATGGTGATGATGATGATGAGTACGATGATGGTGGTGATGATGGCTATGATGATTATGAAGATGATGATGGTGATGATGATGATTATGAAGAGGATGATGGTTATGATGATGATAAATACTAGTATATCGATGACGAAAAGGTATCATAATTACAACTCATCATCATCACCATCATCACCATCATCCCCATCATCATCATCATCATCATCACCACATCAACCACCCCAGCTACCAAGCCAGCGAAGAGAAAGTCTGTGGCGGGAATGAAAAAGCCTTCAATGGACGCCGAGAGCATGCCTGGTTAGTGCTCCTGATGATGATGATGAGGGTGATGATGGTGGTCATGGTGATGATGATGTTGATCAGGGTGACGATGATGATGATGGGGATGATGATGATGCCGATGATGAGGATTGAATCTTCTCAGACTTCCTGAAGCCTGGAGTGTATGCGAGGCGGCAGATGAAACTCAAGAATGGAGAGCATCTCATGTGGGTTGACGAATGTTTCCATTAGAAATAAATAGAAAATAAATAATTATTCAAAAACAATTATTTACAAAATATATAAGAAATATCGTTTCACAAATATTAAAGAAAGATTTGTAAATATTCAAAAATTATTTATAAAATAAATACCTAATATTTTAAACAAAATAGTCAAGAAAATTACATAAAAATGAATAACTAAACAATAAATCTTAACAAAATAAAAAACAAAAGCATGGTTTCCAACATTTACAGAGGCAACTTCTCTGACAGCCAGCCGAGTTTGCACCCACACCAGCCACACCCACACCAGCCACACCACTTCAGCAACAACTACAGCACTTCATCGCTCCTCAGCGTCGGCACCTCGACCACCACGCACTACACCACCGACGCCACCCACTCCTACACCGATTCGTCCCTTAGCTTCTCGATCGATAATATCCGAGGTTTGTCATGGAAGGGGTGGTTAGATTAATGGGAAGGGATGGTTGGATTAATGGGAAGGGATGGGTGGAGGGTTGTTGGATGGATGAATTGAGAGGTGGGTGGTTGGATGAATGGTGGGGGTGTCGTTCGATGAATAGGGGAGGTTGGATGAATAGGGGAGGTTGGATGAATAGGGGAGGTTGGATGAATAGGGGAGGTTGGATGAATATGGGAGGTTGGATGAATAGGGGAGGTTGGATGAATAAGGGAGGTTGGATGAATTTGGGAGGTTGGATGAATGTTCGGCGTTTGGACGGCGGGTGATAGTGTTAGTAAACTGCCTTTTAATTTTTGGTTTCAACTCTAGAAGACGATGTCCCAGACGATGAATCTCACGAAACTGAAAATTCAGGAAAAAATTCCAATCCATCCCAACCCATCCATCCATCCCATCCCACTCACCAATCGACACCCACCCTTTCACCGTCCCATCCCGGTCACCTCCGAACCTCATCAAATCCGTCCTTCACGAACTTCTCCCTCTATTCCAAAGCAAGCGTTCAGACTGACACTCACACCTCTTCAGCAGCAGCAGCGGTCTTTTCCATCAGCCCCCACTCAACGCTTTCATCCACCCACTCAAAAACTCCATCGGGTCATTCAGCGAGCAGAGGCGGCAATCGCCCGCTCAATACTGATGATGGTGGTTCAGTAACCAACGAGGACCACCGTCACAATGCCGCAGAACGCCCGTCAAGTGGCCGTGATTTGATCTTCCCCAAGGACACCCTTTTGAACCACACCCAACCTTCTTTTAAACCAGTCATTGTCAGGATCAACTCACAAAGCTATTTGGTCGGTCATTTCTTAGATTTAATTTTTTGGAAAATTTAATTAATTGTATTTCTTATTCTTTTGCAGACAAAGTTGTGATGAGTGAATGGTTCCACGCCCTAGTATAATGCTTCCAGGAGAAGATCTACCCGAAGTCAAGATTGGGGTC
The DNA here is from genome assembly GCA_943735955.1 of Piscicola geometra. Classification (NCBI taxonomy): domain Eukaryota; kingdom Metazoa; phylum Annelida; class Clitellata; order Hirudinida; family Piscicolidae; genus Piscicola; species Piscicola geometra. The sequence goes on along the minus strand of OX030957.1, from coordinate 686,208 downwards.
AGTATCATCCTAAGGATTGTCATAAGCTGTCGATTGAATAATTTATATTTTCAAATATTTTTCCCACTTTTTCGTTTCTTACTTGTAATGTATTTTTTTTTGTGAATTCTTGAGATATAAATGCCTAATTTCTTTTAGTGGGCATATCTTCGTCAGTAACTGCATACCTCTAGGTCAAACCAACTTCCACGCTTCTCCACATATCCTCGCCCTTCGCCACTTCCTTCAGGCTTTTCTATTCGCATACTTCGAATCGGCATCTTTTATTTATAAGCAACTAATCAATTAAAACGTCGATATTTTAGCAATTAAATGTCTTAATAGGCTCGTTGAAAAAGTAATAAATATAAAATTCGCAGCATGAATACATCGGCTAATTGTACGACGATGACTTTTTGTGTGTGTCAACTCAGTTCTCAGTCATTCGTGGGTCCTTCCATTTGACTTCTTAACCATCTTTCCATTTCTTATTGATTGATGAGCCATTATCAATTAATTATAGAATTAATCGACCACTTCGAAAATGTGAATAGTTTTAGGCCACTTTTCAAATAAGTGAAAAAGATTTTTTGTCACTAGTCGATTTTGCAACTTCCTGCACACTTCTTCCATATCCATCATTTTGCAGTTGTTACTATATTCAAATGAAAACTAAAACTACTTTAATAATTGACCACATTTACATATTAAAGGTGTATTCAATTATAACAATTAAATTAATGAATACCTGTAATGTTTTTTTCAATATTCTTCGATATTCTTCGATATGTATACCTAGCCCCTTCATGATACTCATAACCTCAAACCAATGACAACATTTCGCTTAGCTTACCTTCGTCATCCCACTCCCCTTTCTTCCACCCTGACTTCACCGCCATTATAGCTAGCTAATGGAAGCTTCATTTCAAGTGTACGTTCTTCATACATTCTATTCTTATAAATCAATTCTATTAATATCAACGTCTGCTCATCAGGATTATGACATTTCAGTTTTTTAATTTCTAAATTTCACTTTTCAACACTTTTAACACGGCCCTATGTGATGTGTGATGTGGAATAGAGCCAATATGGAATATACTATACTTTTTGCTTTTCCTTTACAAAAACCTCTCCCACAAATGTAAATATTTGGTACTTCAAAAACAGCAAGATTTTAGTTCTTGGGTTTTCGAATTTGGTCGATTGAATGGGTTGGAAGCAACTCCAATACATGATGTTGTTCATCCTGTGGATGCTCGTTTGTCCGTAGAGTCGACGAGGACCATTTCAACTCATTCGGGAGGTGTTGTGACTATTGGTCTGTTGGTATTTTTCTTCAACCCTCTTCTCCACCCTCCTCTCCATACTCCTCTCCATCCTCCTCTCCATCCTCCTCTCCACCCTCTTCTCCATCCTCTTCTCCACCCTCCTCTCCATACTCCTCTCCATCCTCCTCTCCATCCTCCTCTCCATCCTCTTCTCCATCCTCTTCTCCATCCTTCCTTCAAGCTTTTGAGCGCTCGCTTACTTCGCCTGCACGGCCCGATCCTGAAGCTCCACAAACGGAGAAACTGCTGACTACGCTTGGATGTCGTTTTATTTCTGTTGAGACCGTTCATGTTTGTGGCAGGTTTGACGGCTGGATGCCCTTCGCAGCCAACATACAAAATCTCACTAAAAATACAAGACTAACGAAAACTGTAATAGACCAAAGTTCAAGAATTCACAATAAAATTAAAATATCCAAATAAAAAGATTTTTTTCGTTCCTACAATACCGCACTTGAACGGAATATTTCAATCGGAGTTGTCGGGAAGGTTTTTGTAAAGGAAAACCAACAAATGTACCATGTGTCTAAGATACTATCTCATATCGACAATATTTTTCGTCATTCAAATTTGGAGCCAAATTCAAATTTCAACAAATTAAATAAGCCTTTTACACATACAACTAACTACATGGATTGCCCCTTGTCTCTTACATTTTGTACAGGCTACGTCCCTTCCATCTCTACAATCATACACAGCGTATCGTACACACTTTGTGCAAATAATTGTTTATTAGTAATAACAGTTATAATACCTATTATTATTCCAAATATTTTTATTTAATTGATATTTAACCTCCATTGCGAGTTCCTTCTATTCATTACAGACCAGTGTCTTGGTGCTTTATTATACATTTTAGAATAGAAAGTCGTAAATTGCACTAACTTGTGGTGACGTAAGGAAAGTTGGACCCAATTTCCGGAATTATTTTTATATATACTTTAAATCACACGCTACATAAAGTGCTTTCATTCTCGCGCACCTTTCCGCTTTTGTGACATTCATTTTGTTGCTCCTTTGTGTATTCTAGCATGCTTACAGTTTTATAGTACTAGTAGTAGTAGTAGTAGTAGTAGTAGTAGTAGTAGTAGTAGTAGTAGTAGTAGTAGTAGTAGTAGTAGTAGTAGTAGTAGTAGTAGTAGTAGTAGTAGTAGTAGTAGTAGTAGTAGTAGTAGTAGTAGTAGTAGTAGTAGTAGTAGTAGTAGTAGTAGTAGTAGTAGTAGTAGTAGTAGTAGTAGTAGTAGTAGTAGTAGTAGTAGTAGTAGTAGTAGTAGTAGTAGTAGTAGTAGTAGTAGTAGTAGTAGTAGTAGTAGTAGTAGTAGTAGTAGTAGTAGTAGTAGTAGTAGTAGTAGTAGTAGTAGTAGTAGTAGTAGTAGTAGTAGTAGTAGTAATAGTAGTAGTAGTAGTAGTAGTAGTAGTAGTAGTAGTAGTAGTAGTAGTGGTAGTGGTAGTAGTAGTAGTTGTAGTAGTAGTAGTAGTAGTAGTAGTGGTAGTAGTAGTAGTAGTAGTAGTAGTGGTCCAGTAATCATGACGCTATTACACGTACAGTGATCGTAAGTCTTGTTGTCATTTTGATTCTCTTTTTGAGGCTTGTTTGCAAACAGAGTAAATTATTTTATAGAATATATTAATATTAGTTTTTGCTCTTTAGATTTTAAAATAATTTAAATTGACATTTAATTAATTGTTTATAATACATTTTGTTTATAGTGTGGATCAAATTATAGTTTCATAATGAAACTGAGACTCAGAAAATAAGATTTATTTTTTCCAGTCGATCTGAAGTATGAACAATACACACGTAGTTTTAGTGTTTAACCAATGTCTTTTTTACCACTTCTTCACTTCATCAAAATATTTTGGTGAAATAACCCTCATAATCATCGTCTTTTTTGCTACTACCTTTAAGTTAATTGCTATTAAGTCCAAGTTTAATATTTCATTTTACAATCTTTGACAATTAATATTTAAACTCGCATAAATAGTTGTTGTGTAAAATATATATAAAACGTACACATACTTTGATTCTACGTTGATCCCACTTTAGAATTATTTTCTATTCTTCCACTCTAATTTCACCAATTGACATTTTTTAACAAGTCGTAGGCAATTTGTTGTAACCAGAAAGGAATAAAATTTTGTTTCAGCTTATTCTTAAGTTTGAACGCGTAGCTTCTTGCTTACGCGGTTTGGTTTTTTGTTTCATCACCCAAAATCCATCAGCTTGTGATTGCGTAACAAATGTATCCAGTCTTTTGATTGATCGAAAGTATACAAAAGTTCTAAGAAAATTCAGAGTTCTTGAGAGTATTGTTCGGCAATAAAGCCTCAAAATGTCTTAAATGTAAAAAGCTAGTTTGTTAAGTTTACATTAGTATTTGTTTATACTCAAGAAAAGACTAACAAAAAGCGAATTCTGATCCATCGGCTTGTTCTTCTTTTTCCAGTAAACTACCATACTCTTCCTGCTCTACTGTCTTCCACTCCTTATCCTCATCCTTCAGTTTACCACCCGTTGGATAAAAATCAAGTTTGGTTGCAGCTAGGTACGACGGAGAAATCTACAGAAGGAATTATGTATTTTAATCTTTAAAGTATTAAAAACTATTTTCACATTTATTCATCATTAAAATTTTTAATGCGTAGTCTTTTATGTTAATGATATTCGATTATTTAGAAGAAAGATTATATAATCGTAAGACGAACTAATTTAATTTATCATCCATCGCTATTTAAAGTCGTTCGTTTTTAAATTTAATATCAACATAACCCAATAGTGAGACTATCGTCTTTGTTACAAATACGAATGATATTGTATTCAAGAAACAATTTATTTGAAACATAACCATTAAAAAATAATATGTTAAAAGTGTATTATTTGAGTAATAGAAATACAACATATAATGCTACTTTCATGATCATAATAAAATCAATAACCTCTTGAAATATCTTAAATATTTCAATAAAAATATCAGATGGAAAAAGAACTAAAGATAAAGTTAAAGTCAAGACAAATATTTCACAAATTTTTAGTCATTCTCTTCATTAGTCTATTCGCCAACGCTTGCAAGATTTTCTAGACGCGATGCTACATGTCTTTTACGTCAATGTCGGATCCATGCTTACATTTGAGCTTGATGCCACTAAATATAAGTTAGTCCAAATATAAAGCTACGCCACTTTATAGTCAATGACAACAAGCGCTGAATAATCAAACAAATAACCTTCATAATAACGAAAATATTTTAAAAGCTTTAAAGAAATTATAAATCATTCACATTTTGAAAAAATCAAATTTTTCTAGACTCTCTTAAATTTTCCAAACAACGAAACTTCACACCACCAATTGACAGTGTGGCAAAGCTGCAGGACCTGATATCACGGCAACTGCAAGTACCCGTGGACAAGCAGATCCTGCTGATCAGTGGAGGCGAGAATGTTTGCCACACTCGCAAAATCGCTTCGTACTCGTCTGGAAGTGTTAGTGTTCAATAAATGGGTTTATTTAACATATAAAAGTTCATGCAGTTTATCCTAATTAAAAAAATTAAAATAAACTGTATAATATATCATTTAGTTTGAATATGATTAAACATAAAAATCAATCCGCTTTGTTTTGAACCAAAAATCTAATTTTATTTATTATCACATCTGTTACTATCATTATATGTTTGAACAAATAATCACTACCACCATCATTATAATCGCCATAATAATAATGATAATGATAATAACAATAACCATCATCATCATCACCACCATCATCCTCACCACCACCATCCTCATCATCATCCCCACCATCATCATCATCATCATCACCTACCCAGGAAACCACTCCGTTCTTCTTGTACCACAAGAACTCCACGGAAGTGTACATGCCTCCACTGGAGCTCAGCATCCCCCCTGCTGGTCTGTCTCTTGCTTTGTGCACATTAAGATTGAAGAGTTAATTAATTATTAATTACGAATAAAATTCATTGAAGATGAATAAACATCAGTTAGGATCATTAAAGATAAATAAAAATCAATTAGAATCATTAAAGATAAATAAAATTCCATTAGAAACACGTAAGAGAAATAAAAATCATAAATGAATAATTGCTTAAAAAATAGAATATTTAAATATAAAAAACAGAGGAATTAGTTTGTTCTTCTCACTCGTTTACGCTGATTTCATCCATTCATTCATCCATTCATTCATTCATCCATCCATTCATCCATCCATTCATCCATCCATTCATCCATCCATCCATTCATCCATCCATTCATCCATCCATTCATCCATCCATTCATCCATTCATCCATCCATTCATTCATCCATCCATTCATCCATCCATTCATCCATCCATTCATCCATCCATTCATCCATCCATTCATCCATCCATTCATCCATCCATTCATCCATTCATCCATCTATTCATCCATTCATTCATCCATCCATCCATCCTTCCATCCATCCATCCATCCATCCATCAGAAAAGAGTCTGCAATCGCAATTGAGGGACAGCCTGAACAAGACAGTCAGTGTCGAAATCACTGCATTAAGGGCGAACATTGTAAAGGTGTGTGTGTGTGTGTGTGTGTGTGTGTGTGTGTGTGTGTGTGTGTGTGTGTGTGTGTGTGTGTGTGTGTGTGTGTGTGTGTGTGTGTGTGTGTGTGTGTGTGTGTGTGTGTGTGTGTGTGTGTGTGTGTGTGTGTGTGTGTGTGTGTGTGTGTGTGTGTGTGTGTGTGTGTGTGTGTGTGTGTGTGTGTGTGTGTGTGTGTGTGTGTGTGTGTTTGTGTGTGTGTGTGTGTGTGTGTGTTTGTGTGTTTGTGTGTGTGTGTGTGTGTGTGTGTGTGTGTGTATGTGTGGGTGAGTGTGTTTGTGAACTTTAATTTTTTTTTTGATTGAATGTATCCATATATTTTTCCATCTATCTATGTTCTAAGACCATCCACCCACCCACCCATCCACTCACCCTTCCATCCATCCACTAACCCACTCATCCATCCTTCAGTCGATCTCGCTGCTGGGCAGACAGAAGGTGGACACGTGCCACCAGCTCGTCCACTCGCAACACCTCCAGCACCAGGGATGGGCTGTCGTCATCGCCAACCTCCTCGACGTCACAAGGTTTGGGAATGGGGGGGGGGGGAAGGGGGGGAGGAGAGGGGAGGGTGTGTGAGTTGTTCAAGGGTGGGGGAGGGTAGTAGGTGAGTGGGGAGGTTGGATACAAGGGGAGGGATTTAGTAGATGAAAAGGGAGGGGGTAGTAGATGAGGGAAGAATAGTAGGTAAGGGGGGGTAATAGGTGAGAGAAGGAGATAGTAGGGGAGGGAAGGAGATAGTAGGTGAGGGAAGGAGATGGTAGGTGAGGGGGTGAGGGAAGGAGATAGTAGGGGAGAGAAGGAGATAGTAGGTGAGGGGGTGAGACAGAAGTAGGTGAAGGGAAAGGAAAGAGGGGCAGAAGCATAATCAACACCACCACTTTCCAACCACCTCCTTCCACCATCCACCTCCTTCAAACCACCACCCCCTTCCAACCACCTCCTTAAAACCACCACCTTCCACCCACCACCCCCTTCCAACCACCACCTCTTTCCAACCACCACCTCCTTCCAACCACCACCTCTTTCCAACCACCACCTCTTTCCACCCACCACCCCCTTCCAACCACCTCCTTCCACCAACCAACTCTTTCCAACCACCTCCTTCCACCATCCACCTCTTTCAAACCACCACCCCCTGCCTACCACTTCCTTCCACCCACCACCCCCTTCCACCCACCACCCCCTTCCAACCACTTCCTTCCACCCACCACCCCCTTCCACCCACCACCCCCTCCCAACCACCTCCTTCCACCCACCACCCCCTTCCACCCACCACCCCCTTCCAACCACCTCCTTCCACCCACCACCAGCGACTACCTACGCAAGGCAGAGTTGTACATGGAGAACCTTGGCAACTTCCACCTCCTGCAGCAGGAGCACTTGAAGCTTCTGCACGAGTGAGTCACTGCTGCTGCTGCTGCTGCTGCAATCTCTCCTTCACAACGCCCAATTCTTTAGTCACTCGCCCTCTTCTTCTCTTACTCCCTCTTCTTCATCCCTCCCTCCATCCATCTTCATCCCTCCCTCCATCCATCTTCTTTCTTTCTTCCATCCATCCATCTTCTCCTTTCTTCCATCCATCCTCTCTTTTCTTCCATCCATCCACTTCTCTCTTCCATCCATCCTCTTCTTTCTTCCATCCTCCCCCCACAGAATCCCAAACGCCATCAAGACACTAGAGCGGATAACGTTGCCTCCTTGTCTGCCCATCGACGCCTCCAACCACTCCTCCTTCAACCTCTCCTCCTCCACCTCCTCCTCCACCTCTTCCACCTCCAACCTCACTCCCCGCCACACCCTCAAGTTGTTCACCCTGCTGGATTGGATCAACACACATGTTATATCGATTGCTTTTTGTACTTAATAATAATAATAATGTCAATAATAATGATTGTAAATTATTATTATTATTAAATATTATTAGTTGTTTATTTACGCTTTAATGCATCAATCAAGCGAGCAATCTCGATAAGGCCACTGCCCAATGATACCACAGGACTCGCGTAACAGTCTGCACCGCTTGGTGGAGGAGGGAAGGAGGTCGTTGGAGGAGGTAGGTGGTGGTGATGATGATGGTGGGGGTGATGGCGGTGGTGATGATGATGATGATGATGATGGTAATGATGATTATGATAAAGATGATGTTGCACATATTTTTCTCGAATCTCTTTCATTCTCCACCCACCATCTTCTTTATTATCCATTCTTCACAAACCTCCCGCCTATCATTATCATCACCATCATCATCATCACCACCACCATCGTCATCATCACCACCATCATCGTCATCATCACCACCACCATCATCATCATCACCACCACCATCGTCATCATCATCACCACCACCACCACCACAATCATCATCATCACCACCACCACCATCGTCATCATCACCACCACCATCATCATCATCATCACCACCATCATCATCACCACCACCACCATCATCATCATCAGCACCACCACCACCACCACCATCATCATCATTATCATCATCACCACCACCACCATCATCATCATCATCACCACCATCATCATCATCACCACCACCATCATCATCACCACCATCATCATCATCATCATCATCATCGTCATCATCATCATCACCAGTTCAACGAGGAGTCGAGGGAGGCTCAGTTGAAGGAGATGGAGGCCTTCAAGGAATTGGTGCTGGTCGATCGCAAGGAGATGAAGGTGCTCCTGATGATGATGATGATGATGATGATGATGATGATGATGATGATGATGATGATGATGATGATGATGATGATGATGATGATGATGATGATAATGATGGTGATGATGATGATGATGATGGTGGTGGTGGTGATGATGATGACGATGATGATGATGGTGATGATGATGATGATGCATTCTCAATTCATGCCTTCTTCTCGCTTGATACTCTCATCACTAGGAATAGTTGCATTGCATTGTGTTGTATCCTCAAGTTCTCGAATAAGACAGAGATATGGACACTAACCAGTTACTTCTGGCACCAGCCCACGTGGCCTGCTGATCATTTTGAACACTTTTCTAGCGCCAAGAAGGCACATTGCAGCGAAAATATCTCAGGCGAAAGGAACCAGACCACAAAAATAACTTTTTTATTTTTACATATTTTATATATATCACCAGGTCATCCGAGGTCTAGACGATCGGCTATCAGGTAGAGAATAGAATAATTATTCACTTATTTTCAAAATTATTAAATTATAAAAACCTGATTTTATTAAATTAAAGATAGAAGTAATTTATTTGAAAAAATAAATTTCTAATAATTCATTTTGTATGCACGCAGGCCTCGACAAGTTGATGGCAAACAACAAGAAACTCTTGAAGGAACAGGAGGATATGGCTGAGGTGGGTGGAGAGGGTGAAGGAAGTGGGTGGAAGGGGGGGAGGTGGGTGGAGAGGGTGAGGGAGGTGGGTGGAAGTGGGGGAGGTGGGTGGAGGGTGGAGGAGGTGGGTGGAGGGTGGAGGAGGTGGGTGGAGGGTGGAGGAGGTGGGTGGAGGGTGGAGGAGGTGGGTGGAGGGTGGAGGAGGTGAGGGAGGGTGGAGGGGGGAAGGGAGGGTGGAAGAGGAGGTGGCTGAGGTGGGTGAAGGATGTGAAGGAGGGTGGTGGTTGAAGTGGGTAGTGGGAGGGTGGTGGGTGGTTAAGGGTTAAGGGTTTTTAAGTTTAAACACATCTATACATCCACAACAAAGCTATTAAAACTTATTCCACCCATCCCACCACACTCTCCCCTCATTTCACCAACCAACCCTCCACCCTTCTTCCACTCTCCTCCACCACCCCGCCCAACCCTCCTCACCAACCCCCCTCCACTCCACCCACCCTCCAACCAGATCTTCCACAGCATGCACCAACGCATGCAGGGCGTCGAGGACATGTCCATGCTGACTGCCTTGTGTTCGGCGCACAAAGAGTACCTCGAACGCGTGCTCAAGAACCACTCTCTCCTCGTCGAGAACCTCTACAAATGCCTCAAAACCAAGCACGAACTGTGCGAAAACCTCAATAATCGACTAAGGTGTGTTCTCGCTGCTGTTCGTCTTGCGTTCGTCTGGTGCTTGATTGGTTTGTTTTTAGGTTCGAAGTGTTTGGTTAGGTTTTTTATTTTTTTATTTAATTTTTCAACATATTTTTTTAACACAAAAAACAAACAAACGAATAATTCATCATTTTTGACACCCAAGCGTCTCAACAACAACAGCACCGACTTCCACCTGCACCACCACCACCACGACGACCAAACCACGACAGATGGGTGATGCTATCGGAGCAGTCTCTCTGGCAGGCCGACAACCGCCTGCTGATGCGCCACAAGAAGTTGACGAAGCTGCGGCACAACATGCACATCCTGCAGCAGATCGCCTCCTCCACCGGCATCTACTGCAGGGCGCTCGCTGAGGTGGTGAGGCGCAGGAGCTTCTGCAAGGTCTTCATGCAGGTCCGTGTGGGCTTGTTTGTTTTGGGTTTGTTTTGGGGTTGTGCTGCTTGTTTGTTTGTTTGTTTGGTTTAGTTTTGTTTAGAGCATGTGTTGTTAGGATATACATTTAAATCTGGGCTACAACGCGTTAATCCGTTAAAGCGTTAATAACGACTTCAACATTTTGCGTGTATAGAATACTCTTTCATTGCCTTTCATTGGGATCAAATGCGCGGCATTCGTTCGTGCTAGAAGGATTCCGTTACTAAAGTTCGACTGCGGCACACAAACAGCAATTGTACATCTCCTTTTAAAGTTCGCCTCGAATTCATCATCACTATCAACACAACCATCATTGTCATCACTATCATCGCCATCACCACCATCATCATCTTCATCACCATCTTCATCATCGCCATCATCATCATCACCGCAGAAAGCCTCAACATCACCACCACCACCACTATCATCATCATCATCATCACCATCACCACCGCAGAAAGCTTCAGTGACGTCATCGTACTACAGCGAGGTGCACCAGAGGGAGGTGGAGAGGAGGAGGAAGTTTGAGGAGGCAGTCAACATACGTTAGGAGGGATGGATGGATGGATGGATGGATGGATGGATGGATGGATGGATGGATTGATTGATTGATGGATGGATGGATGGATGGATGGATGGATGGATGTGTGCATTGATGGGTGGATGGATGGATGTGTGCATTGATGGGTGGATGGATGGATGAAGGGATGCATGGATGGGTGCATGGATGGATGGATGCATCAAGGTATGAATCAAAGAATCGAAGAGGCACATTTCGTTTCAGAGGAGCACTTCCTGAAGGCTCTCTTCCCAGGCCTCCGAGACGAACATCCGCCTTTCGCTGTAGGCCTCTCCATCCATCCATCCATCCATTCATGCATTCATTTTAATTCATCCCACAATCCTTCCATTCATGCATTCCTCCATTCATGCATTCCTCCATTTATTAATTCATCCCACTGTCCTTTCATTCATGAATTCCTCCATTCATCCCACTGTCCTTCCATTCATCTATCCATCCATTCATGCTTTACTCCATTCATGCATTCCTCCATTTATTAATTCATCCCACTGTCCTTCCATTCATGAATTCCTCCATTCATTCATCATTGCATACATTCTGCCATTCATACATTCAGTTATTCATATTAATTCATCCCACTGTCCTTCCATTCATGAATTCCTCCATTCATTCATCATTGCATACATTCTGCCATTCATACATTCAGTTATTCATATTACTTCATCCCACTGTCCTTCCATTCATGCATTCCTCTATTCATCCACCATTGCATTCATTCTGCCATTCATACATTCAGTTATTCATATTAATTCATCCCACTGTCCTTCCATTCATGCATTCCTCTATTCATCCACCATTGCATTCATCCATGCATCCATTCATGCATTCATCCATCCATGCATGCATTCAGTCCAAGTGTCCAGAGGAATTCGACAAGAGCCTTCCTGAAATCAGCTCCGAGACGATCCACTCCCTCCTCACTTCCGTGCCAGAACTCGCCGTCTACCTGTTCGTGTCGTTTGTGCATGCGTGATTTGATTTGCTTGATTGGTGGGTGATGTTGATTTGATTTGATTGATTGGTGGGTGATGTTGATTTGATTTGATTGATTGATGGGTGATGTTGATTTGATTTGATTGATTGGTGGGTGATGTTGATTTGATTTGATTGATTGGTGGGTGATGTTGATTTGATTTGCTTGATTGATGGGTGATGTTGATTTGATTTGCTTGATTGGTGGGTGATGTTGATTTGATTTGCTTGATTGGTGGGTGATGTTGATTTGATTTGATTGATTGATGGGTGATGTTGATTTGATTTGCTTGATTGGTGGGTGATGTTGATTTGATTTGCTTGATTGATGGGTGATGTTGATTTGATTTGCTTGATTGATGGGTGATGTTGATTTGATTTGCTTGATTGGTGGGTGATGTTGATTTGATTTGCTTGATTGATGGGTGATGTTGATTTGATTTGATTGATTGGTGGGTGATGTTGATTTGATTTGCTTGATTGGTGGGTGATGTTGATTTGATTTGCTTGATTGGTGGGTGATGTTGATTTGATTTGCTTGATTGGTGGGTGATGTTGATTTGCTTGATTGGTGGGTGATGTTGATTTGATTTGATTGATTGATGGGTGATGTTGATTTGATTTGCTTGATTGATGGGTGATGTTGATTTGATTTGCTTGATTGGTGGGTGATGTTGATTTGATTTGCTTGATTGGTGGGTGATGTTGATTTGATTTGCTTGATTGGTGGGTGATGTTGATTTGATTTGATTGATTGGTGGGTGATGTTGATTTGATTTGCTTGATTGATGGGTGATGTTGATTTGATTTGCTTGATTGGTGGGTGATGTTGATTTGATTTGCTTGATTGGTGGGTGATGTTGATTTGATTTGCTTGATTGGTGGGTGATGTTGATTTGATTTGCTTGATTGATGGGTGATGTTGATTTTCTTTGAAAAATGTTGATGAAGGCCTTTTGAGATTGTTTTTCTAAGATTATATAAGTTTGGAGGGTTTAAGAAGAAGCACAACGACAACAACCGCAGAGATGGAGTGGACTTTTGCAACATCGACCCGATCTTCACCACCTCTGAAGGCCAAACCACCCTCCAAACCACCCTCCAAACCACCCTCCAAGCCACCCTCCAAGCCACCTCCACACCACAGATTCCCTCCTCCTCCTCCTCCTCCATCACTACTGACCCACCCATTCTCCAGTCCGACCCTGCCAAGGACCGCCCCCTATCACACAAGCACACCCAAACCTACAGCATCTTCGCTGCAAGAGCCCTCCACGAGTCGAACGAGAGGCCGAACGAAAAGTCGAATTCGAGTTCGCTGTCGAAGAGCTACGAGTTCATCCAAGACAAGTTCGAGCAGGGGAAGCTGGTGCAGTCGGCCGACGTCAAGGCGTTCTTGACTGTGGTCACCACCTCCGTCTACACCACCCCTCTATCCACTCCTCCCCTCCAAACCCTCTCCAATCCTTTGCAAATTCTCACCAAAGCTCCCAAAAACGACCCTACCACCTCCTGCTGCTCCAAGTCAGTTCCCATCCCCATCGGGACGTCAGCGCTCCCCCTCGCCAACCCCCCGATGAGCGCCTCAGACACTAGTCCGATCGACTCGTTCCTCACGAACGACTTCTACTTTGATGACTCGATGCACTCATCGGAGTTGACCGACCCATCGACCGCCAAGAAAGTCTGTGCCAAGAGGCTCACTTGAGGACGTTTTGAGCGAAGATTTCATGAATTATTTCTCTACAAGTTGTACATATGCAAATATTAGTTTCAAATCAGGCACTGAATTCATGTGGGTTTCCCGGTATTTTAGCCTCCCATTCATCCCATTCGCATGCAGATAGTGGAGTTGCAGGGCCTGCTGCAGGATCGTCTGGTGCAGCTGGAGAGGAGGGAGAGGGAGGTGAAGGAACTGACTCACAGACAAGCAGCAGACTCGCAACAAATGGACCTTTTAGTTGAGCGCTACAAGAAGCTGGCAGAGTTCTGTTCGGAGGGTTTGAGTGAGACGAGGACCTTTCTGAGGGAGGTGAGGAGGGACCACGTGACCTTCATTGAGTGCCTCAGTGAGGAGTTGGTGGGGAGCAAAAGGAGTTTCGAGGGACTGGCCGAGGAGATGCTGCTGCTGCTGCGAGGCAAGGAAGCTGAGGTGGTGCGCTTGAGTGGCGAGGTGCAGGAGATAAGTGGAAGGCTGAGAGAGAAGGAGGGAGAGGTGGAGAGAGGAAAGGAGGAGTTTGGGAGGATGGAAGTAAGGTTAGGGGAGGAGTTGAGAGGGATGGAGGAGGTGTTGAGGGCGAAGGAGGCGGAGTTGAGAGGGATGGAGGAGAGGTACAACAGGCTGGTGTTGGAGAGTGAACTGGAGTTGGAGAAGGTGAAGTGTCAGCAGGTGGATGAGGTGGTCGAGAAGGAGAAGAGGGTTGCTGAGTTGCAGATGGAGGTGGAGCGAGGAGTGGTTGAGGTGGGCAGGGTGAGGGAGGAGGCTGGTGTGAGGTTGAGGGAGGCGAAGGAGGAGTGGGAGGTGGAGAAGGGAGAGGAGATGAAGGTGATGCAAGAGACCTTCGAGGGGAGGTTGTCTCGACGGGAAGTTGAACTGAGGGAAGAGTTGAATGCCGAGATGGAAGTCAGAATGGCCAGGCAAGCCTCAAGCATTGAGAGCAGGCAGCAGCAGCAGACCTCCTTGTGGCGGGAGCAGGTGAGGCGCTTGAAGGAGGAGGTGGCATCCTTCAGGGAGGACCTCAGCGACCATCAGGACCTCTCCGACTCGACTGAGTTTGTGAGGGCTGACTTGAGCGAGGGAAGGTCTGAAGACGCCGCTGACGAGACGCCTGTGGGAGCAGACGGAGAAAACTCCCAGAAAGATGTTTTATCGATCGAGGTAGCTGAGGCGTCGAGTGTCTTGAAGGGCGTCAGAGGCAGTCTGAGTTGCCTCTTAGCGAAGCTGAGGGAGCAGTTGTCGCTCAAGGACGATGAACTCACCCGCCTCAAGACAGCAGAAACACTCATGCCCTCCGTCTACTCCATCTCCTCCGATGAACACAACGACAACCAGCAGCAGCAGCAAGGCACCACCTCTGATGCACCTTCTAGTCAGCACAAAGGTGTGCCTCGACCTTCAAACCACTCGCATTCAACGTCATTCCTCAAAAAAACTCTTAAAATATTTACAAATAATTCATTTCTCGCTTTTAACCTACCTAGATAGACCCACCACACACACATTCACTCTTTTCCTCAACCCCCAAGACGCAAGTTCGAGCACGGAAGACGACGAACAACCACACGAACAACCACACGAACAACCACACGAACAACCACACGAACAACCACACGAACAACCACAAGCACACGAACAACCACAAGCACAAGCGCCATCACTGCACAGCAGGTCCACCTCCAGCAGCGACCTCTCCTCTGGCGTGATGACGCTGGAGCAGCACGGCCAGTTGCTCGCCCATGCCATCGCCGCCAAGAATGCAGAGAAGGAACAGATCATCGAGGAGGTTGTTGGGTTGTTGGTTGGTTGAGTAGAATGTTAAGTTGTTATGGTGATATCTATGGAATCATCATCGTAATCATCGTTGTTATCATTATCAGCATCGCTATTATTATCACCTCCATCATCATCATCATCACTTCCATCATCATCATCATCACCTCCATTATCATTATCACCATCATCATCATTCTCACCATCATCATCTCCATCATCATCATCACCTCCATCATCATCATCACCTCCAGCATCATCATCACTTCCATCATCATCATCACCTCCATCATCACCTCCATCATCACCTCCATCATCATCATCATCACCTCCATCATCATCATCACCTCCATCATCATCATCATCATCATCACCTCCATCATCATCATCACCTCCAGCATCATCATCACTTCCATCATCATCATCACCTCCATCATCACCTCCATCATCACCTCCATCATCATCATCATCACCTCCATCATCATCATCACCTCCATCATCATCATCATCACCTCCATTATCATTATCACCTCCATTACCATCATCACCATCATCATCACTTCCATCATCATCATCACCTCCATCATCATCATCACCTCCATCATCACCTCCATCATCATCATCATCATTCAGTGGAAGCGGGAGAACATGAGGTTTTGTGAGGACTTGATCTCCAACATGAGGACTGAGCACGAGGCTGACCTCGCTGACATGCGTCGCAGGTGCTGGCGATGAGGATGGTGGTGATGATGATGATGATGGTGATGGTGATGGTGATGGTGGTAGTGGTGGCAGTGATGATGATGATGAAGTACAACAATATAATTTATAATATTAATTTACAATATAATTTATAATATTAATTTACAATATAATTTATAATATTAATTTACAATATAATTTATAATATTAATTTACAATATAATTTATAATATTAATTTACAATATAATTTATAATATTAATTTACAATATAATTTATAATATTAATTTACAATATAATTTATAATATTAATTTACAATATAATTTATAATATTAATTTACAATATAATTTATAATATTAATTTACAATATAATTTATAATATTAATTTACAATATAATTTATAATATTAATTTACAATATAATTTATAATATTAATATACAATATAATTTATAATATTAATTTACAATATAATTTATAATATTAATTTACAATATTAATTTACAATATAATTTATAATATTTATAAAGTACATCGCTAAATACAAAAGCTTGGAAACGCCGTTACGACAATTACACCATCAAGCAACTACACAACCATCACGACACAACATCCACAACAACCACCACCACACCACAACAACCACCACCACACCACAACAACCACACCACAACAACCACCACCACACCACAACAACCACCACCACAACAACAACCACCACCACACCACAACAACCGCCACCACCACGACAACCACCACAACAACAACCACCACACCAACAACCACCACAACAACCACCACAACCGCCACACCACAACAACACCACGACGCCACCACGACGACAGACTCAAGTGCGAGTTGGAGGAACAGCGGCAGATCGCCTTCAACAGGGCGCTGAAGCAGGCACTCAGCGGCAGAGACCAGACCATCGCCCATCTCGAAGGCCTCCTCGCCGAAGCTCGCAGTCGGTGTTTGTCATTTTCTGCTCTTGTTGTTGCTGCTGTTTTTGTTGTTGTTGCCTTGTACTTGTAAAAGAGTTTTTTTATATAGTCGGTATTTAGTTTTTTATGTTTTTTGCTTTTTTCTTTGAGTATTTTGTTTTTTTGTTATATTTTTTTTCTTTTTATATTTTTTTCATCTTTTAGTATATTTCATTTTCCTTGAGTTGTAAGCGTCTAGATTGATTCTTTATTCATCATCTTTTTACAACCTCTCTCCTCAACGTATTCCTCCAGAAGCAGTACGCGCTAGAAGTCGCAAGGAACCCAGTACAAGGTTTTAGTTAATTACATAATAATAATAATTTCATTGTTAATATTCTTCTACAAATAATTATGTACTATATTATATTTTACATTTTTGTGAACACATTTTAAATCGGTTCGACATGTTTTTTCCACTCGCATTCCAGTGAGGCGAGGGGCACCCAAGTGATGGACAGAGGCTTGCTATTGTCGGCAGCAGCGACCGAGCCATTGCCTATTTCATCGCAGCCTTCATCATCGTCATCGCAATCACCCCTCCCCCACCCTCGCTTCATCAACCAAGCACCACCACCATCGACCTCGCAATTACCCCCTCCGCAATTATCACCACCTTCACCTTCATCATCATCATCATCGTCATCGTCGTCGTCATCATCTCCTCTCTCCACCTGCCCCATTCTGCCCTCGCCCACCCACCAATCCGGCATGATCCAATCGTGTCCTGACTATGTCGAGAAGGTGCATCAGCTCGAGATGGTTTGTATCCACCCATTAGTGATTAATATCATGGTGATAATGATGATGATGATGGTGAGGAGGATGATGATGGTGATAATTATGATGACGCAGACGCTCAAGAGCAAGGAAGAGGAGAACTTGAAGCTGAGGAGCAAGCTGGTATGCTGCAATTGTGCAATCATTTCTTTATGATAATGTATTCTTAATTGATTAAATGATAATGTATTCTTAATTGATTAAATGATAATTTATTTTTAATTGATTAAATGATAATGTATTTTTAATTGATTAAATGATAATGTATTTTTAATTGATTAAATGATAATGTATTTTTAATTGATTAAATGATAATGTATTTTTAATTGATTAAATGATAATGTATTTTTAATTGATTAAACGATAATTTATTTTTAATTCATTAAATGATAATGAATTCTTAATTGATTAAATGAGATTGAATTCTTAATTGATTAATGAGATTGAATTCTTAATTTATTAAATGAGATTGAATTCTTAATTGATTAAATGAGATTGAATTTTTAATTGATTAAATGAGATTGAATTCTTAATTGATTAAATTATAGTTATAATTTATTCTTATTCAAATAATAATTTATTATTCGTCAGAACTCCTCGGCAAGGTCTCCCAGAGGATCCCCTCAGGACTTCTTGAACATTAAATCGTGAGCATCCATCCACTCATCCATCCACTCATCCATCCATCCACTCATCCATCCACTCATCCATCCATCCACTCATCCATCCATCCACTCATCTATCCATCCACTCATCCATCCATCCACTCATCCATCCACCCACCCATCCATCCACCCACCCATCCATCCACTCATCCATCTATTCATCCACCTATCCATCCATACATTCACATAAACACACACAACTACCCAAACAAACAAACAAGCAAACAACAACAACAACAGCTGTTCGGAGGGCAGCATAGTGTTGTTCGTGCAGGAGAGCAGCACTCAACACTACGTCGCCTACCTGCCCTCCTCCCCCGTCAAGTTCTTCCTTCACTCCGACTCCCTTCCCCTCTTCCACCAAGGTGCCTTTCTATCCATTTACTCATCCATCCATCTATCCATCCATCCATCCATCCATTCATTTACTCATCCATCCATTCATCTATCCATCCATCCATCCATTTGTTCGATTGCTCATTCATCCATTCACTCATCCGTCCATTCATTGCTCATCCATATTCTAATCCATCCATTCATCCATGCATTCATCCATGCATCCACCCCCCCTCCCGACACAGCCTTCTCTCCAATGCCCTCCTGGTTAGTGGCTGAGGTGACAGGCAAGGACCTCTGTCAGGCCAAGAAGGTCATTTCCACCTTTTATTCCTCCTTCCACTTTTTCATTCTTTTACCTCGAAGGAGCATTTGTCTTTCAATTGTTCCAAGCTTGGCATCAAGTTTTGTCTTCCACTCAAACCAATTTTTCAATTTTTTTCTTCAGGTGTTCATTCATTTTATATTTGTCAATCACTTTTCATCCATTCTGACGTCCATCTATCCACTTTTCCATCCCTTCTCACCCCCATCCATCTCTCTTCCCATCCATCCATCTTTCCATCCATTCTCCTTCCATCCATCTTTCCATCCATTCATTCCACAGGCCAGTAACAGGTTCCGAGTTCCAGTCGGCTGCAAGTTCTACAGGGTGAAGGCCAAACCACATGTGCCCCAGGAAGCCACACAAGAGCAGTAGCATCCAATTATCCCCATTAACCCAATTAAGAGGCATAATTATATTAATGTTCAATCACATTATCTCAATTAATTGAAATAAGAAGCTTTTATTGTTAGAATTCGTTGAGAGGATTTTTAAATTTGTATTCTTACATTAATCTTAAATGAGTTAAATTCTGCAATATCAAATGCCATTGGTGTATAGTAATTCTAAGTTTGTTGATCAAGAAGTCCCACGCTTTCTTCTCGGTACCTACACACACCTAGTGGTTCTTTCGGGGATAGAGCAGTCCACTTCTCGAGCACTTCTCGAAGATTACCTTTGATTGATTGCTCAGGCATATTTGTTGAATTCGTATCTCTCTAATAAGTCTTTTGAATTATACATTTTGAAATGTGTGAATAAAATTGTTTGAATCTTTAATAGCGTATAAATAGTATTTAGTTATACATCTGTTCCCTGCTGTACCTCACACACACACACACACACACACACACACACACACACACACACACACACACACACACACACACACACACACACACACACACATGATGAATGGATTGTTCTAACTCACTTTCAGCAGACTTTACTCTATCTTTGACACTTCAAGACACTCTAGTTACTACTGATTCGTTTGTTGATTTATTTGCATATATTATTGACTCTCTTCACTTTTAATTAGTTAAAAGTTCAACTTTAACTACGTGTTGACAATAAAGACGAAGTCAAATGCTAAATGAATAATTAATTTATTAATCAATCAAATCAATTTCTATAGCGCTCTTTCCTCAAATTAATCTTTTATTAATTATTTATTAATTATTAATGCAACTCACCAAGCAATCATACTTCTCTTGGATGTCTCCAAGAAGACAGTCGCAAAGAAACAATGAGTCACTATAAGATGCCACTAGTTACCCGTTTGTTGATTCTTTATAGGCTTTTGTAGTGTAGGTTTAAAAAAAGGTTTGGGTAGATAAGGGGTTATCGTTAATAAAAAAAACGAAACTATAAATATAAAAGCTCTTTTCTAAATAAGTAATTCTTTAGAGGACTTTTTATTGGTGAAGAGGGTCAAGTTATAGTTTCGGCATGGATGCAACAGCGGGAAGGAAAGGTATTTAAAAGGCTTTAAATGATGCGAAAAGGGATGAAAGCTCACATAAATTGAGACAACCTTGAGATAATGCTCTCTTCATAGCCCTTTCGAAATGAAAGACTGCAGGATTCGCAAGAGAAAATGCAAATTAAGTGTTCTTTTCTTGAACTTCATACATTTTGGTATGTTTACGACAAAACAAGTTGTGATTATTATTCTTCAAAGAATTGAGATAACAATGTTTAATTGGCTGGCGCAATTATAATTTGAAGTCTCCTATTTGGAAGCTCTTTTTTCCTGAATGATTTAAAGTTTTTTGATTTTTTAATACTTTTTTTATATATTTAAAAATAATTTTGTTTTTATAACTTTATTTTGGATTTATATTATGCATATATTATTATTATTATTTATATTATGCATATTTTTTATTATTTTTTTTATTATGCATATTTTTTTGCTAAAGCAATGATGAACATGTGTACATAAATTTTAAGTTTTTTATTGTTATTGTTAATGCCATTGTTTCAAAAGGATTTATTTAATTCACTTTTAATCCATTTAAGAGCTTAGCTGGATAGACTCAAAATATGAATTTCTTCAAAATAGTAAAGTATTCAAAAAATGAATTTTTGACAATTAACCTAGCTATTTTTTATTTTAGAAAAAAAAAATTTACTTTTGAGAACGTAAAAAACAAAATAATATTTAGATAAAGAAATGGCATTGAAAAAAGAAAGATAGTCAATTTTTTGTCGCGGTGGGAATTTGAGACCTACATTCATTCTTTCTCTCGACGTTGAATTTTAAAACAGTTTCGAATATTTTTATATATATATTTTTTCTCATTTATAACTTATATTTTTTCATTTGATTCGGTTTAAAACATTTTTAAAACGTCTTTTGCAACATAATTTAAAGATTAAATATAATTCTTAATAAAATAAGAATTTTAAATGTCATTTGAAAATCATTATTAAATCATTTAAATAGATTAAAAGCTATTTAATTTCATCAAATATCATTTTTCAAAAGGTTTTTATTAGGCATGAATCTTTTAAATCAATTGTGCGAAAGATGATTCTCAAGGCCGTGCTCATGCAGCATGTAGAACAGACACCGACCCCGAAAATGAAGCTATTTCAAAATTGATTTTGTTAATTGAGCTCGTTATAAGTGAAAAATCTTCTAAATCTAGGATTATATAATTTTCCAAACCTGTTTTTTCCATTTTTTTCGTTTCAAACATTTCATTAAAAATTCTTTAAAAGTTCAGCTTTACATTTTATTTTGAGTAGCTTCTAAAAATTATATAACATAATTTTTTTTATAGTTTTTAATTTATATTGAAAAATAATTTTTGTAATCTTAAGATCTTAAAAAAACGTTTTTTTAAAAACTCGCACAAACAAAAAGAGAAAAAAACTCATTCTCGAAATCGAAATCCTAATGATCCCAAAGATTTCCAAAAAGCCTCAAAAATCAATTAGCGATCCGATTATGGCAGCATTCAGCAACACGGTATGACGTCATCGTGCCTGTCGTCTGTGTGTCTCTTCAGGACCCACTGAGTGCCTCTTCACGCAGACAAGCAGGCATACATGCACGCATACAATGAAGCGTACATACACATACAATGAGGCGTACATACACGCATACAATGAAGTGTACATACACATACAATGAGGCGTACATACAATAGAACTAGATGCGATTATAAAAATGGTAAATTGATACATATTGATACAAAAGTCAGAGGGTGTTGACACAGACACATGCACAAAAGAATGAGACATACAGAAAGTCATGCATGCATACAAACAGATCAAAACACCAAAAGCATCCGAACTCCCACACAACCCACGCACCCGTCTGACTCGCCTCCACACAACAGCCTGTTTTGCATCAACAAACATACACGATCACACATAAACACACTTGAAACATAAAAATAAACACATAAAAACCCGTACACACACACACATAAACGAAAAAATAAATACATATACAAACAAACACATACACGAGCACACAAACATCCATGTACAGGCGTAATCGTGCACACAGCTGGTGGTTGTAGCGCAGGAGGCTCCTAAAAGGACTGTCTTCTCTCGTTGTGCATCTGTACATTCTGTGTGTCTTGGACGTACCAAAAAACAAAATGGCCACCACACAAATGATTGTAGGATACAAGTTTAAAGAATAAACGTGAATGAGGCAAAATATTTAGATTGGCATAATTGTTGGGACTATTGATTATCGGCATGGTGTTCATGAAGGATAGAAACCTCGCATACCACTGTATCCTCCGAAGTTTTTTAAGTTTATTTGATCAGTTTATAAATAAATAATTCAAAAACTGAAATATAGTTTTTGAAAATTACATACAAGAATACAAAACGGTTTGTTGCAAACATGAAGTTTAGAGAAATCAAGTAAGCCTGGGTTTTAAATTAACATAAGAGATCTTACTAATGTAAACATAAAATGTAAAAAAATAATTTGAATAAAAATCAAAATTTATCTTCACGGTAATAAATAGTTCTCTCCAACGGCATGAAGTAATGGTGGAAAAGAGCAATATTGAGATGATGTTGGCATGCAAGATTCAATAGGCCTGGAAGCTCTAGTCGTGAACGACGTATAATATAAATAAGTATGGACCAAGAAGAAGATTCTAAAACTTTATTACATACTAATTCATTAAAATGTGTTTGAAAATTCTATTTAATTAGGCAAGTTAAAATAAAATTCATTAAAAACTAATCAATCAACATAAATTAGACTGTGAATTAAACTAAACACGACAAAAAGTAATTGTATCAAAATACTGATCAAGCAAACTACATTAATATGTTTTATAAGTTTCAAACTTTCCAACCCCCCCCCCTGATACAACGTGTCAACATCCCCGATAAAATGCTCAATTCCGAAGAATAGCTCAGATCCCCTCTGCAAAACTCAGCTTCAGACCCATTTTGACGAATTGTGAGAATTTGATAAAAATACTTAAAATAATTCTTTAAAAATGTTGATTTAAAAGTTATTTAATAATTATTTCATGATTCTATTTGCTATTCAATAAGCTACAATTTCGACCATTGATTAAACCATCTTATCATGTTTCGATGCACCAGGCTCGCAAGCAGACGAAGATGGACATGGGACCAAGCTTAGACCTGACCCACCTTAGCGAGGAAGAACGGAAGATCATCGAGTCGGTGATGAACAGACAGAGACACGAGGAGCAGATGGAACTCACTGCCAAAAGGTTTCTTTCGAATTTATTAATTATGGTTAAAATATATTTTTGGATTGAATGAACCGTTTTTTATTATTGTTTTATTCCAGTCAACTACAATGCTATTGCCAATAGCTCGTTCCATAAAATCGCTCCAATTGCAAGAGATATAATTCTAAATGTTTCAAAAATGATAAAAAAATAGTTTTTGAAGATTTTAAAATGATCTCTTTGGAATGTTTTTTTCTTTGTCGTATACTCTATAATCGCCAAAAGAGGCACTAATCTTTTGTTGTTTCTAGGCGCAAGGCATGAGTTTATTCTAAAGAAAATTAATTCCCATGTAAATGTGTGAACGAATAAAAATATAAAACTTATAAGCTGTGCTTTCTCAGTTTTATTCATTCAAACTTTTACATAAAAAACCAAAGTTTGCACACTTTCAAATGAAAAAACAAAATAGCTTATGCCCTAAATATATTGTATATGCATAAAACATTTATTTGATAAAATAAACTGATTAAATTATGGTAATTTTTATGAATACCAATTATATACAATTTAAAGACTTAATTGCACGAGTATTGGATAAATATATTCCGTAATAGACCAATATGTTTGTTCATTTTTAAATAATTGTTTTTTCAAATGTACGAAATTTAAAGTATTTTTTCAACTAATTACTAAAAGCCCTAAACCAATAAATTTATTTTGCTATGAATGCTAGCGAAATCAATAATAATTTTTTTCACTTTTTTATGATTATATTTGTCATTTTTAAAAGTTCAAAAATAATAAGACTATTATTAAAATAAAATTACGAGAGTTGTTAATGGTTTCCCAAAATTACAACCAAAAACATTCTAATTAAATTTTTTTAAAATAATTTATGTACGAACCTAGGTTCCAAAAAAAGGATGTACGAAATATCTGGTATTTTACGGTAATCAAGTTTACAGATGTATATTTGAGTATTAGACACATTTAAAATTACTCCCGTGAAACAACACTTCACAAATTAGACGAAACTTATAATTTATAAATGAAAAATATCGAAAAAATCAAATAGTAGGAGCGCGTAAAAGATTCAATAAGGCGTTATATTGCAGTGTCGAGTGAAAGGAAGGGTGACTAATACGACGATGCCACCCTCGAACCCATGAACGCCCACACATAAAAAGACACAGACAAATACGTTCAAGATTCCCATAAGAGACACAAAGATACAAGTGTAATGATAACAAAAAGTAAACTAACTTTCCAATGCTTCACAAAGTTTACACAATTATTTTCAGTTGCCATTTTAATTATTTAGTTAGAAGTCTTGAAGTTGTAAAAAAAAGGGCTTAAAGATGTAAGCTAACCAGTAATGGCTCTTAGTTCTCTGAACATTTGCATTTTTACTGTGTATTCATTTAAATGGCCGAAAAGTATCGACTGTATTTCCTTTGCGAATCGGCTCGCTTTGTGATTCAAAGCTAGGCATTGATGGATTGGTGGCGGCATTATTCATAGAAACTCGCTGGACTTTCAATACGCTCTGAGAATAAATCATGTCTCAAGGAAATTAAATACTGCAGAGACTCTAATGCAGGCTCGGTGAAAGGACTAGAAAGGTGCCGATAGCTATGAAAATGAATACAAACAAAAAATCAAAATTTAACTAAATGTTTGAACATTGAATTAAATCATTGAAGAAAAAGCTTAGTCATGGTTTTTTTATTTTCTTAAAACCCAAAGCTTTTGAAAGAAACCGTAGGCTTTCGACTACTCATTCAATTTTTTGAAAAAAAATTGTTGGCACTATTGATTGTACGTAATCACAAGTTTGAAGTGCACGTAATTATTATTGACTTTGCAAACATTTGGTGTCTTAGTGTTCAACACCAAAACACAAGTTTTTATGCACTAAAGAGTCCTTAAAATAAACTGACGTTTTTTCTTATCCAAAAGAGCAATACCTAATCAATTTATGCAAATTAATTGAATGAGTTTAATCAAATGAATTTTTTGATTTTATTTAAAACATTCGTCATAGCAATCGTTTTGAATTTTAGCTTTTAACATGTGCGTTCTCTAAATTTTTTAATACTTTACAATTTCAAAAGTCAAAAAATCTATAAAACCATGGAAACTCTGAGTGTCTACGCAAATAAGTGTTGAATATTTTAAAATAGACAATAAAAAATTCTAAATGTAGAAAATTCGATAACAATTCTTGTTATTTTTAATTTGATACAAATGACTTACTTATTATAAAACAAAGTTTTTTTATTTTTAAATTCATTAAAACTTTCTCATAACCAGGTCATTGACAAGCGAACCAGTCATCAAAGCCATCGACACCGCCTTGCCTCCAGCCCACATCACCTCTTCTCACTCCAACTTCAACGCTTGCCAGGTGATGCAGCCATGAAACTTTAAACCATCTTGAACTCTGACTTGAGCTTGAATATTCTTTTTCGAACAATCTATTTTCATTATAAAAATGTCAATTTTTAATTCCACATAGGAAGATTACTTTTAAATTTGATATTTCATATTTGCGCAGGTGTGTCAAAAGTCAGGCGTTTCAGACGGAGGCGAGTGCAGCCAGTGCCACATCTACACCTGTTCCGCTTGTGCTCAACACGACCACTCCAAGCAACAAGTCATCTTCATTCAAATGCATTTCTTTATCACCCATCTTTTAATACTGCGTGTAATTTAGTTGACCTTCCCTTAGCTCATCTATTTGTTTGTTTGGTCTGCCGCTAATTGAGCCACTAATTACAACAATTAATTTTCATTAATGCATTCCTTTTTTATGGATTATCATATTTGTTTTTCCAAAAGTAAAGTGCATTGCATTGGCCAATCGAAACACAGTGATATTCATAAAAACCCTTGCCAAATTCAATTTAAACTAAAAGTCAAACAATAAGCTGCAAAAAATGCAGCTAAATAAGTTTCAACAGCTCAATTTTTTAAATATTCGATTGATAAAAATATATATCTAGGTTGTATGTATGTTCATGTGTATGTTTGTGTTTATGATTTTGTGTATTTTTGTGTGTATGTTTGTGTGTGTCGTGAAGAGTAGATCGATATGCATTTCGTGCTTGTAATACAACTTGTACAATCATGTAGTACGTCTGTATGAGTTTGTGTTTTACTATGTGTGTATGTGTGTGTGTGGGAGTTTGTATGGATGTTTGTGTGGGTGTGTTTTGGAGGGAGAGAACATCCGAACTTCAATTAAATTTATAAAAATACTAAAAAACTAATAAAGAGAAAAATATCTGGATTGATTGTTCTTGGTTGAGATTTCGAAGCAAGATTGAAGCCTGGAGGAGCAACGTGCCCTGCTTTATGCACGGGAAGCCCCCTCCAGAGACAATCACCGACATGTCTTTTGCCTACAAAAAAAACAATTCCGTAATTACTTTTCTCACAAAATGCCTGCGTTTGAAAGATTTTTATTCTTTTAAAATTAATAAAATTAATAAAATTATTGTTTTGAAGAAAAAAGAAATAAAATGTTTTCAATACATTTTTTTGAAAATTCATTGGAAAAACTTATGTAATCACACTAAAAAAAATTTTTATTTCAAAAACCAGGAACCTATGAATTCTTTTGACTAATGCAATTTTAATCTTTTCTGCATCGTATCAGATGTGCTTTTTGACAATATTATTTTTATAAAATGATTATGAGAGTTATACGAGTTTTAAAATTCATTCTTTTTTCAAAACATTTTTTTATGTGATACGCTTTTAAAAACAGCGGTGCTATCGATGCTTTAGTTGTTTAAAAAAAATTATATTTTACAACATTTTCTAGTGGCTATGCATGTCGTGCAAAGACAAGTTGTCGCAAAGCCAGTGGAGTTCCCAGCAAGCAAAACTGCAACAACAACAACATCAACAATTGAGCACACAAGCGAATCAAACCACAATATTTCCACAACAACAACAACAAATAACACCAGGGCAACAGATTCCATTACAACAAACAACACCAGGGCAACAGATTCCATTACAACAACCAATACGACCACCACTAGATCTCCTTCCACAACAACACTCTATACAACCACAACAACAACAGCCCATGATACAGCAACAAAATACGCAAAGGTTTCGACTGCAAGAACAAAAACAACAAATGCCACAGCCCCCACAACGAATGCAACAACAAAGATTTCTAAATAACACAACACTTTTATCACAAAATTTTGCTGTCAATTCTCATCAAAACAATCTTTTCAAACATCCTAATTTTCAACAACAACCTTCACAACAAAATCAAAGCCTCCAGCAACACAACAACAACCAAATCAATAACTCTCAGTCGCATATAAACGCTTTCTCAACTAGTGAAATTCTTTCAAACCAGCAACTCACCTCTCAAACGAGCCCCTCAATTCACCTTCAAAACAACAACACAAACTTCTCTCAGCCTCAACAACAAAACTACCAAGGCCAACATCAAAACTTCTCGTCACAAAACTTTGCCCAAAAGCAACAACAACTCGCTCAAACCAATTACAACACAGCCCAGCCGCTCTACAGACCCGCCTACAGTGACTTTGTGACCTCCCAACAGGCCTACAACCATCCACTCAACTCACAAAACCTTAATTCTTTCAGAGGTTTAAAGATTTAGTTTTTATCACGTAAAAACTATTTATTTAAAAGTCTCTTTTTTATTAAAGGTGAACATATTTTCAAAATTCAGTGAAAGATAGTTGTTTTAAAAACAAACCCATGCATTTTAAATAATTAAACAGGTGGCTTCAACCATCAGTCGGGCATGGATACTAACTTTGTATTGGTGAGTTTATTTAGAGAAAATTACGTTTAAAAACTTTATTCAATTAAAATAAAGATACAATAGAATTTTGTATTTCAAAAATCAATCGCGTTTAAAAGCATATAGGACATAAGGGAAACAACAAAACTCATGGACATTTCTTGGTTAATATAATAGGATGAAATAAGAAAAAATATCTAGTACCGATATTTTATGCTACGAAATAATGCTTTATTTAAGTTTTTAAAGTCCTCGTCGACTCTTGAATCTAGTTATTTTTTTGCCAAAAATTTATTTAAACAAATTTTTTTGTTACTATACTGATGGATGAATCTTCAGGAAATTTATTATCAAAGAGCCCACTTTCGAATTAAATGTTGCAAAAAAAATTGACGAAATTGGCAGAGGATTTGAAAAGCAGCTTAGTGGAAAGTAAAAGAGTCATCGTGTTACATAAAAAAACATTTTTACATTTACTACAATACTGATAGACGGGTCTTCAAAAGTATATTATGAAAGATCTGGTGACATTGTTGAAGACATAGGAAACTATTTCAATAGACAAGTGCTGAATTTTCAAGGTTTTTAATAATTATTCATTGCGAGCAACATTGGTCCTACCTTTAAAAGTTTGTATTTGTGTTACATTTGAAACAAGTTAACACATGCCTCATTTTATATGCATTGAAAGTCTATTTTTGGAACTTTTAAACTCATAAATGTATAATAACAAAAAACATAAAAAGCATTCAAAAACCCGGAAGTGCATTCTTCCATCCTTATTCTCTGCCTGTTACATTATCTTAAGTATTGCGTCAACGCACGAGGCGTAAAGAATCGCTAATCAATCAAAGAAAATGACTTGCGAATAAGTTGGCAACAGCAACTTTTAATAGAATATTCGTAAGTATTATGTTATTTTTCTTTGATTTCTATTTTTATATAGAGTAGTCTAAATTAATATTCAATTTTTTCGTTTATATATATTTTTATCTCTAAGAATTTTGATGAAATTTTCGCACTATGAGCTCTAAGCGATATATTGTATTTTATGGATCTAATATCTTTTCAATAATCAATTATAAATGTTGAGTATTTGCAACGAATGCTTTGAATAATTATAATTATAATTAACAATGATTTGAAGGCTTTCAAACATTATCTAATGATTAAGTTTAGGATTATTTGCGTGAAAAATATTAAAATATATTTTGCATATTTCAGCCGAAGGAAAACATCGACCCTAACTTCAAGACAGCCTACGACTCGCCTCCAACCTCTATCAACCTTAAATTCATGCCTAAACAGTCCGTTCCAATACAATTCTTGTTTGTTTAGAGAATATTTTTCATCATTTGTATATTCGAATAATTTAATTTTTGAGAAACTGATACCTACTTCTTAATTAATTGCATTGATTTTTACACCCAGAACAAATATATAATATTTAAAAAAAAGTTGTTCTCAAAGTTTAAACTTTTTTATTTTCTTATTTTATTTTATTTTTAATTTTCCAGCTATTTTTTCAAAGCGTTTGATTCGGTTTCACATTTCCTTGATGATGTTTAATTTAGCGAGTTTTTATTCCAACATAAAAATGACCTAATTATTTCAATAACAAAGTATATTTTGAAAAATATTTTTTGAAAGATTTAAAAAATAGGAAACTTACAAAGTATGATTTAGGTTTTAACATTTAAAGACGTAAATTTAAAAAAAATGTTTTTAACATATTTTTTTGTGTGTACAAAAACAATATTTTTTCATTGTTTCCAATAGTAGACCATCAAAACTTAAATTAGTTCTGAATATTGTATTGTCAGATATTTTCATGAGCTCAAACATTCCTCCCAACAGCGACTCGAAACTTGAATCAGGCCACCACCAGTGGACTTCCACTCACCCCTACAGCAGAGACTTTCAAAGCATTTTGGAGCAGAAATTTCTTCGCGATGAACGCTATCCTTCGCGGATGCCATCATCCTACTCGCCCATCGCTTTCAACCAGCGACCTGAGCGCCTCATGAAGTCCGACTCGATGCAGAACAGACGTCTGCCACCCATGCTCAAGAAAAAAGATTTTTTGACCCCTTACCACCGCAGCTTCAACGAAGTGGAGGAGTGCGGGAAAGAGAAGTTTGATGGGGATACGATGGGGCGAATGAGGGGTGACGCGAGGTTGAGAGGGTCTCACACGCTGAGAGGAAGGACTTCCCGACGACAAACCTCGGTGAGTAGTTCTGATGATGGCGTGCAAACCACGCCTGAGAACACGAGTGGAGAAGAAGTGGAAAGTGAAGGGATGCCTGAAAGAGGTGGGTGCTGTATGCTTTGGTGAAGTTTGTAGGATAATATAAGATAACTTAAAACTACGAAGATTGGAAACTGGCCTATGCCTTATAAAAAAATGATTCAATATGATTCATGGCGAAAGACTTTCGCGTTTGTCAGTCAACTGACCGACGGATGGGAAAATGTTTCAAGCATTTATGACTTTTGTCAGCCTAACTATTTAGTTTATGAAATATCTATGATTGAATTTTTACGAATGATTAACGTATTCTCCAATGTATATTTCACAGAAAACTTTGTCTGTCTTTCAAACTCATGAAAAAATAAGCAATGATTCCGGTGAAAAAGTAGCTGTGAAGTGGTTTATGTGTAACAAATGAAAGATGAATTTAAAAGATTATACATTTTAAATGATATTCTCTTACCAACATTTTGCGAGAAGATTTCGTTGTGGGGGTTTCTGACTTTTAAAAAACAGACAGACCGACGGGCTTTCGCCATGATTGCATAAATACATTTTCAAATTAACTTTTTTAATGTTTTCAGCCATTTTCTAACTAAAATGTAATTATATAAAAATCTCATTATGAATTGATAAATTAGGGATCATTCTTGTGATTCTGTCATCGCTACAGAGAATGCCTCTAATTACGAGATTTGTCGGAAGAGTGAGATGCTCGAAAAATTCCTCGATGTAATTATTCTTGTTTTAAAAAAGATTTACAAATAATAAAAAATAATAATAAAATGTTTTTTTATAATTTTAAAAGTTCTTAAACTTGACAAAATAAAAAGATGATTTTTAAATCGCATTCCAACCGCAACATCAGCACCCAGCTCAATGGACGGTGTCACAGGACGGTAGGTACTTGGTGGGCAACATGGTGCTTCAGAAGCCGATTGATGGCGTGATGGCTGGAGGTGTGGTGGTCGGAAAAGGCGCTCTTGGTGAGTTTCCTAGAAAAATATGACTTTTTCTGGTCTAGAAAAATAAAAATAACATGTTTGAAAAAAAGTATTTCAATTTTTCTAAAAAATGTGTCTTTTCATCCGCATCTTATACATTTTTCTCTTCACGCACGAAGGCTTGAAAGTGACCGGAGGAAAAATGACGTCATCTGGAGTGTTGGGCGCCTTCATCACCAAAGTGAAGAGGGACAGCATCGCTGACGTCACAGGCCAACTAAAACCCGGTCGGTGTGAAGCGAGAGTGGATTAGTGAAAGAGGCTTGAATGCCATTCATTCGTATTTAAGCTCAGAGATTAACTGTATTATTCGCAAGGTTTTGGTCTACATATTTTGTTCATCCGTCACATCACAATGCTACCAGGCGATGAAGTGGTGATGTGGGGAGGCAAGTGCCTGCGAGGCCTGACCTTCGAGGAGGTTTACGACATCATTTTCGAAACCAAGATGGACCCCCAAGTGGAACTCACCGTGCAAAGAGTCTTGCCGTCAAGGCACAAGAACTCCGGAGCCTATAAGGGCGTTGGTGAGTTGGAATGTCTTAAGTGTTTTGAAAAAAATCGAACGAAAGATGCGTTTGAATTGAAATTAGCACAACGTGTCTGTTTTCCGATGCTGGAGATTTTTTTGAAATAAGTTAAATGAAAGCTTGTATCACTTGAAGGAAAAGATAGGCGAAACTTTGATAAATATAATTTCTTTAAAAAATTCTTCCAATTTACGCAATATTTTATTCAAATATCAACTTAATCTTCATTTATTAAATTATTTACATAAGTTTAAGTTCAACTTATCTGCAACCACTCGCTAGATCCCAGCCAGTTGCCCATCCCCCCTCCTCGGCCTAGCGTGACAGTGACATCTCTTGAGTCATCTAGTGGTAGAGGAAGCCACCAACCCACTTCTCAAGGGGTCATCCAGGTATTTGAAAAATGTTAAATTATATTTTGAAAATAATTAATAAACCTATAATTTAGTCAACCAGATGTTTTGGTAATAAAAAAATAAAGTATAAAAATAATAATATTATTTGAGATATTTGAAAGTATTTTTTGTTAAAGTTGTATCTTTGAAAATCGCAGTTGAAACTGAGTTATGAGTTACCGTCGAGGCATTTGACGGTCACCATTGCAAAAGCCGTCAGACTGCCAAAGCGAGAAAACGGGCAAGCCAGAAATCCGTACTGCAAGCTGTACCTCCTGCCAGATAAGAAGTCTGTAAATGATTTTCGGCAATAGCTTGTTCGCGCTTGTAGATTAGAATATAGTTTAAATAGCTCTAAAAATTAAATCTTATGATAATCTATCTAAAACTTTTAAATCATTTATTTAAAAATTTAAAATAATTTATGAAAAACTTTAAAGCAATTTATTCATAAATTTTGAAGAATTGATGAAAAACTTTAAAATAATTTTTTTAAACTTTCAAATATTTCATTTTTCAAGCAAAAACAGCCGACGGAGAACGAAAACAGTGGCAGGCAGTTTGGACCCGGTGTGGAACCAGTCATTCACCTACTCTAGTCTTTCGCCCACCGAACTCAAGTCTCTATCTCTGCAACTCGTCGTGTACGACTACGACAGGATTGGAAGTGGAGAATATGTGGGAGAGGTTAGTGAACTATGGAGAAAAAATGATTTTATTTAGAGCTATGATCTATTTTTGAATTTAAAAAAAGTAATGATAAGCTATTAGAACTAATCATGAAATATGTTTATAAAATTCACAAACCCTTTATTTATTCATCATTCGCCAAATAATAGACGGTGGTGGATATGGGAGCATGTGACTTGACAGATCGTCTGCAATGGTACCCCCTCTTCCATCAAGACGAAGCCACCTCCAGTATCACTTCCACTTCTTACGAAGTTTGCGATATAAGTTTTTCTTTTTGCTATATTTTTCCTCGAATATTACTTCATTTTTAACCGAGTTTTAGATTTTTTGTAACATTTAACGTTTTTATAAGTTGAAATGGAAAATGTTAAAATGACTTTTTAAACAATTATTTAGTTTTTCCAATGTTATCACCTCCCAGAACGGCATGAAGCTTGCGGGAGATTATCTGTCACCTCAGACCTCCATGTTCCAGCCACCAAACCTCTCGGATAGCGATTTATCCGAAAGAAATGACTACAAAATGAATCTTTTTGATAAACGAGAGCGTGATTTGAAGCCCAGACCCTCGCATCCGCCAAGAATTAATGAGCGAGCCAGGTCCTGTTCACCCACCGAGTGAGTTCGTGTTTATCTGTAGTTTATAACCAGGATTACTCAATACAGAATTTTGTCTTTATGAGAATATAAATTTGAAAACCTATTTTCAAAAATATAATATTTAATAATTAATTTTTTTATTAATTATTTTTTTCAAGATATCAAAACGCCTCAAAGAAGCGACTCTTGCCAAGCATTCCCTTGCATTGCTCACAATCGAGCATTGATAAAGGTGAGTACATTAAATATTATTCATATTTAAAAACAAGTTTTTTTTACACTTTTTTTATTTTCACTTAAAGCTCAAATATTTTATAAAGCGGTTTATTCATGTAGTATAATTAATGTATATAAATGTTCTTTCAATTAGTGACAGAAGAGTTGGAAGAAAGGGCGAGAAGAATGGAGTTGAAATTGAACATCAAGCGGCCTGACCTCGGCTTTCCCTTCTCCGACTCTGAAGTGACCAGCCATTTGAGGACGCAGCAACTGAGAGGTGCCATGATGGGTGGCAGGCAAGAAGCGAGAGGAGGTGGTGGCAGAAGATTTCAAGATACCTGGTCAAACCACGACATGAGATCTAGCTATGAAAGGGAATTTGCTAAAAATAAAGCCGGGTTAGTTACTTTGTTGATTATAAATACTTATTTTTGAATAGTTCGTAATATTATTCAAATTCTAAAAAAATTTAAAGTGGGTATTTTGGAAAGTTCTCCTTCCATCCATCTCCAGAAACTTCTCAGACACTTTGGCTTCAGACGTGAGGTTCAGCGGCATGGATGGGAGGGAAAGCCAGAAGAGAAGTCAAAGATACCAGCAGGGGAGTCTCAGAAAAAATAACCTCAACAAATTTGGTAGTGAATTTCTCATAACTGCAATTTGAAATTCATTTTAGTTTCTAATAAAAGGGTTAATAAAATAGTTAAAAGAGCACGTTTAATGAAACAGGAAATTTCCTTAATTTCCAAAAGCTCATAGTTCTGCATTATAATCAAAAAGTATATAAAGGCACTACGAAGTTTATAAATCTGTCAGTCAATATTTTTGCTTTCTTCCACGCCTCAAGACAGAGACGAAGCGGTGCAGAGTGATGCTTCCGAGTGGAGCGACTTTTCCAAGTACAGCCAACGATCGACACAATCTGAAAAGCCCCTTCCTGACAGGTTTGTTGGAATTGTACATTGATTGGGTCTTCTTCAATAATTATTTTTTATTCGCTGTGTTTATTTGAAAACATTTTCTCTTAGAGTGATTTGCATTAATGAGGTATTCATAAAAATATATTAGCAGCTGTGAGCACATCTTTACTTTGTTTAATGCGTCATTTCGGATTGTCTCTTTAAGTTATTCGTTATTTCGATCCACCATCACAATCACACAGCAAATACGCCTACTACGAGGCATCAGCTCCAACGGCAACAAGCTCCAGAAGCCAGAGCAAGTTCAGGTCAGCGAGCAAGGAGAAAGGCACCAAGAGCCATTCATCCTCCAAGAAACAATACACTTATGACCCGGAGAGAGATAGCAAGGAGGAGAGAGTAGAAGGAAGCATGTCTGATTCCGTGCTGCCATTTGAAGTGAGGAAGAAGAGAAGGTCAAGTATTGGCGAGAAAATGGCCAGCTTGGTGGGCCTGAAAAAGTCGCAAAAGTCTCAATTGAATGCCTATGGTGGGTGGAAAGCATTCAGGAAGATAGTTTAAACTTTTGTGTGTGGTTTTTTTAAAACTAAAAGTTATATGAAGTTTGTAATTGTTTGATATGAAGAATGGTTGCTTTAAAGATCATTACTAAGCTAAATGTTTTTGTTATTCACAGATTCCGCTCAACATAAAAAATCTCCTAAATTACAATCGTCCAACCAAGACGAAAAGTAATATTTATTGAGTTTTGGTAAACTAAAATACATGATTGTATACGTCAAAAACCTAAAAGTTAACTTTTGAACCGAGGTTTTATACCATTTTCAATAACGCTAACATACAAAACCTTTTTGATCGGAACAAAATGACCACCAACACAGTTGGTCGATGTCAGTTTCGCCTCCGATCGACGGCGAATCTTTTTCAGGAGTCCGAAAAGATGGCCACAAGTTTGGAGACTTCCTGGAAGGCTTGGGTCCTTCTCAGCTGGTGGGCAGGCAGGCGCTAGGATCTCCTTGTCTGGGCGAGATTCAGCTGAGCATCGCAGGAACCAAGGGTCGTCTCGAAGTCGAGGTGATCAGGGCCAGAGGATTGGTCGCCAAGATTGGCTCAAAAGTCTTGCCAGGTTTTTTTTCTTCTAAGATATTCTAATAATTGTATTTTTACTTGTTAATAGATTTATTTTGTCGTTTTTTGCTTTTACTTTTTTATCGAAATATTGCATTTATGTTTTTTTACGCTGATTAATAAAATTAATTAATTAGATTTTGTTCTAACACTTGAAAGGTTAGACTTTCTAGCCTCTATTTTGAACATTTTAATTACTGAATTTTTCAAATGAAAATTCCCGTACTCCCTGAAGCTCCGTACATAAAAGTGTACTTAATGAATGGTAAGACATGCGTGGAGAAACAAAAAACGTCCACAGCGAGAAGAACTCTCAACCCTCTCTACCAGCAACAACTCTGCTTCTCTGAACCCTACCATGGACGCGTTTTGCAGGTTCCTTTCAAAGCGAATTTACCTTCGATTTTGCGGGAAAACATTAATAGGATGAGCGTTTGATAGAGAAAGTTATCGTTAAAGAGAAGTTTTAAAATTTCAAGTTTAATATCGATTTTTAAATTTTAAGTCTTTCTAATAATCGAAATTTACTAAATAATTCTATAAATAAAAGCTTTAGTTTCCAAGTTAATGAAGGGTAAGGATTAGTTAAAAGATTCGGAAACCGTCTTTTCAACTCTATCCAGATAACCGTATGGGGTGACTATGGAAGATCTGAAAGAAAAGTATTTCTACAAATTACTTATATTTTATATATATTTAAGTAACTCTCTTCAATTCAGTAAAATACGCTATAGGAAATTTAAATATGGCTTAGCTGAGTTTATAACTTCCATAAACTCCACAACGCAGGTTTTCATGGGGGTGGCTCAGGTAAAGTTGGATGGCTTGGACTTAGGAAGTATGGCGATTGGCTGGTACAAACTCTTCGGCTCTTCATCTCTCATTTGTGCTCAACTTTCTTCTAGTAGCGGCAATTTTGGAAGCGGTGGTGGGGCTGGTATTGGACCCAACAGTGGTGCTGGAGGCGGTGAAGCTAGGAATGAGTTAAACTTCAATTAATTTCAAGTTTTTTTAAAATTGTTTGTATTGTTTTTAATCGAATTTGAAATTTATTTAAAAGACGTTTCAATCATATTTTTTAGAATCTAACGATTTAATTTTTTTCAACTTAAATAAATGTATAGTAAAAAAATAAAGTTTACATGTATAAAACTCTTCAAAATTAGGCACTGGCTACGGCACCTGGAATTTAGGAATAACTTATTTTCTGAGTTTTAGAAAAAGCAAATTTCTAAAGTATATTCATCTTTTATTTATATTATTTATACATATATTCCTTTCCAATAAACAAAACTCCTGAAGTTCAAGTGCTGTAGCCAGTGCCTTGAAAATTAATATATAGGATAATTCATTCATTAAGCTTTTTCAAATATTTAATCGCTGTTACCTAATTTAATTAAATCTAAAAGCTGTCCGTAGCTCAACTTTCTATACAGTTAATATTTTTTCTATTCATAATCGAAGATTTGATATTTAAGAAGAATTTAAGGGTCTATTTAATACAACTTTAATTGTAAACATTGTTTCAGTCCTGTTCTAACTCCTTCTTCGCATCTCATCAGTTTGAAAACTATAAATTTTAAAAATAAATTAAATAATTAAGAAAGCTGGCACAATATTAAAATTCACTGTTTTGATTACTTAGCTACCTATTCGAGTAACTTCTTTATCAGTGTGGCTATTGAAGATCAAATATATAAAAATTATTGTAAACTTTTTTATTAAAATAAAACTTCAATACAATACAGAAAGACAATTATACAAACTTGAGGTTAAAGTAAGTTATAAATTCATATAAAATCTTTAAAGTATGACTACATTTTAGCATTTCTTTGAAAGTGAAATGTTTGTTAAGGTTGTCAACGTTAATGACATTTCAACACGTATTTAGAGGCATTTCAGCTCTTTATTGATGCTTAATTATAAAGTGTTCATACTTTCAATTAACTTTTCAACTAATTTTAATCTGTGATTGACCACCTCATGTAGCTTACCATGACTCTTCGAAGCCCACAAACCTACCGCCACCGAACTACATCCACATTTAACTGATATACTAACGAAGTTATTTTGTATGTTGTAACTACCTTCTTTCAGCTCACTTTAATACTTACTTTTTTTAAGTTTCTTATATGGTCAAGGTTTATTAATTATTTTTCACATTATACTTAATTTGATTGATCGTTTATTTTTAGTGATTTAATTTTGAATCGATCTTAAAAATCTCTTTGTCTGCTCATTTTAATATTTACAGTGGTTAGCTCAGAAACAAGGGTGGAAAGGGAAATAATTTATTATTCCAAGCTCATCCTACAGCCAATTGTTTTATCATCGTGCTTGTTAAACTTGAAAATCGATTCAACTGCTTTTTCTGTTTTTTTTAATTCCTCGTTAGAAACCCTCTCTCACAAGTAATTTAGGAAATTGGAACCAAGAAACTCGGTTTTAGACGATCATCGAAGCTAAAAATTCCCCATCACCTAGAAACTTGTAGACTTTTTATCTTCATTTAAATAATATATACTATTTTATAATTAGATTCTATTTCCTTGTTTAAGTGTTTGAAATTATGCTTTATCAAGAACGTATTTTATTTTTGCAACATATGAATGTATTTAATTGCCTTTAAGTGGTCTCTTCAATGAATTAAGCACGTTGTACTTAAAAGTATCACTTTAAAATAGGGAGTTAATTAGCTTAACAATAAGCAATATTCCTGTACATTGCGAAATATCTGGAAATTTCACTTAATCTTCGTTTAAATTCATTAATTCTCTTGAAGAGTTAGTAATTTAAAAAAAATTTAAACTTATTTAACTTAAACGTTTCATCTTAAATTGTATATTTTATTACTAATTCTCATCAATAATCAAGTCATTTACATTCCAAATAGTCAGCTACCATTCTCTAGAAAATAAAATTTCTAAACTTTTTTACAATTCTAATTTGACATTAACCATTTTGAATTTATCATATTTTTATAATTTCTTTTCTTGCTAATGGTGAGAAGCAAGGTGATTTAGTTTAGTTTTAAAACCAAAACGGAGAAAAATAAAATCTTAAAAACTCCGAAAAAGTTGGAAAAACAATATACGCTAAAGTAAAAGTTCAGTACTGTTGTCAACCGCATCCAGAGAGACCTCGAGTCAAAAGTGAAGGTGGTTCATGTGAGCGGCTGTACCCATGGGCGTGTCCAGGCGGAGGGGAGAAGTTGTCCCTTTTTTATAACTCGAAAAAATATTCCGCTATGCTAGAACCGGTAACAAACATGTTGCAAAATAGGTTTCGACATTATGAAAACTAGTCACACATACAAAGTATTTTGGATTTTTTGAAAGATCAATGAGAAAAGACAGAGAATTTAAGAAAAGACATTTTAAAAGATGCAGATTTCGTGGACAATCTGAATGAAGATGTGAATGCAATTCGAATAATTTGTCGACTAAAACACAAAATCAGTTCTTAACCTCAAACCCCATTTAAGTTTTGGAAAAGATTTACAGATCTCAAATCCTTCAATTTATGAATCTGAATGCGAAATATATTTTCGCATTTTTTTCCAAACTAGAATTCGGTTAGATATTAGGGTAAGCGTGAGGTTAAGGGTAGGGTTATGAATATTAATTTTATAAATTTCAAAAATAAGTATGAAATCGTTTAGATATTCTTTCATTATCTAAACAAATCCGCAAATTCTAGTTTATAACAAAACACTAAAAATAGCTATATATCGCACGCGCATTGATAAACGGGAGCTATTCGTAAATTGGACGAATTTAAAATGTTTCTTTTTCTCAAACTTTACAGCCTTCTATCATAGAAGGTAATGGAAGGAAAAGTTGTTCATGAGCTAGCGTTTCATTAAAAAAATAATATTTTAAGCACAAATGTAAAACATCTTACTAGAACTAATTTCTATTGAATAAATGAAGTTAATTCTCATAAACCACCCTTGAAAAGCTTAAACTTTTTGAAATATTTCTGGACATCTTCTTTCTTATAGGGCTTCAAAGCCAAGCATGTGGATATATTTTCTGGCTGCTCAATCCACAACTTGTGATCAACCTTATCTTCAAGCAATTTTCTTGATAATTCATTCAAAAAGCTTTCATTTTCGATCTAAAATTAGAAAATTATTTATTTATATTTTAATGATTAAATAATTTAGGTGTTTAAAAAATGTTATATTAATAAAAATTAACAATGTTTCCAAAATCTTTTGAAGTATATATGAAAAAACCTCCAGGACAATCTTATGCATATTATCCATATCCTTGAAGTAGACTTGAGTGTTTGCATCTTCATGAAAGATGGCGTTGATGGCAGTGCAGGCATGGCAGGCCTTGTAATATCAAAAAGTTTCAAAAGCTTTATAATTATATGCAAATTAAGTGGATCATAATAATTCATAAAAACATTCAAAGATTATTTAAATATATAATTTTTTAAAATGTTTTTTGAACGTTTGCATTTTCAGGTCACCTGTGCTATAACAGCTCCCACCGGCCATTTGAGGGCACTAATCAAATCACTTCTGACCACGATGTATTGAACCAATCTCCCCTCCATCATTTAGCTACAACTATTAATGGATTTAAAATAAAAAGTTGTTCTACGAAAAATGAAGACCACTAAAAGTAAAGCTACATGAAATAGTAAAATCAACTTGTGAATAAGAATAATTGTTAAAAAAGAATCAAAAGTTATCAAATTAATTTTTAACATCAATTTTTGTTTTCATTATTGAATTAACTATGATCAACTCCATCATCAAGTGAGAGCAGTCTTCCTAGGTCTGCCAGAGCGCTTTTGTGCTTTGATTTCGTAATCGTAAAATAGATAACGGTAAATCAGTTTAAACATCCAGCCGATCTTGGGACTCTTGATGTTTTCAAAAAAATGCATCAGCAAAGGCGAGATCGTTAGCTCTGCCAGCAAAACGTGTTGTGTGGCGAAATGAGCGTGTCTAGCTGGGTTATTCAATTGAACTTTTTCTCATTAACTTCTTTAAGTAGTTTTTTCACATGCAAAAAGTTGGATATGTAGTCTATCAGCATAATAAATAGAAAATAAGCTTTGTGGACTCCTGTAGAGATGTTGAAGGATGCGGAGAAATAGGCTGGTCGCCTTGTCGTACAATACCTTGATGGCGTTAATAATCTTATGTGCAATACCGTAATTTCGCAGTATTGCAATATCTTGGTCAAAAAACATTGTTGAAGTCAACGAATAAGATGATTTTATAATATTATAATGATGTCTTTAAACAGTTTTCAATTAATGAGAATAGCGTGAATTTTTGTGGAAAATACAAAAAAAGTTTATTGAGTGCAAGAAGAGGCTGATGATGATGAAAAAAGAAAGAAAAATGCAGAAAATTAAAAAAACTACAAATATCAAAGATCAATGTTTTCATAGTTAGTTTTATTTGAAAATTATTATGTTTGAGATTTAAGTTTTAATCATTTTCATTCATTCCCAGTTCTCCTCTGATCTTCCGAATTTGAAAATTATGCTCCTGCAAAAAAATTTAAAGTTTTGAAATTGTGATGACTAGCAAAAATAATATAGAAAACGTGCGTAAAATATAGAATCATTAGTGTATGAAAGCAATAAAATATTTACAAACCCTATGAAAATGAAAGCGTTTTGAAGAAATATAGCTACACCGGGATATGTGTCAGGTTTGGCTGGATGTATGGAAAAGAAATATTAATTTCGGTCTCTGAAGGCACAAAAAAGCCTAAAACTCTAATATAAACTTGAGAAAGTATTCCTTAACAAATGTAAAAACTAATTTCAAGTTTTAATAATGAAAAGTAATTGAAAACCTGGAACGACATAGACGCCGAAGAGAATCCAGGAGGCAGCAATGAGGGCAGCAAAGCCCAGCAAGAAGCCCACAAACAGCCATATTCTAGCTCCTGCATAAATACACATTATATAAGCATAGGGAATGAGAAATTCCAAAATATTTATTTGATAAATTAATGGATAACATTAATTATTTGAAAAATAATTAAAAATTGATAAATTAATGGATAACATTAATTATTTAAAAAATAATTAAAAATTGATAAATTATATGAATAAAAAAGCTCTGTAACCGGTTTGTCCGAAACATCCTTCAATGTAGTTGTCTCCTCGAATGGCACTGTTCGGCACACAGTTGATCCTGCAGAAGTTGATGAGAGTCGATAATAATGGTCATTTCAAACATATTGAGCTTGAAGAAATACTTATATTCTGATAGTATGACAATGATGATGATAATGATGGTGGTGAAAGAAGCTGATAATAATGTACAAAATAATGTAAATTGAAGATTAGATGAGGCAAGAACAAAATTTAATCTACTGTCAATTTAACAACATGATATTAAAATCCACAAAAAATTTTAAACTACGAGATCATTCAAAAAAGCATACATGATGAGAGCAAGGGTGGAGATGACGCCACACGTGTGGCAGGCGTGGTGCAGGTCAACTTGGGAGGGGTATTGCGCTGCTGCATCTATAACTATCCACCATCCAACACTGAACTGGGTGATGGAGGAGTAATTTATAGTTTAAAATCTCTTAGATTTTTTGAATAAGTATTGATGGTAAAAATTTATAGAATAAAAATAAAATGGTTTACTCATAATTAAAACATAGATATTGAACAGTAATGAGTTTAAACTTTAAACTTGAAAGACTCACCAAGACTCCGGCAAGGATTGAAGAGACCATGTTTCTTCGTTGTTTGATATGGTTCCATATTTCCCATTCGTAACACGCATTAGAACACATACAGGCATCTAAGCAACTCGACATTTCAATTATTTGTTGATTTAGAAATTGTAGATAAAAGTCAATATCTAATTATAGTTTTACTAAAAAATTTAAAAGTAAATTTTTTTATTAGTTTTGAAATAATGCAAAATAGGTCAGTTATTAAATATTCTTATGACAATGAATGTTTAGTCTTCAAAAGTGAAAGGAATAAATGTTCGATAACCCGTGATAATGATAATATTTTTTTTCAAGATATTTTTACATTCGTTTTACTAAAATAATCAGAATAGGAATAGGAGATCTAGAATGAACAGTTACTGATTTAGTTAAAGAATAAAATGATTTAACCAACACTGCTCATAATCTTTCATTAGCTAGAAAAAATACAATTATAAGATAATAGTTTGTTATAAATTGAATGTCAGAAAGGGTTGGTGTATTGTTGGAAGGGTGGACGAATCAGTGAATTATTGTGCAGGGATTTTTGGAAGTCCGAATTCATCAACAGGAACTCCATCCTATGTGATAAAAATAATCCATTAACAGATTATAATCATGAAGATTTCTTTTTTCCATCGTGATTCAAATATAGCATTGCCAATTTAAAACTAAATCACATTATTATTACCATATTTCATATAAAGACTTTTAATTTATTAAAAAGCGCTATAAAAACAAATTCTTCGTTACTTTTAATGATCATTATGATGAAACGAAAAAGACGAAATGAATAGAACTTGATCACCTGGTTAACCTGACTGTCGGCTCCAGGCACAGAGGTGGGGGCGTTGGGCGCCTTGGAGGCTTCGTCGAGGTATGAAGAGTCGTCGTCCAGAGCTATCTCGTCCCCTGAATTGGAAATTTAAATGTCATAATTATTAAATATTTGTATTATAATATATATTATATTAACCTATATTATTTTCTTATTATTGATTATTCAGCAAGGATTTTAAATAATGTTCGATATCTTT
Source organism: Piscicola geometra (assembly GCA_943735955.1). Lineage (NCBI taxonomy): Eukaryota > Metazoa > Annelida > Clitellata > Hirudinida > Piscicolidae > Piscicola > Piscicola geometra. Next base: position 642,017 of record OX030957.1, on the reverse strand, counting down.
TCAATTGATTGCATTATCAATAATCATTTTTGCTTTTAATCATTCATACCAGTACTGTTTTATTCTATTTAATTTTAAATGGAGGAAAACAAGACATAGGACAATAAAAAAAATCTACTCAACTCCACCCACCCAGTCACAAAAAACATTAAAATATACCACATGTACAGCCTCCACCCACCCACCCAGAGCTTCCAACTCAGCCTCTAGTTCATCATCATCGATCTCGGGCATGCCGTAGGATCTGCCCATGATCTCCTGGATCTCTGAGGACTGCTCCGTCAGGTCCTCTAGTTCGTCGTGGAGGTCCTGGTTGCGGTGATGTGCGGTGGTGGTTGTGGCAATGGCGGTGTTGGATGGAAAGATTGTTTGCAGTGGTCGTGGTGGGGGTGGAATGGAGGGGGTTGTTTGTTTGTGGTGGTGGTGGAACGGATGATTGAATTAAAAAAAATATTATTTTAGGATTTTTAAATGCTATTTAATGCTATAATTCATATTATTTCATGCCACACATTCTTAGTTTTCAGACTGACCTCGATCTTGTCGATGTTCACCTTCTTAAACTCCTTCTTGAACTCCTTCATGCCGGCCTTCATTGCACTCACCGTCACCTGTGGTATTGCAGTCCTCATTATTGATTCAGTGATCATTTGTTTATTTATATTTTAATTAATTACAGTGTCAAAACTATTTAAAAATACTCACTACAAACACCACCACCATCATCACCACCACCACCACCATCATCATCACTACTAGCACCTGGGTGTCCTTCATGGACTGTATGTTGAAGTTGGCCTGGTCGAGGTTGAACGACTGCTGCATCAGGTTCTCCCTCTGCTGTTCGTACCTTTGTGGCAGCGAGGATGATTGAAGGAAATATGAGGTGGAAAGAACAGAGAAATACTTGTTTGAAATTTAAATAGTTCTAAATATACATATGTATGTGACTATTTGTATATATATACTTCGGAATTATAGTATTTTAAAGTATTAGAAAGTATAAAGTTTTAATATATGAATATTTAAATGCAGATAATGATACTCACATTCGCTTTTGTTTCAGCACTTTCAGAGCTTTGCTTTTTAAAAGATTCTGTTAGATTAGTCGATAATTATTTAGATAGTAAATCCCTAAATTTAAAAAAATAATTAATATGATTAACAACAAATTAGAGAAAATATTTAGCTGTGAAACATAAATTATAATATTTTTTATGCACCAACCTTTGAAGGACCATCTCTCATCTTTTTCATTTGGTCCCGATACTTGGTGAGATCTTGGTCAAGTCTGGCTATCTTTTTGTCTACTGACTCACCCCTAGTGTCCAACTGTTGAATATTGGTAAATTAATTTTATTCATTCTAGTTTATGTAAAATTTATTTAAAACCCAAAAATTAAATATTGCTAAAATAGAATACTTTTTTAATATGATAATTAATTAATCAAATAAATTTCTATAGCACTCTTTCCTCAAATTCAATTATCAAACTTATAAGATATTGAATTAATAGTTTCAGCTGACATTTCAAAATAAAATATTTGAGAAGTTTTCTTAAAAAATACTTACGCCAGTAATACAGTCCTGCATGTTGGCAGGAGGCTGCTTTGGTTTTCCAGCTCCAAACAACCGATTCATTTTTCTGATTTTTTCACTTATTGATATTTTCTTTTTTTTTAGTTGTAAAAAAAGTCTAAGAATATGAGTAATTGACTTTTGACGAAAGAAAGTAAATTCAATTGATTTCCTATTTAAGAATGATTAAATATAAACTTGTGATAAACGCTAAGTATTAAATTTTAACAATAAAATTGAATAAATATTATTTTTTTGAAAAAAAATATAATAATATTATTTTAATATGAGTTATTTATAAAACTAAATTTAAAGAAATGATAACTATTGAATTTACTTAAACAGTTTTATAAATTCAAATAATTTTATTTTAAAATATAATTATTATAAATAGAGTATAATAAAAAGAAAACTACAAAAACAGAAATTAAAAATTTACCAAACTAATGTTCACTTTTATAGTTTTTTCATGAGTATTCTTCGGTAAAATGGTTCGTCGTTTAAAATATTCTGAGAAAAAATTAATTAAGAAAGTAGATTTTATATCATGGGAATTAGATAATAATATTCATGAAGCGAGAATCATGAGAAAGTACCATGTAGACAAAAGGGAAGATTATACACAGTCAGTTACTTCACTTCAATTTTATTGCCTTTGAAAATGAATTTAAAGTTTTTTGCACTATAAGTATTTAAAAAATATACTCAAAAGACGAGTTAGTTCTTTCATATAAATTTCGAATATTCATTAACACACCAGTTACAACAAGTTATCAAGACACATAAGAGAGCTTGCCAGGCAGATAAAGGAGTTGGACCCAAAAAGTGTTTTCAGGGTTGAAGCGACTGGCCAGCTACTTGAAAAACTGTTGGTTTCAGCCAGTTGGGCATGGCTATGACATAACCATTATGTTTATATTGTTTAAAATTTTATACTAAAATCTAAAATATAGTTATTGTTAATATAATTATTTTTCGCATGAAGACATAGACTCGGTCTCATACCAACAAAGAGAGGTTTGGAACTTGCCGATAAAGTCACAGCATCTTCTTTCTGCAGGTTTAAATTAATTCAAAACTTTTTTTCTATGAATATTAGTTACTTCTGAACTCTTATCTAGCTAGAGTAATGGCTCCAAAATTATTGACACAGACGTAGACTTCCAGTGGTGATGGTGCGCAGTCAAATGGCTGAGAACCTCAAGGCAGCTGTCACTTTCATTCAACAAGGGCGTTAGTTGAAAGAATGTTTTTACTTCAATCATTAATTCAATATTTTTTCTATATGATTAATAACTTAATAAATATTTTCAATAAAAAAATTATTACTTAAAGTTTTTGAAAAACCTATTTTTGTTTTAAGACGTCAGGGTTGGTCCTCAACTGGTGATGGATCCGGCTTTCCTAGTCCCAAGGTGATCGCCAATATAAACCATGTGTTGTCAATGCATTCATATCGTTTGCTATATTCATCAAAATATCTCAATGAATTTTATCTTAAACTATTTTTATCATAATCATTTTTGATAATATTTTTACAAATTACTTTAAACATTTTATTTTTCCTCAACTGACCAACCAATAGGAACGTGGAAGACTTCATCACGTGGTCACACTCGTCTGCTATCAAGAAACACGTCATGGAGTACAATGAACTTGTTAGTTTTTTTCACCATTATTCTTTCTATTATGATTTACTAAATGTTTTCTATGTCAAAATTTTTAGTTTAAATTTAATTTAAAATTAGTTAAACTAAAAATGAACCATTTTTTTCCAGAGGGACGACTATGAACTGTAACTTAAAAACTTATTACAATTTTTTTCCTATTATATACTTAAACTTAAGTTATTTATTTTGATAGTACTATATTTTTATTATCTAGATTCAGTTTTAAATTAAAATAAACTTTAAAATCTCAATTCTATTTCTTGCTTTTGGATCTAAATAAAAAAACAAGAGTAAGTTTTAAAAAAAATTCAAAAGTTGACAAATAACTCAACATAATTCTTAAACTCGCGTCAAACGATGCTTTGTAATGTAGACGACGGTGACATATATGAGCGGGAAGTTGAAAGGAGCGATGGAAAAGTATTGCGAATAAGTCAGCTGATGGAGGGAGATGTTGGATGTGTGGTATGGGACGCTGCTTTGGTCTTGTGCTATTTCATTGACTCACCAGAGTTTGATGAAATTGCCGGAGGTGGTAGAATACATTTTCAATCTTACATAAATACATTTTTTTAATTTTAAGACTGTCTTTAGAAAAGACCACACTCTGGACTATAAAGTATATTATTATTTTTCAATCACTAACCGATTCCATTTTTCAAATCTTTCACTAGTTGCTCTGAAAGGCAGTAGGGTGTTGGACTTGGGAGCAGGGACAGGCCTGGTGGGCTTGCAAGCTGCCATCAATGGGTTGCAGTCTTTGCCAAGATTATAATTCAAAGGAAATTTGATTTATAAAACTGAGCAATACTGTAATACTGATTAATTGAACTGTTAATTGCAGAATACCTTTTCAACATATATACAATGCAATATATATTTCAACCTATTTCAACTTGTATGACTAAACTTCCAATGCCAGAGCAGAGGTCACCATCACTGACCTCCCCCACTTCCTGCCTCTCATGAATCTCAACATCCGAAACAACAAACATCTCTTGAGAGGTCGCCATCTTTTAAACTTGCCTATTACATCCATCTCTGTCTCCAACATAACCACTTCAAAGGGATCACCAAAATCTCATTCACAACACCACTACAAACACCTTAACCACACCACAAACACCTCAACAACAACACCACAAACACCTCAACAACAACACAAACACCTCAACAACAACACCACAAACACCTCAACAACAACACAAACACCTCAACAACAACACCACAAACACCTCAACAACAACACCACAAACACCTCAACAACAACACAAACACCTCAACAACAACATAAACACCTCAACAACAACACCACAAACACCTCAACAACAACAACACAAACACCTCAACAACAACACCACAAACACCTCAACAACACCACCACAACTCCTTAACAAAACCCACAGAGGGAAATATTGAGACACAGGCATTGGTGTGGGGTGAGGACCTCCCAGCCAACCTCCCCCAGCAGCACTTCCTCTTCCTCTCCGACTGCCTGTACTATGAAGAGGTTCGTCGTGCATGCATGGGGACTGCAGTCTCACTAATCATAATCATATATTCTCAATATTTTTGTTTCTTTCTCATTCTTTTTCCAATAATAGTTTTATAAACGATTTTTATAACGCTTTCAGGGCGTTGATCCTCTAATCAAGACACTAGGTAAGCTATTAACCGTACTTATAATTATTTCCCTTCCGCATGTCCCCACTAGCGAATTATTTTTTCTATGCTTCCATTTGATTATTTTACTCATCTCAATATTTGGGTCTTTACTTTTCACGGTTTTTCTGACCCAAACCCGGGTCTTTTAAAAATCTCATTAGTTCAAAAACTTCTCAAATGCAGGCGAGTTGTGCACGGGAAGCACTCAAGTGTTCTTCTGCTACGAAGTCAGGAGGTCTCCTGTGAAGAAGAAAATAGAAGAAAAGTTTTTCGAGGTTTTTAATTTGTTTTTTTTCCTATTCACACATTTGAGATAATATTATTTTTTCGCTATTCTAAATCATTTATTTTAGTTTCATAAATCAATGTTTTTTAAGAAAAATTAAATAATTAAAACCATTTAAAGATCATGGAACGCGCTTTTGAGATTGAAGAAATTCCACGGGAAAAGCACCATGCGACCTTCAACTCAGAAGACATCAGGCTGTTGAGGTTCACCAGGAAGAAGAATTTGTGATTGCGATTAAGCGATTATTAATATCTAGGAGGTTTTCAAATGTAATTCATATTTTAACTACGTTTCATTTGATTATTCAATTCAAGATTAATCATTCCACAATTTATCCATTACGCCTTATCATGCATCTACCTTTTGGGAATAAAACAGAGTTTATCGATAGTTCGTAGAAATGAAGGAGACATGAAAGAGGTTGCAGATGAGGCGCTTTTTGAGCGTCAAAAATGTTTAGCCTCCAAAACTTGGTGCATTTCAAAGATTGATGCACGTGAAGATTATAGAAGTACAGCTTTTAAAGCAGAATAAATATATTTCTAATTTAAAGTCTATGGTTTGAATGCATTTAATCGAGATCACTATTTTGTAAATCATTTGATATATTCTTAATATTATTTGAAAAATAAATCTCAAAACGCAACAACTGTGGCGTGGATGTGATTTGAAGTGCTCAAAATTGAGTTAGCCTTCGTTATCTTTAAAGATTTCTCAAATAAAATAAATTGAAGACTTTTTAGAATAAGTAATTGCATATAATGATAAAAATAATTCATATCTTAATATAAAGTAAATGAAAATGAAATATGACAATTAATCTATTTATATTAGATACTATTTTACTTGAAAGCGTGAATAAATTCTTTAATATTCAATGTATTAATATATTTACATGAAATATGATCAAACTTGTTTTATGAATGTCATATCATAAAATGCAATCCTTAAAATGAACTCAAAAGTATATTTGAGAGCAAATCCACTTACAGAGACGCCAAGGTGACGAGGTCATTTGATGGAAAGCAGGTCAATGTGTTATAAACGTTTTGACCTCTTTATTATATGTGTTCGTGTGTGTGTGTGTGTGTGTGTGTGGGTGTGTGTGGTTGTGTGTGTGTGTGTGTGTGTGTGTGTGTGTGTGTGTGTGTGTGTGTGTGTGTGTGTGTGTGTGTGTATGTGTGTGCTACGGCTAATTCGATGATCGAGATTCAACATCCGGTGGCGTGTTGTGTCGGAATCATCATCATCACTTCTATCCAATCTGGCTCATCTGTATCAAATTCTTCTATTTCCATCTTTCACATCATCATAATTCTAATCATATTCATCATCATCATCCTTATCATCATCATCATCATCATCATCATCATCCTCATCATCATCTTTATCATTATCGTAATTACCATCTCCAATATCACCAAAACAACATTATTCCTCCCACCACCACCACCACCACCACCACCACCACCACCACCACCACCACCACCACCACCATCACCACCACCACCACCACCACTTCACCACTACCACAACCACCACAACCATCACCACCACCATCACCACCACCACCACCACCATCACCACCACCACCACCACCGCGACTTCACCACTACCACAACCACTACAACCATCACCACCACCATCACCACCACCACCATCACCACCCCACCACCACCACCATCACCACCACCACCACCACCACCACCATCACCACCACGACTTCACCACTACCACAACCACCACAACCATCACCACCACCACCATCACCACCACCACCACCACCACGACTTCACCACTACCACAACCACCACAACCAACACAACCACCACCACCACCACGACTTCAGCACTACCACAACCACCACCACCATCACCACCACCATCACCACCACCACGACTTCACCACTACCACAACCACCACCACCATCACCACCACCACCACCACTACCACAACCACCATCACCACTACCACAACCACCACCACCATCACCACCACCACCACCACCATCACCACCATCACCACCACCACCACCACCACCACCATCACCACCACCACCACCACGACTACCATCACCACCACAACCATCACCACCACCACCATCACCACCACCACGACTTCACCACTACCACAACCACCACCACCATCACCACCATCACCACCACAACCATCACCACCACCACCACCACCACCACCACCATCACCACCATCACCACCACAACCATCACCACCACCACCACCACCACCACCACCACCATCACCACCACAACCACCACCACCACCACCACCACCACCACCACCACCACCATCACCACCACCACCACCACGACCACCACCACCACCACCACCACCACCACCACAACCACCACCACCACCACGACCACTATGAAATGGTCAATCGAATTAAGCCACCTCACCACTGACTTAACTCACTCTGTTATGTTTCTGTATGTTTGTTATGAGTGTGATTCTTATTTTCATAAATATAAAATTTATTTACATTTTGTTAATTTAAGGAGATTATGAGCTATTCCTCATCAAAATATAACATGTTTCAATGCGATCTTAAATGCCTTTTATCCTGAAACAGTTTATTTTTAAAATGTGAAAAGTAATATTGCAAATGATTTCTTGTTGTTCTCGCATGTCACAGGGGTGCGTGGACGTCTTATTTAAAATCAATTCTCTCCTTGCAAAACAGATGACGCCTCCACGAGGTTATTTGAGTCGTGAAACTTTTTTGAAAAAGAAGAAAAATTGTAAATTTTTGTGTGTGGTTAATTGAAAAAGTATATAAATTGGAAGAAAAAACGATTCCATAATAAATAGCAAATCTTTAATAAAATTAATCAACAAATTAAATGAACATCTGTTTTAGGAAGTACACTTTTGTTAGTTTCTCGCCTCTCAGACACACGTCTTGAGCGCCCTTTGTCCTGCTGACCTCGACACCAATTAGGTCACCTTTCGACATCACTCAACGAATATATCTTCATTCCTTCCCATTCAATTTCATTTCTTTGCAGATAATCTTTTTTAAATAATTTTTGTTGTTGAAATTATTATTATTATTTTCTTTTTTGAACCCTTCCTTCTTTGTTTCATAAAATGTATGAATATTTTATTTTTTTAAATATAGGATAATTTTTATAAATTTAATTTAAACGAGTAAAAGTTTTATCAAAGGAATAACTTGTTTCCAAATTCACTTGATTAAAACACAAAAAAAGCTTTAAAATCCTTTGCATTAATGCATCCATGTTGGATAGAGTGTTTGTCCACTTTTCAAAGTCATTTACTTTTGTGAGCAAATGCAGGAACGAAATTCAATTAGATTTTTAAGAGACCTATTGAAAGTCTGAACTTTTCGATACAAAAATATCATCGAGTCATACAGAAGATACTTTATTGAATTGATTTTATTAGATTAAACTATATTTAAAATAAGAAAAAAAGTTTATAAATAAATTTTTAATTAGAACTTAATATATAAAACTAAAACACTTAAAAAATCTCGAACATGAATAGTATGAAATAAAAGCGATAAAATTGGAAAAATGATAAATCATCCTAATGAACAAACACACGGGAAGAATGCAGGAATGGATTGAATGGATCACCATGGTGACTCCTTTGTTGATTTGTTTGCGATCCTACCATCCGTTTAGAACTTTGATGTATCCATTTTATTGTTTGCTATGTTGATTAAGTATTTGGCACACAGTTTGAAAGGTATACTCACAAACACGCTTCACAAAGATACAATACACAAATGTAAAAATTATTTATAAAAAACATGTTTTAAAGCTTTAAATCAACAAAAATCTAGGTGAAAGTATCGACATCTCACTTGGAAAACCAAGATTTCAACAGCTAATTCAAAAGGTTTTACATCGATAAAGACATTTCATAAAAGCGGAAAATCTATTAATAAAAAAATTAAAAGTTAATTAAATATGCAACATCTATACACTGATAGTAACAATGAAAATCTGTAGTATTGCTGGGATACAAGTCTTAAATGTGAAATAAAGTAAAAGGAATTCTCAACGAGCTTTTGAGTTTAACAGGAGTCCCGTAAGAGTGAAAACTAGAAAACACTTCTCTTTAATCAACACTCTTCGCCTCGACACCAATATTTTAACCAGCACTTCTTGCCATCATCACGAAATCTGCAAGACGTGGTTCAAGTAGGAGATGTAACAGATTGCCAGTCTTAAAATCTCGATTTTCGATAGTTTCTTGTCAGGCGGTAGTGTGGGCAGAAGCTTTCTTAACCGGTTGAACGCCAAGTTGAACGCCTCCACTCGGACCCTTTCCCTCGAGGCATGAGCACTGCGGTACTTTTCAGTGGCTCTTCGGCTTTTTCTTCGTTCTTCTCTCGTCTGAAGAACACTGCTTCTCGTCTGACTGCGTGACGCAAACGTCTCCAACCTCTTCATTGAAGAGATTCTGAAGTGGCCACTGTACGATCCTTGCTTGCAGTAAGTTGCGTTGGAGCGTTGAATTGAAAAGAGTGGTGGCGGTGTGTTGCTAGTGTCGGAGGAGTGGGGAAATTGTTGTGCACTTTCTTGTTTCAATGCTTCTACCCTTTTATCCCCACATCTTGCGTCTTTTAGAACCTTTTGGTAAGATAGAAACGGCTGTGATTTTTCGTGGTCGAAAGTTCTGTCTACTTCCAGAAGTTTGCCTTCCAAAAAGTAATTCTGCTGCATGCTCATTTTGGTTTTTTGCACGTGGACCTTCTTCTATGTTTAATCTCACTTGAAAATTTGACTTTCTAAACCTTTTTCTTTAAGTTTTTTATTTTCTCTAGTTCTTCTTTTTTAATAATCATTAAAAGATTATTTTGTGTTAATTAAAAAAATACTAGTTACTCAAACCTATATTTTTGAAATCTTATTTCGTTTAAACTTATCAATCCTTTCAAAAACTCACATTAAAACCAAAAAACACTTTTTTAAACACACCTCAAACATTCGTAAAGCGGTATTTTGTTTAAAAGACACACACACACACGTTTACAGCCCCCTTATAAGTGCAGCTTCGATTGCCTGGGCGGTGTCCTGAGACATCACTCACTCCATCAGCCTCCTCTTTCACGCACGCCCACTCATCTATCCGAACAGATACGTACGTACAAGGTATACAGTTTTTATGAGCACCCTATAACATATTTTAAATACATTTTACATTATTCAAAAATACTGCAAAAATATATTACTTTATTTGATATTTCCCAATTTTCCGTGGATAACTATGTTTTAAAATGTATTCTTTTTGGAAAAAAAGAAACTCAAATTTATATAAGATGCATCATTGTATTTTATAAACTTTCGTTCACAACGGAAACACTCTTAGACTCTTTCAAGTCATAAAACAGTGAGGGGCGTGGTTGTGAAGGGTAATTTTGGCACAATTAATGTTTCTGCGGTGCATAGGTGTTCTGAAAATATTATTGAGATACCTAAACCACTGGTATATTTATTTTTGGATAACTTGTATAAGTTCATAAACGAAAACTATTGTATTAGAATTGGACCTGTGTTTTGTAGTTGCATCATTTTGATTTAAAACTCTAGTTATAGTTATAATTATATTAATTATTCGTTTATTTTCAATGTGTCTTTATGTGTCTACGATCGCATGAAATTTTGAATAATGAAGATTTCAAATAAATATTTTATTATAAGCTTCACAACTGATTCTTCACGAATAGACTAAAAACACCGTAACTAAAAAGGTTGTTTAGTTATTTTATTTAAAAAAAAGGGAAATATAAACAACGATTTCGCTGAATAATTTTTGCCATTTTCGAACTAATAAGAATGTTGTCAAAATAATCAATTCAGTTTTGTAATAGGCTTACGAAACATATAACAGTTGAAATAATGTATTTTACCGGGGGTCAAATTTCAACGTATATCAACTATAAAAGGAAAAATTCCTACTTTATTATTTCTGCTCATTGTTAATGAATTAATGAGTTTTGAAATTAAAAAGAAGACAAAATAAACGATCATTTTTTCAAGTTATTAATTCTAACATTTCATATTCTTAACTATGTTTTACAAAATTCTCGAATTTCATTCAATCAATTGAACCAAATTTGAAGGAAAGATTCCTCTCTGGAATAAAACATTAGTTAATTATTAATAATATAATTTTAACACTCTGCTTTCAAACATTAAAAAAAGTTAATTCAAACCAATTTTATATGTCATCAAACCAAAAATACTTTATTAAACTAGTTAAATGAATTTGGAACGAGCGACTCACTCTGCCATGGAGTTTCCCTCGCCAAAAACCGCTGCCAGCAATCTTGGAGACAATCTCAATGACGTCGTTTTCCTTGAAGCTCAAGTGCCTGCCGTCAGTGGCGCAATAGTCGTAAAGCGCTATGCACTTTTCTGTCGATCAGTGGAAAGGTGAGTTTAGATCGAATTTGTAGCATGCTAGTTAGTTTGTATTTGTTTGATTTTTATAGTTTTAGACAGGGTTACATTCTCGTCATATATAAAATTTATTGAAGTATTTTTTCAGTTTTGAATTAGTTTTATTATTATTATTGACATGTAAATTACATTATATGAACTAATTTCAGTTATGGCTATGTTTTTTGAAGTCAAAAATTCTATCGGTGAGAATGGTAATTAATAATTTCCAAATGAAAAATACTATTTTAACGACTAGAATTTGCATTTCCATCTCAACCTTGTATGACTTCTTTATAGGGCGTAAGAAGAGAAGAATTGACGGCGGAAAAGACATGGACAAGAGAATGAGCTTTGTAGAAATCCACCAAGTTCTGCAGTTTTTAAATTTTTTTACAAACAAATTTGAGAACAAAAATTATGAATTAAAGTATTTATAATATTCATAAAAAAATTAATTCATTTAAGAGGATCAATCAATCAATCAATCATTGTTTATGTAACTCACAGGTATTGTTTCAAAAAATACTCCGTTTTTGAGGTAATAGCCAGTCTGGTCTTTCTTCACTTCCATATGCCGAATTTTATCCAACCTGTTATTAATGTTTATTCATTTAATATGCTTTAAAATTAAAATATTAACAATTACAGTTAAATGATAAATAAATTAATTGAAAATATATTATTTAAAAATTACAAATATATTTTCAATAAAGTTTCATAATGAATAATTCACTACTTTGAGTTTTCAAACCACCCTCAAAGTACTCACTTGATGCTGATTTTATACGAATCGGTATCTTCGGACCTATTAACAAGAATAAATAAAAAAGCTGAAGATTACTTTATAATGATCAATTAATATAATTTCAAATGAAACAAAACTAGAGATTTATATATATTTTTTATTTAGATACTTAACTATTGAAATAGAAAAACAAAAAAATTATTAAAATAAGTTCACGAGAAAGAAGAAGGTTTCTTAACCATCGCACAAGGAATGTTCCTTGCGGGCAATTGCGTAACAGATTGGAAGCTTCGTTTCTGTTGTTCACTGTTGAGAACCTGTGCGTGAAGAAAAAAAAACTAAAGGTGTGGTAGAGTGAGAAGGTGGATTGAAAATGTTCTCCTGGAAGTTATAATTCAAAATCTTTAGACGTGTTCTTAAAAGCTAGTTTAGAAAATTATAAATAAAAATCATAATCCAAAAAGACTAAAATTTAAGTTAAAAAACTGTTTTGAACAAGTTAAATATATTTATAAAAACAAAAAAAAAACACTCATTACTTCCATAATTAAAAATAGATAATTATCCTGTGCCTCGCACTTTCGAGCGATGCTGTTTCTTATTCTAGTGGATTTTATTAACAGCCGAAGCACGATTAATGAAATTCTAAAAAATCCCTAATTGATATTCTTAATTTCAAAGTACTCGAGCTTATTTCTAAAATTGAATTTTTCTTTTTTGTCTTATTTGGCGAGAATCTATGAAAAGTATTAATTTTACCAAGTTCTAACTTACTGATTTGTATTACTCTTTAAGACATTGGATTACTATCACCTATTCGAATTTTTCGAAAAAGTAAAATAACTATAAAGAAAATCTACAAATTAATGAATGAAATGAGCAACTGAAAGAATCAAAATAACTCACCAGTTGTATTCAGAAGTGATGAAGTGGTGATGCACGTTGGATCGGCCCTTAAAATCGTTTATGAGAATGTACTTTCCATAATTGCAAATAGAAAATACTTTTATTATTAAAAACCCTGGCATAAATGTATTTTTATTGTTCGATAATTATTGCAAGTACAAATCAACGTGACTAATTAAATGTGCATGATTCATTTAATTACACATGAATTATATTTTTGGTTACTAAAACAAACATACGACACCCATCCAACAACTTTGACATCTGAAAAATCATAATCTCTAATTATCTAAATCTCACTTGGGTTGGGGTTGTCACGGGAGGAGGAAGGCTAGGTTTCGGTCTTCCCTTAGTAGAAGTATTTGGTTCTGAGCCACTTTTTTTATTCAACGCCTTTGGGAGGCATTCTTTGTGGAGAATAACTTTTGTTTCTGTTAAAAAGTTGAAAAGTATAAAAATTCATAACTTCTATCTCTGAATTTATAGTTATCAACAGACTGAGTCATTTTAGAATATTCTTGTTGTGTCAAGGGAAAAACTAAAAAAACTAAGAAAACTTATAAGTTATAAAGTTAGAAAGAATAGTTATAAGGCAGCTAACCTTTGCAAAAGTAGCCCTGGCTGAGAAGACCCCTGAAGCGGTTATGTAAATACATTTTATTTGTTTAAAAATAAATTTTTGATTAAATAACAAATGAAAAATTATTTTAAACTTTTTTTTCTAAAAATTAAAACGTTGAGAATAATAAAGTTTGAACGCCAGAAAACCTCAGCAGTTTATGACATACAGTGCACATGATAGGCTCTCTGAAACAAGAAAAATTATTTTACAAATATGTTAAAACTATTAACATAATTTATATTCATGCGTTTTGAGCCATTAAGTATTTAATTTATATATATTGTTTTTAAATAGTAAAAAAAATTTAATAGATTTTTATTTATTGTAGAAATACATATAACCCAACTATATTCTTAAGTTTTTCTAAATAAGAACGAGTTTAAACGTAAGATTGATGAGATTTAAGTATGAAGAAAGCATGAAACAACGTGAAGTTATTGAGGATGATGCTGGAGTTGCAGCCTGCTGGACAGGTGTTATCCCTGTTGTTGGTGGAAGACAGTTGAGCTCAAATGGAACTCAGGGAGTTTACACAATGTAGTATATTGTTTGAAGATCAATGCAAAATTATCTGTGACACATTTTGCTAACAAATCGAAACACCTCTGGCTAATAAATTAATTTTTTTTATAGCTGGATCGCTAGTTGTGATGAAAACGTTATTCTCAAAATTCTCATCGTTTTTCAAAATCATCGATGACACTGAAATAACTTTTTAGTTTATGAAGCCTACTTGGCAATTCGGAGGTAGTTCATCAGCTTGGTGAGACTCTCTTCCAGGTCTGAAGAGATGCGCCACACCCGGGAAGATGAGGTCATTTCAGTTATCACAATTATTGAGGTGCTCTGAATGGAAATTGTTGTCGTTTATGTTATTTTTTGAGTGAAAAACAATCATGCGTAAGGGTATACTAGGCAAACTAACGCAAAAATATATATCATTTGCACTCGGTTTTAGATTTGAAATATCAGAAATTTTAAAACATCATTTACACTAAATATTTAAAAGGTTAAGAACATATTTAGAATATTTAGACAGCTTGCATATGAAGTCCATGAAAATCTTACTCGATCGGTGTCAGGAACCTGCTCGATGGTGCACTTTCTGATCGCCAAGGAGCCCTTGTACGTATAGGGTTTTGTCTACAAATGGCAAGGTGGTAAGGAGTTCATATAATATCAGTCTATCAAGCCAAGTTACATGATTAAGAAAGAAAAAAGGTTATAAACTATCAGGATAAATAATTTTTAAAACTTCCTCAACCTGTGAAGTTTTCTTTTTTTCTACAAAACTCAAAAGCCCCTAAAACAGATGAAATTAATAAGAATAAAATTTATGATGTATGATTCAAGTTTGATTTGTTTAAAAAGAATATATAATCTTTTGAAAATTAATAGAAATACCTTGTTACAAGACTTGCATATCATTAGCAACTTGTCAAACAGAAACAAATACCTTATAGGGATGAACGTGACATGGTTTTAATGACTATTGTTGATGTTTTTATAAATAAAGTTTAAAATTTGTTTGTTCAAATAATTTAAAAAGCAAGATTGATTGAAAGAGAGACTTTGGAAGATGTGATGTAGATGCTGACCTTTTTTGGTAGTTTGGCTCATCAGCCTCCTTGACCTTGAAAAAGCCATCAAAGTGGAGTCTCCCGTATCCCTCCAGCTTCAAGTTTGGCTGTTGGATAAGAAGACGGTGAAAAGAAAAATTGAAAAAAAAATTTAAATTAATTGCTGACCTTGTCAGAATAGCTGTCTAAGTTATAGATATTGTTCTGGATCTCTCGAATGTTGTTTATGTTTTCATAATCTCTCTTAACTTCGTTCAAGTAAAACCCCAAGTCCTGTGAATATTTCAAATGGTTCTAGTAACTAAGTACGATAGTTTCGAAATGCGGAGTAACTATTTAATCTGCTGAGAAACGATCTTACTTCCATTGTTTCCAGCGCCTTCTTCAATTCAACAACCTCTTGAGGATTGTCTTTGCAGTTCTTTATCAATTCCTGCAAACGTTGTCACGGTTAAATATTTTTTGTTGTTGATTAAAACATGAAAAAAGTCTAAAGCTATTCTGAATGAAAACATAAAAATCCGAAGAACATAATTGTATCTATAAATTGAAGCCGTGAGAAATAAAAAGCCTGACTCTGAGCATCAAGTGGTACTTGAGGATTCGTTGACACGGAATTAAAAGAAGGTCTTGCAGCTTTACACTAGATTCATGGAAGCCCATCTGATGGGGAAATCCGATTCATTTAATCAATGGATTAAAATATCTTTATCTAAATCTATTAAATACTCTCTACCAATGAAGCCTTTTGACAACAAAATATGTAAGTTAATGATTTACTCTAAGATTGATACAAAATATAAGACAAAATTGTATAAATAATATACCTTTTGAAATTATTTTGTAAAATATATCATTTAAGAACATTAAATAATTTTTTTACGTAAGTCCTGTTACACATACCTCGATAGTTTTTTGGAAAAAAGAATTATCTTGCAGCAGTCGTTTGATTTCAAGATGACCGAGATGCACTTTGGAACAGTAATCTCCGTATATGAGTAAGGAAAACATCGAGTCTACGAAGCACCTTGAGATGTTGACCACAGGGTTTTCAGAGGACCTGGCTTCCTGCAGAGACTTGCAGAACTTTGTGTGCACATTTTTCAAAACCTAGAAAAGTTGAAAAAGGAATAAAAAATAATAATTAACAAGGAAAAAATAATAAAAAATAAATAAATAAAATAATAATAATAAAATAATAAAAAGAATACTTTGAGTTTAGGAATGAATGAAAAAAAGAATAATCAAGTTAGCGACTCATGACTATTACGACCCATTGATAAAATTGTAATTTGGCAATCAACCTCCTTAAGTTAAGGAAAATAAAATATTATTACAATCTTAAATATGAGCATGATGGAATGGTTAACTTTTATCTTATGTCATTTTATTCTATGCACCTAATTTCAGTACATTAGCAATCAGCTGATCATAATTGAAGGGACTTAGGTCACGACTGCTTGAGGAAATTTTTACGAAAAAAAGATTGAACAACAAATCTTGGATTGCATAAAAATAAAGTGTTATAAAAAAAGTTTTACCTAAAAAATATATATAAATACATTTAAATATGATAAAGCATAAATAAATTCTAATAATAAAAAATAAAAAGTTATACCTCGATTTTATAGAAAACAATTTCAAACTCCTCTTCATTAAGATGATCTTTTAAGGGCTTCATGAAATTCTAGAAAGATATTTTTATTTTTGTATTTTTAATTTGCTAATTATTTCAGTAAATTTTAATTAGAAGCTTCTAAAAATATGTGAAGTTTATATAATGGTTCTTTATTTAGCATTTTTAGCATTTAAACCAGATTAAATATCACATTAAACATTTGAATGAGAGCTTTTGATTTTATGAAAAAACACTATCAAAAATATTTGATCGATTGATTGAATTGACTTATTGAGAGACGAACCTTGTTAATTATGTCTAATACATTCAGAAAATTCTGTTCAGTGTCACACAATTCATCCAAACCATATTCTCTCTTTGTTCTAACTACTTCGGTTTTCCGGTTAGCAACAGCCTTCTTGGCGTCCGCTTTAACCTTTCAATGATTTTTTCGAATAGTTTGTCTTCTGATACAACATTTTTGTTTTTTTCAACGTTTAAAAAAAAGAATAAATATTAAATATAATTTACTTTGTTTAAATGGTTAAATTCATTTAAGAAACCTTCACGTTGACCAGAGAGTCATATATATCGTCGTTTTCGTTGTCGTTCGCAGTGTGGAATCCATAGAGTGAACTTGAATATTCATCCTCGCACTCATCCACTATTTCTTGCCTGTTGGACAGTTAGATGGATGAGAAAGAAATATAAAACGGTTTAGATGAATAAATAAATGCAATAGGCAATGAAGGGATGTGTAAATAGTTGAACAATAGAATAGATTAAACGAAAAAGAGTTGATTAATAATATATTATTTTAAAAATTCATGAAATTGGACCACGAACAAAAACAAGATAATAGACCACGAATAGATTCCATTTATTCAAGGAAAATATTATCAAATTTTTATAACATAGGCTGTCAAAAAACTTTCATAATAAGTTTTTCGTTTATGTAACAGATAAAAAAGAGTTGATTATTGATTAAATACTTGAAAAAAATATGCAAAAATAGACCTCGAGTAAGTTTAATTGATTCATTGAGACGAATATAGAATTTTTAAAAAATTGGAAAAAAGATAAGCAATTTTTTAATGAAATATTCTGCTAAAAAGCTAACATTATAATGTACTCTGAATCACTGTCAGCTTCAAACGATCTTGAAAAAATAATAATTGTATTAAGTACAAATGATGAATTTAACGAAAGTTGTAAATGTCAATAAATCAGTTTCCCACTCAATATGCTGCCCTCTAAACTCCTTGGCTTGAGATAGCTTCGACAGAGTCGAAATAACCTGTATGATTATCAAGTTGACAGTGCAATTGTTTAATTTGAAAGTTTAAATATTATAAAACTTTGAAATTTTATAAAAATTATTTTAATCATAACGTTAAGATTTAATGTATATATTTCCTTTACATAATCAAAATTCATAAGGCACCTCTGAATTACCCAAAATCTTTGCCAAATTTCTAAAACAATCATCAATAAAGCTCTACCACATACGTGTATATGCATTTATTTAAAAAAATATTTTTTTAACTTTTTTGAAGTCTTTCAAGAAGAGAAGATTGATGGGGTCAAAAAGGTCTTTTTCCTTAATGCCAAACGATATTTTGCAGACTCTCAAAAACGATTTAATGTTTTTTTCGCAAAGAAACTGCGTGGGTGAAAGGGTTGTTCCAAGTGGGTGAATGATGGAGTTTCATCTTTATAGTTTATTAAATGAAAAATTTAAACTGTCTACAATACTTGTTTTAAAATGTATTTCATAAACAAAATATCTCTAACAGAGTCGATTATACTTTTTTTATAAATATTTCACAATAAACTAGGTTTATACACACCAAAAAAAACTTTATTTAAAAAAACATTTAACCTTCCCGTTATCACCCAACTAACGTTGCTAGCTTGAGGTCTAAGACTGAATTCGTTATCATTAATGCAGCCAGGTTTGAAGTTGTTGGCCAGACTGCAGAGTAAAACTCCGTCCTTGAGGATGCTGGCAAGATGCTCCACTGACAAAATGGTTCTCTTCTGCAGCTCAGTGATAGTGTTGCAGTGAACCAGCCACTCCACGCATCGCATCCAGTCTTCCTCTCCCTCTAGAGACATTTTGAACTGCTTGGAGAGTTATATCTTAAAGTTTTATAGCATTTTTTTCAATATATAATTTGTATTGTTGAGTTGATTGAGTGGATATGAGTTGATTTTAAGATAAAAAGTACATATTAAATAATCTATTAAATTGTTAAACTTTTAAAGCGTTGTCTCTTTTTTCTATGATTAAAAAAATTATTTAAATTAATTTATTTTAATTTCCTTGAGATATCGGTGAATAAGATTTATTTCATAAATATAAATACTAACCGTTCGAATTTCAAGAAAACCTTTTCAAAAAACTTAATAAGAAATACTTTCAATTACAATTTGTTTGTTAAAATAAAGATATTTTAATATCTTAGAGTTTACTAGTCTTCTGAACTTTTTTCAAAAAGTTATGGTAAAAAGTCTCGGACAAGTTAGTAGTCTCGAATTTATAACTCAAAAGTTACGAATGAAGAATCATGAAACAATTAGAAGCTTAACAGACTTTATGGCATATTAACTAGTTTTATTTTATTCTTTGTATAGAATGGTTACAAGCTTGCAACTATCTTATTATAGCATGACTTGTTATGAGTAAGTTGTCTTTTGCATTACGAATTGAAGTAGAGTTCCGCGTCTAGAGCAGCACAGCCTCTTGAAAGTCTCACAATTATAATTGTTCTGCTGACATGATTCACGAGCACGTAAGCGTTTGTTCGTATGTGTAAACTAGGTGAACTATTTGAAAGTAATATAAGGTTTTAATATGGTTTATGATTTAAATTGAGAATAAAAATTCCAAAGTGATCAATTAGAACGGAATTTCCGTATTTTTATAAACATTAAGAAACATATATAATTATAACATTAAGTATACAAAGACATTTTTATCCACAGTTCAGATTTTTATAAAAACTAGGCAAGTAATCATTAGCATTAACTTCTCAAACTGGGTTTTAACCAGTGATGCCTTTCAGACTTTTACCAGGGTGGCTCGCATTCACAGTGAATATTTTCCAGCATAAAAAAATATTTTTATTTCAATTCAAATATTATGAATAGCACACTAGCTGACTAATAATAAACTGTCTTGGGAAATGTTCATGCAAACATTTTTTCGACAAAAGCAATGATTTCGAAAACTTCCTACTTTATAACTTCATCTTCCTATTTTGTTAGTCACTGTGACCATCACGTCGTGACAAACATTGAGTATTTGAAAAGCATGAATTGTTCTTTTTACCAGTTGTTCTTTTCTGTAAGTATCAAAATGAAAGTTAAGAAATAGGAATTGAAATATTTATTGCATCTTAATTCACATTCACAAATTTTATATTTACCGTTGAGTTCAAGTGTTGGAAGATCAGCCTAATTAATTAAAAAAGTATGTTTTTGATGGAATAAGGCCCGATTGGTATCTAATGAGGGCTTTACGAAGGATACACAAAAACTAAATATTCAGTCACTCTTAATTATTAAATAAATATTCCAAAACAATTAAAATTTCTAAATGTTTCAAACAAATTGATAATAAATAATCCTAGATGGAAAGTTAAATTACTTTTACATGCAGAAACCTTATTTATAATTAGTAAAAAATATAGTTATTGACAAAGAATCATTGAAACATTATACATGTTTTATCTATTCAATTAATTTTTGTATCGTTATCACTATTCCCAGAGCTGTTAGTATATGAAACCATTTATAAAGATGAATTGTTATAATAAATATTTAAAAAAACTCTTTAATATATAGCAATACGATAATTAAATTTTTCAATGGAATACTACAGTTATTATTTTTCATATATGTTTCGTAAAGCTATATGTGTTGATATCTTGCATGAAGTCCCTTGGAAAGTATCAAATGGAAAGAATCACATGAACAAATAAATAAATAATGATTAAAACAATTATGAGATATTGATACAAAATCGCCAAAGTTATTGACTTTGCTATAACAGATTTGTGGGAAAGTTAGCAACTTTCACAAGTTTAACATAAATCTACCTCCCTCTTTGGTAACTTAAGTCTTGATTAAAATATTTATGTTTGTTACCGCTTCAAATTTTGTTTTCTACTTTTTGAAAAATTCCTGTTTGTATTTATGAAACAAAAGTGTAACGTGACGGAAAAACAGAAATATAAGAAATAAAAACAATTTAAAATATCCACAATTGTTAGAAAAACTAAGAATTGAAAGTTTAAAAAAATTATTAACTCCAAATAAAATACTTTTAGATGATTTAAAAAATACGTGTTGAATGAATTCATCAAATATTTACTATGGAGTTTTTAATAAATAAAAAGTGATTATTAACCATTGTAAAAATCTTTCACCAGCTAAAATTATCAGGTTTACCATTTGACTAAGCTAAATAGATTTATTATTTAAGGATAAATACTTATTTAGAATACATTCGTCGTTCATTGGATAAATGACAAGATCACAACCAGAATATTGAAGGAAATACTCACATCGAGCTACTAATATTGAATATTTCAATTTTAATGTTTACCCTCATAATAATATTAAACCAATATTAGAATATATATTCTAGAACAATATTTTTTTTAATCTGTTGATAGTCTTCAGAACGAATCTGTTTAAATATCGGACCCTAGCGTCTTGGCTATCCTATTTGGTGTGTATCCTTTAATGTACATTTAGTAACTCAAAAAAGTATTAAAAAATGTATTTAATGCTGTTTATAAATATTTTATTGCACAAAATAATATTTAAAAAACTTAAAGAATATATTATACAAATATTTCGAATATCTTCATCTGGTATCAACCATGAATATTGGAAAAAAAACTAAACTAGAAAAGACAAAAAAGTTTGAATTTAGAAAATAATATACTCAAGTTTTAAAAGTGAAACCCAAAATTGAAATTTCAAGAAAGATTAAACCAAAATAAATCTTACAATATTCAGGTTCATATTCAAGAAATCTGTCCAACAAGTCATTATTTCCATTCAATAAATAAAAAAACAAACATGATTAATACAGATTTGGAGATATTCATTAGCCAAAGCAACGCTCCTGAAATAAGGTTCAGAAGGCCAGTATTCTTTGAATAGGTTTTGACACAATGACTAAGGTATTGCGAAGGAAATGACTCTTAGTGGATGGAAAATGATTGGATCATACTTTTAAACCATCGGAGTCTATAACTCGATAACATTTATAATTGGGTATCGATTAGCTTCGTAACGATGGTTTAATTGCAGAAATTTTATTCAATTGCGTGATTACTTGGAAGTCAATTCAGAGTTAATTTAAAACTGAATTCATAAAAATTCAGCAGTGCTATTTTGCATTACCTTTATATAAAATGCATTAATTAACAATTTTGATTATATATAGTGTGAGACGATTTTCAAGCGTATAGAATGCACACTCATATATTGGAGCACATAAATCATGGTGTTAGGCCCCAATCATTCTCCTGATAACAGCACCCTGTCAAAAATGGATGATGAATTAGTTGAGTTTATTCAAAGAGTAATGCTTTTTCGAATAATTAATAGAATGATCTAATTTAAACTAAAAGGTTTTATGAATTTTAATGGACATACTTTACAATTCTAATAAGTATGCAACCCTTCAAAGTACTTTCAACCACTATCTTAAATGAAAAAACATTTAAAAAACATTACTTAAATCTCAATCACACCTTTGGGATTACAACCAAGCAAGCCATTTGAACGCAAAGCATTTAAACGCAAGGCGCCACTTACGGGAAGGTTGTAGAACAAGAGGAAGACAAAGAGACCGACGAGGAATAAGACAAGGCCGATGATGAAGAACTTTTTGAACCTTTTCCACACAATGTGCTTGAACGTCTTCCACGGAGACGTGAACCAGAAGAATGAAGTCTCCGGACGTCTGTGTTGACAATATATAAAAGTGTAAAACATGTTTATGACAACTTTAAAATGAATTATTTATAAAATAATTGTATGATTGAACTGATTAATAGATATTTGAATATTTTAGATTACTTGAAACGTACCAATTGAGCGATTTATCTAAAGTGACACCAACTTGGGAGGCTCGAGGACTGGGAACTGGTTAGGTTCATCTCTGGCGCGACCCACTGGCATATCTGTCAATTCAGTGCCTGTAACTAGCGTCATTTCCATCTCGATCTTACCCTGTCAGATGCGATAGAAATTATTCAATGGCCTAAGAAGAGTTTTAAACGAATATTATTTTTAAATAAAGTTTTTGTTGAAAGCTTAAATGTTCAAAAAAAACTAATTCTTCATTTAACTTAGTTATACTCACAGCCAGTTTAACTTCTTCTCCTTCTCCCAGGAACTCTTTTTCATCGGTGAAGCAAGGCCAGAATCCGTTGAGTCTCTTCTTCTCAAATAGGGAAACAAGTTTAACTTTTTCTTTTTTGTTAAACTGAGGCAGCTGCTCCAGGCTACACTTCGGGGAAGTCTTCGCCATGTCAGGCATTGAGTTGAGATTCAGCTCGACTGAGCCTTTTTTGAAGTGATTGTCAATTAAAATTGAAATGATGTGTTTTGTAAAAGTTGTTTTTTCTAAAATGAGGTTTTAGTTTTGTTTTGAAGTTTCAATAAAGTGTTTTAGAAAAAAATGAAGGTTTGTGAAAAAATGTTAAATAGAAGAAAATTATTATCTTTGTTTAATAAATCATTTTTAAAGCTATTGCTCTTAATCTTCAATTTATTAACTTTTTTTATACACGCCCAACTAACCTAGAAAATCATCTTTAGAAAATTTATCATTGTCCCAGATTTGGAGCGTCAAAACAGGCGGCATTCGTTTTTCCGTCTCATCGAGACTCCACAAGTGTTCCTTCTCCTTGATCACCATGCACTGCTCCGCTGGAATGAACTTGAAGGGAAAGACAAAGCGCCAGTTGAAGTTTCCGTCTCCATCCATGGACCTGGAAGGAAGTTTGTGAGTGGATTGAATGCTGGATCTGGATTGCAATTCTTGTTCAGATGATGATCACCACCAACCGATAATGAACATCAGTTTCTTGTTTTTCGTTGGGGTTTCCCAGCCAAGCCTTGACGTAAATGTCGCTCATAGCCTCCCCTGTTATCGACACCTAAGTAATGGTAATGATACTGCTGATTAAAAAATAAAAGATGATAATGGTTAAGTTTAATGAAAGTATTTATACCTGTTTTATAATTTTAAAAAACCTAATTACTTTATTCGTATTTTTGCAATTATTCTCTCATTAAATTAGCGATTAAGTGAATAATTAATTAATTTAGATGATTGTGTCAAAGCAACCTCGTCGAGAATAACGTCCTTTGTATTCCAGATGACAATTCGAAGCTCGTATCTGACAATTTAAGCACTCTGATCACTTTTTCATTTGAAACTTTGACAAAGTCAAATAATCATAATTGATTAAGGAATTTATTAAAATAAAAATAATGATTTTGAAATTTTTCAAATCAATGACTCTTTAGGTTGTCTTTCAGAGATGTCAACTGGAGCTCCTGGAGGTCCCATGGGCACTGGAAAGATATCCACCCACATTTGAATTTTTCCCTGAAAATGCAAAATTGTAAAATAATGGAAAATGGTTCAAGTATTTTATTTAAGACCTTGAAATGAAAATACAATATTTAAAAAAAAGTTCTCCAACCTGTTCAATGCCTGGCTGCAGGGAGTTGTAGAGGGCCCTGGTTTCCACGTGTTCAAGAACCAGAGGGTAGCCACAAGCGTCCATCGGCAAGACGTTCAAGATATGCAGTGCCAGTCGTTCCTTAGCGTCACCCAAGTGACCGTGTGTTACTGGCTTTTGCTCTGGTCAAAAGAATAAAGTCATTTAATAGGATCTAATAATTTATAATTTTAAAATTTAATCTTTCTAGATTTAATAATATATTTATAACAATAGTAATATTTATAGATAATATATCATCTAACAATGTTAAAATTTACGTGTTTTAATAGGTTTTAAAAGGTTGAAAGACTAAAACATGCTTGTTTCAAAACTAAAAAAAAGATAGAAGCAAATCACTAGCAAACTCACCAAACTCCGAGAGTGAAAACGTTTTTCTGCCAATCGACGCGACATTGCCGCCGTTCGCGTAGATGGGCACCAGGCCTTTAAGTCTGTCGTCGGCGGTGATGAAAATGTCAGTTATCAAATCGGTGAAATTTTTTTAAAATTGGAGAATAATAAATTGCATTAAAGGTTAGAATACTTTTGAAAGGGACGTTGAAACAACCTTGCATTGCAGAAAGCTTCGAGAATTTCTGAAGGCAGTTTGCTGTCTCTCCACTTACAAATACCTGTTCTGAGGGGGGAATGATTTTTTATAAATATAACATTGACTGAAATGATTTATTCAACATTTAAATTTCATACCCATATCTCATTATTTCTCATGCATGCACTCACGGGCAGTAGGACTGGGGCAAACCCACAGTGGCTCTCATCTTCGTGAGGAATCTGTTCTCCAGGTCAACTACTGTCTCTCCTATAAGGATGGAATGATAGGTAACATGATTAAACTGAATATCATTAAAATGAATTTTTAAAAATTAATAAAATATTATACAATGATTTAGTACCTATTGTGTCATCACTGCCTATGAGATCGTAGTCCTTCACAATCACCCTGAGGTCCTTCTCTTTCGGCAGAATCGCTTTCACTTCGAACATTCTGAGATGATTAATTAATTAACTTCAATTAATCTATTTGTTTACGAATTATGAGAAAAACGAAAAAAATATTCTGTTAAGGATTTTAGTTTTTATATAATTCTCACTCACTTTCCAAAGGTTGGCTCTAAAGTGTTGGGTTTGTATTCCTTTTTGTTGTCAATCTCATTTTTTCCAACTTTTATCACTATATACGGATCAGCCTGCAAATAGTTTAATAATTTTTTTTCTCCCTTTTTAAACCTTCTCAATTTGAATTATTAATACTTTAATATTTTAATCCAATAAAAAGGGTATTTTAAAACCCACTTACCAATCCATTTGGATCACTGGCTTGCAGGTCATAGGCTCTGATGCAGTAGACTCTCACCAAGCACTCAATAGGACCCGACGAAGGAAGGTTTTTGAGGATTCTCGGTGGAGATACCGCTTGGATGTCGGCTGGTAGTGGGTACACGTAGAATGTTCCCTGAGGTGGCATGAAAGAGTATCAAATAATTTGATTTAGACTGATTTACACAATAAAAATAATTATAAAAAATCGAAAAACTATTAATTCCAAAAAATAATACTTAAACCCCAAATTTCAATATGTAAGTGTCTAATAATATCAATAAATCAAATATAAATTCGACCAGAAAAACTAAAATAATTACTTTGAACTCTCCAGCGACGGTGGAGTCTTCATCATCGTCTGCTTTGCCTCTCGAGAGGTTGAAAGTCGCGCAGAAATCATTGAACTCTCCGTGAACTTTCACCTTCTCCAACTCCGTAGCGTAGACCTGTATTGGTGGTTAAGTGGAACGAATAAGTTTTAATAGAAGTAATTAATAGGAAATATATGAGAAAAAAGTGAAAAAATAATGTTAAAATGTATTTTGATTGATACTTTTGAGCATAAAAACCAAAATATCCGAAATAAAATATCCAATCATTTTCAGACCTACCTGAATCTTGTCATAACCGTGTTCCAAGTACTTGCTGCACTTGTCCACTTCACCCAGGGAAGCGTAGAACTTGGACCACCAGTCAATGTCGTCTTCCAGATTCTCTTCTATTGCCTGTTTCGGACATACATAGCTTAGAAGTAGTTTTATTAAAAAATTGAAGTATTGTTTTTAATGTGATATCTTAAACAATGGTATTGATAAACAATTTGTTGAATACGCAGCGCTTTAAAAGTTTTAACATTTATGTCAATTGGAAGTTATGAATATTTTATCTAAAACTTTGTTCAGAATTTAAATTCAAAATATAAAAATTAATACTCTATCTTCATTGTTTGTTCTTTTGACACTAACTTGGCATCAACTGCTGACGACTTTTTTTCATTTTTCTCTTATGGTTCTCTACTACTTAACTATATATTGCTTTTGATCTTCCTAACGTATAAACCCCTCGTTCAGCAAAATCATTGGCAACTTTGACAAAATCATTGAACCGAGTAATCTAATTTCTAATGCATAAATAGAGTTTGAGAGTTTTTAAATAATTTCTCATTCAAATAACAGTTTAAATAAATGTTAGAATTTTCTTAAAATTGACTTACGACAATTTCATTGCTTTTTGAGTCTACTGCTCCCGTGTTATCTTCAGTGTTTAGTTGCATTTAATTAGAAGTTAGAATAAAAATTCAAACATATTGGCAAATGTAAAATTTATTTAAAAAAATGAAATTATCGAAATAAAACTAAAGTCTGACTCATGAGCGAGACGCCTCTATCGCCATCATCCTCCTCGTCACTCTCCAGAGGGTCGCATCTGTGGTCACAACCGGATCGATTGCATGAACCAAAAATACATATTTTGAAAGAATTTATTTTAGAATGGGTAAAAAATATTTTTAAAAAGTTTAACATTTATTCAAAAAAGAAGTAGAAAACCTGTATCGTTCGAGTGTTTTGATGGAATGGATGCCCACCAAAGGCCTCCTTCCGAACGCCCTGTTGTCTTTCACCTTTATGTTGATCGGAGGGGCGTACAGCTCTTCTTTTGGCAACATCTGAAATGGCGAAAATATATTTACAGTGTTTTTGAAATAACGCATTTAATTTTTATTATTATTAAAAAAATAATTAAAACATTAACAAAGTCATTTGAAGCCTAAAACTAACCACGTCGAAAAAAAGAATGGGGTCATCAAAGTTTGGATTCTTGGACATGTCTTTGATGATCTTCGACTCCTGAATTGCTCCGTTGATTTCAATCTCCACGTTCGGAGAAGAAACTTCCAACAGCTGGTACTTTTTCACGTTCCTCAAACCCCAGCACATCACCTTAAAGTGTTTTTAATTATTTAAACATTTAAAATGTAGAAAATAATAAATGAAATAATTTTTTACAAATATTAAAAAATCATTTAAAAGCATTGCGTTTAGTTCTTTATGTGCATCTCTCACTTCAACTGCGGTGCGGACCATCACAGGCCTGATACCGTTAGGAACCATCATGTTCTTTCCCTTCTTGGGAGGCGGAAAAGGCAGATCTTTGCCTGTATCAGCCTGTGTGTACAAAACGTTTAATGGATTACAGTTTAAATTCAGTTATATGTAAACTAGATAGTTCCGAAAACCAATAACTACGATGTTTAAAATTTGTGAAGCTTACCAAGAAAAGTTCAAAAGCGGCGAGTAGTTCTCCTGCAGGCTTGTCTCCCTTCATGACGTCGTACCACTTGAGCAGCACTGGCTGTCTCGTGTCGTTCGGGTCCAGCTTGACGACAGGCTTGCAGAAGGACCTGCCCAGGAACTGAGCACTCCCCTGCGTTGTGGTGCATTGGAGACTGCTTTGTGTTTCGATTAAAAGCTCGATATTTGGAGTTAAAGCAAACAATTTCATTTTCTAAATTATGAAATGTCTAAAATATTATGAATTTCAAATGTTAAAAGTTCTATCAGTCAAGTTCGACTTACAAAAGTGTCATAGTCGAAGATTTCGATGACCACTTCTGGGGGAGTATCGAAGACGTTTTGAGGGTCTCCCCAGATGGTGATCTCTTCGAAGACCAGTGATTGGTCCCAAGTGGGACAAAGAGTTTTGAGAATTTTCTCTGTGAACTGTGATTGACTCAGGAAGGCGACTCTTGCGAATGGATCTTAAATAAATAAGAAGAGTTTCAATGTACGTTTTTGGAATATTCAAGCTTTTTTTTCATATTAAAAAACGTTTCTTTAGAATTTTTAATAATTTATTTTTCGACTCAAATGAAGCGTATTCAAGTTGGCATGCATAACAGTGTAATTGTTTATAAAAAGTTCTAAAAATATAAAGTGAACCGGAGAGTCCGTTAGTGTCGGCAGCGAGGAGGTTTCTTGCCTGGTATATATAGGCTCTCAGCTGATACTTGTGGCTTTCTGGGAAAGTGTGGAGAATTAATGAAAAAAATGGGCGAATAATGAGCTGAAATTAAACATCAGTCATGTTTGTAATATGACAGTTTTTCATAAGTTAAAATATTTTTGCCAGTTTGAAATTGAAACTTGAAACAAAAGAAAACATATTTTTTCATTAAATAATGAAGAAATTCAATATTTAACAAAATTGGTTAACGATTCTCGACACTGGTCTTGAGTACAATCCTTTCCCTAGTAGCCCACAGGTGCAAATTTAAATTTGAAACCTAAATGGTCTTGAAGCTCTTTCGTGTAATACGCCGCTTAAATAATGCTTCTATTAATTATTTTATTATTAAATGAAAACTAAAAACTTGGAATGCATACGTTTGGTGTGCATGAACATCCTTGGTGCAGAAGTGACGTTCTTTGCAACCTCATCCTCCTGTCGTCGTAAGGAGCATATGTTTGAAAAAATTTAAGAAGAAAGTTTAAATACGTTTTTGCAATCTCTAATTAAACATTTTGTAAATCAATTAGTTTTTTTAAAGCAGAGTTTTCAGTTAAATACATTTTTTTAAGTTTAAACAAATATTTTAGGTTAAAACTAGCTTTTGAGTTCAGTAAACAGGAGTAATGTGAAAACATTGGAGAAAGTATTCTAAAAGTCTCATAAAATTATGAGCTTTGAAAAACAACGATTTGCTTCGAATGGGAGTTATAAAAACTGACTGGTATTTGAAAAGATAAAATAATTTGCAGAGATAAATATAAACGCATGAAAAAAATGTATTTAATTTATTTTAAAATAAATTGCATGGTTCTAAATAAATATTCATCTTGTTTTATTCGGACTTTTTTTATTGCTTTTGGAGGGCCTTTCTGATCTTTCCCCTCAGCGCCTCCGGCATCGCCTTCATCATCTGTTTCATCCTCAACTTTTCTTCCCACATCTCCTGCTTTCCCTTCTTCCAACCCCTCTTTTTTTAAACCTCCATCTTTTTTCTGCATCCATCCATAAGAACGTTTGCAAAAATAGTATTCAATTAAGTATAATTATTGCAGTGAAGCATTTTATGTATTCCCATGGAAAATACAATTAAACCCAAATATAGAAATCGAAGATAAGCTGCAGCTTCTCTTATACAATTAAATGCACCAATCTCCTTTTGAGCCCATAAGTTGAAAGCGTTTGCAATGCATTAGTTCTTGAAACTATTTGTCATTAACTATTTGAATATTTTAAAAGATATATTCAATAGTCAATGTAGTTTAAAAATAGGAGTAAAGACCACTAGAAATTTATACATATTCTATTTATGTATATTTCTTTAAAAATGCTTGTTTTACAATATGTTAGAATTTATGAAAATAAATTTCATTAGAACAATACAATGTAGAACATTGTTTTACAAACAGGTGAAAACTATTTTATTGTATATTTTAACAGTTTTTGATAATTCCAGCAATATTTTTTTTAAATTCTCAAGATGAACATTTGAATGGAAAAAAAAACTGTTTAATAATAGTTTATTAACTCAAGATTTTACGATTAAATATTTAAAAAGCTATAATGACTTGAAAGACAGATGAAGTAATAGAGATTCTCTATTAGAGAATATTAAGGGACGAAGAATTAAACTAAAAATCTAAGACTCTTAATAAGAGAAAAAATATTTTACAACAAAAAAACGCCGTTAATCTTCAAATTGAAGTTTGAACCAACAAATTGAAGATTAAACATTTCATTTTTATGAATAAAAAAACTTAATTTAAATTAATTTATATCTCTGTAAGCTTGTTTTTTTAGCCGTAAGCAAAACCAACTTAATATTATTTATGTTTATGATAATAATAAATGCTGTTTTAAATAAAAATGTAATCTTTAATAAAATTTTTTTGCAAATATTTTGAAAATATATTTAAATTAATGCAAAAACATAAAAACACTAACATAAGTGTCTTGTGTAGCTTCTTCAACCTGTTTATAAGAAAATAATCTTTTATCAATTGAAAAAATTTCATTCAAAATCACATAATTGGAAACAGTTTTGGATTATAAAAACGGAAAAAAACTTTTAAAGTAAATTATGATTTTTTTTAAATGACCACTAACCTGAAATTAATTATGAAAAAGAAAAATATTTGAATTTTATTAAAATATGAAACCACCACCATAATCATAGAAATTAATTTTCCAAATCGTTAAAAACTTTAAAATACGGAGAAAAAAAATTATTGTCAAAATGATCCATTGAAACGATAAATTCTCCATCACCATGAATGATAGACTATTTGTTGTTGTTGAAAATGTTAACTATTCTTGTATAAAACATACCTTTTCTTCATCTTCAGTCTTGTTAGTTTTGTTTAAATAAGTGAATTAAATAATGTTTGACTTATCTGGTTTAACTAAAATCAATAAACGACAAGTTTAAATTAAACTCTAATGACCAAGACCCACCACGGTGGTGGAGAATTGGAAGATGGCGGGCTCAGCGCTGTTGATTCCCTTCGGAGTCATCTTACGATGCCATCTTCTCCTTCGAACCTGACAACAGATAAATCATTTTTATTTTTTAATGTATCATTTTTTCAATAAGTTATATTCATTCGTCGTTCAGTTAACCGACAAAGTGTGAAAATCTTCACCTGACTGTAATGAAATCTTATTAAAAAAACAATAAAATAGAAAGTATTTATACTTTCTTTAAAATAAAATAACTCTAACCAGATCCATCTTACGCTCTTTAAGCCTAAACTTCATGGTGAACAGAGGTGCGTACTCCCAACCCTCCTCAATCAATTTCCTATTCCTCTCCTGTGCTCGTGATTTTATATCAATTTATTTCCAATGCAAATAAATGAAGTTTCATCAATTAAATCTTCCGTAACAATACCCTCCAAGCACCTGTTCCTCTTCCACACTCTTTGTCTTGACCGCCTTCCTGGTTCTCAACCACCTCCTCCTACGGAACAAGTGGAACAACTTCTCGACCGGACCGTACCCACCCATGGTCACTTCGTTTGCGTACTCGTAACCTGAAAAATGAGTTTAATGTTTTATTTTTTGAAACTAGAGTTTTAGAAAACCAAGAAAATCTAAAATTTCTATTGACTTGAGATTGTTTCAGCTAACTATTATGAATATTTAACAACAAGTTTCCCTTCTGGAATAACTTTCATTCACCAACCATTTTCGTCTACGGCTCTGTTCATGTCCACTTGCCAGTCTCCAACCCACTCCCAGTTCAACGGCAATTCTATTTCTTTGATACCTGGACACACATCTCCTTTCTATCGAATAAAATCGGTTTTAAAATAGAATTGTTAAAAAAATGTGTTAATACTCTTGTTGTACATATTTTACGAAGCTTCGGGGTTATAATAAATACTTATAAAACTCTAAAATTCAAAAGTAAAAATCTTCAAAAATTACTTGATCAACTAACCACATCAGCCCAAGGTACAGGGGCAGAACTCCACACGCCACCAGCCACTCGGCTCTGGTACTCATACACGTCCTCTGTGAAGTTCGACCGGTTGGCATCCTTCTCGAACAGCATGCTGTGGTGGTGGCACCAGTCAGTTTAGGGTGGAGAGTTGAAAATAAAAAATAAAAGTTAAAATATTAAATTTTTAGTTTGTAAATTATTTTTTCATTATAGACCTGACATCCGGGTTAATGTACCAGTCCCCATCCCACTCCCAGCCAGCAGGTGGACGAAACTGGTCTTTATTCAACTCCAATTTTCCTGTTTCATCCGACCACTTTGGTCTCGACATTGTAGGTCCTCTGACCGTCCACTTGCCCAAGACGCTTACTTGGTTTTCGTACTGAATGAAATATTGAATTAAAGTTATAAACTGATAAAAAAAAATTAAAACTCTTAAATGAGTTGTCTTCTGAAATTAATTAATGCTCAACAAATCTTTTACCATATTCAAATCAACTGAAAAATTTGACAAACCGTTTCAGCGAACACTGTGAGCTCTCCTTCCTTCTTCATTTGATGCCACTTGTTTTCATTCTTCTCCAGTCCCAGCCACAACCTGCCTCTGATCAGCGCAGGCAGCTCCCACTTGCCTTCTTTTTCTGCTTTTGAACCTGGATACTGTTTGGGGGGCATTTCCATTCAGGCTACAGAAAACTTGTATACATTTTGGTTTATGTCAAAAGAACGTTAATTCTTTGAAAATGTTCTATTTTTCCATTAAAAATAATAAGTAACATAAAAAAAATATACTATTTTTGTTTCCTATACACACCTTCAACAAGAATGTACTCAATTTGCCACAATACTTGCCCCTGTACAGGGGATTCGGAGACCAAATGACCAGATTAGAAGCACATCTGAATTGAATTTTGATCAGTAATACAATGAACACTGTTTAATGCAATGATGAATGTTTAGATTTGCGTAAATTTAAAGAAGCTGTCAGTTAATGTATTAAAAACATAAAATTGGATTATTTTTCATTATCAAATATATTAAAATAAAAAATCAACTTCGGTCTCTATTTGTAGAAAAAATGTGTTATTGACCGGAAGTAAGCGACTCTTTTCGTTCCAGTCAGCATCCACACCATGACATCTGGTATGCTGTTCTGTGGCTGGTGTGAATACAATAAAAAAGTAGACAACAAAGATAGGTGGAATAATTATTGAGCCAAATGATTTTGAGGTCGAAAATATTGATTACCTGTATTCATTTTTGAAGTTAAATCAATGCATTCTAATTAAATTGAAAGATGTTCATAAGCCTAAATGGTCAACGGTTGCATAAATAACTTTTAAAATTATGGAAAACCTATTTTAATTCTAAATTTGACTCAGACCTCAACTTGAAGCTGTTTCAGTTCTCTGATGAGACACTCAATGTCCTTCAAGGATTCGTCGATGTCAGTGGCTTCTTCTCTCAACCGTTTGCCTTCCTCCACCAAATGCCTCAAGACCGCCTTCCTGTACTCACTCAACTTCTTGTCAAGCATGTTGCTCATTTGGTTCTTGTTCGGTTCGGGAAGTGGAATCCTGAAGTGAAGTTAGTAGAAGGCCGCTTTTGTGTAATAATAAACCATTAAATTATACATTTCTAATAAAAAGTATAGTCACGCGTAATAAATTTTATTGATTTATTAAATATTCATTCATAAAAATCCTGCTCAATTCAACCCAGTGGCAACAACAAATGCTTTAAATACTAAAATTCTATTTGTCGCACGAAAAAACTCTTTAAATGTTATAACATCATAACATCGTTAATATTGAAGGCGGGACGAACTGGCATTTGGTGATGACGTCGTCGAGGAGGGCGATGACGGAGGAGGCGAGTTCGGTGATGTCGATGTTGCCCTTCTGTGCCAGAAGGATGTTCTCCAGTTGAGACTCCTGTCGGGAGAGCTTAAGCCATTCAAAAAGTTCTCTATTGCATGTTTTGCTTTCAAGTCATAAAACGAAAAAAATGTAAGTTAAATTTAAAAAGTTGTAGAAACTTTAAGCAAATATTAAAATGAATGTTCAAAATTATAATTCAACTAACCAATGAATCCGAGATGTAAATGAGAAGATTGAGCGCTTCAAGTCTGAATATCACATCCTCCCAGTGGCAGTCGATCACCACGCATGGCTTCGTGTCGGCCCAGGGCAGGTAGTAGTAGTAGGTGCCTGCATGGTGACCCAATCGTGTTTGTGTGGATTGTAATGCTTATGAATGAAACTAATGATAAGTTTTAACATCTAAAAACGTATCGTTCAAACGCAATGCGTTCATTTTCTTCGATATTTATTTTTTAAACGTACTCAGCCGTTAAATTATCATTTCAAAATAACCAATAAATGTAAAGTTCACGCACCATCAAAGACAGGGTTTGTTGGCTGCGTAGAACACACGCAGGGAGGCAGGTACTCGTCCAGACGGTTTCCGTAATTGCCTATGCTCACTTCGAACTCAACTGGAGAGTCGTATATCCCGATCAACGACGCGTCAAGAAAGGCCGAGTGCAGCTTGAACTTTCGACGTCGCATGAATTTCTGAGTTGAGTGAAAGATAAGTTGGAAAATTCTAAGTTGAATCAATTTTGAACTACCAAAAGTATGTGATCAATGATTTATACAACTTAAGTTTGAAATTTTGATAACAAATGAGATGAACTTTCAAAAAGACAAATATTTTTTTTTTAATGGTAAAAAAACATTTAAATAATTTAAAAGTTATAAAATACGAACTTGCGCTCTTATAATGTCATCATTTAAGAGTTCCTCCGTGGGGGTGGCTGGGTGCTCGCCCAGAACGGTTTGCAACTCTACCAGCACCCTGCCCCTGTAAGCTACTCCCAGGCCCTATCGGTTGAGTTGTTGGTTGGTGGTGCTGGTGAAAGCGTAAATAGGAATTCATTCAGGAATATATGTTTTCAAAGTTTTTGATGTGTTTTATTTTATCGATGATAATAATAATTAATAATAATAATTGCCATTTTTGTATAGCGCCCGGGCACGCAACTGAAGCGCTTTCACTGCGTCGTAATGCAATAAAGAAATAAAAATAATTATAATAGTAATGTTATGAAAAGGAGAGCAAAGAGTAGCATGGAGTAATTATTAAGAATGATAGGCTAAGTTAAAGTAAAGAGTTTTCAGTTTGGCTTTGAAAGTCGAAAATTGGTTGATGTTGCGAAGTGCAGGTGGATGATGAATCAACCTTTCCCAAGTTGAGATCTTCGAATTCCGACTGGAGGTCGGAATATTCTCTGGGTGAACCGTAGAAGTTAATGAAACAGGGGCCAAACATTGGAAGGTAGCCTGGATACAGTAGTTATTAAGTGTTTTAACGTAGTTGTGTAATGACTGTAGAGATTAAATGCTGGCTAAGCTGACGAAATAGCATTCATCTAAGTACTATCATTAGTTCTGTATTTTTCAAACGAAGAATAATCGAAGGATTAATTTTTAATTCATTAGTTTGAAAATATATTAACGAAAAGAGAAAAAAATATGTTAAAGATGAAATATTTTAGCAATTAGAGCATGTTTCAATCAAGCAGTTGATAAATAAAAATATTAATTCACCACCATTTTCTCTAAGTATTATAAAGATAAAAAAGAAATAATGAAGCAGTTAAATTGTAAAAAGTCTGTTTAGACTATAAAGGTAAAAAACGAAATAAAACTTTGAAAAAAGTTTTTACAGACCCTTTTCTTTTATAAGCGATTAAAAGATTTTATAGTTTGTGAAAATATTTTATACTATATAATATAGTATCCATTATATTATACTATATTATACAGTATATTATATAAAAGAATATAGTAAACAAATGAACTAGTTAATAAATATATATTAGTATATCTGTTTTATAGAATTAAACTAAGTTTTTAGAAAAGATAAATACCGTTAGGTAAATATGAATCATATTTACACGACTAGAATATTTAGTGAAAAATTAGAAAAAAATAAAAATAGCCAAAACCTATTTTAAAATGTATGAAGATATTTTATTAATTTTGGTTTCAAACCTTTTTCTTCTACGAGATAACATGCAAATTTATAAAAATCGTTAGAAAAAATAAAATATGATTCACTATTAAACTTTTAATTTTATTTGAAAAAGTTTTAAAAATACCAATAAATAAAAAATATTAAGCACTTATATAATTTCCCAATCAAAAGCAATCTTAGATGCACAAATTATGTTTGGGTATTCTGGTCAACATCAAACATTTAAAAAGAACAATAGACCAAATCAAAGCAGAATTCAATGTCTAACATCCATATTACCATAGTACCATCAAAATATAACTGAGAATGTTACTAACTCTGATTGAACTCGACTAAGTTTTTAAAATTAGTTTTATTATAAAAATTAATTGTAAAAAATATTTTTTAAAGAAGATTTCTATACGTTATGAAGAGATTAGTCATTTTATAAATGTTTATACATTATTTAGAGGAGGCATCGGGTATATTTTTGCTATATAAAATAATTTGTTAACTGAAGTTTAAATATAACAAAATTTCATATCTTTTTTGAATTATATGAAAAATTCACTTTATATTTTGTCCAAACAGGCATATTAAATGTTGGGAAAAAATTTCTTGCTTTAAAAAGCTTACTTGACATGAAATTCGCATTTAATTATTTTTTTCGGATAATCCCGAAGTTCTAAGTTTTAAAACGGTTGCCTCCCCTGATATCGAATATTTTAATTCACAGATTTGAATCAAATATATTACAAATCATAAATTGAGCTAATAAATATAAAATATTGTAATTAAAATTGTAAAAAACTTAATATATTTTGTAAATAAAAGTGATAAATAAAACGATAAAACTTGTTCAATGTTAATATTTAACAATTTGAATAGATCTTGATAATATAGTCAAGGGATAACTTTAAAATAATACTAAAGAAACAAATCTTATGTTAAAACAACATAATAGTTTGGTTAAGTCCCATCTTAACTAATATCACCTTTTTTCTGGCCTTTTTTACCCAAGACTTTAATAGGTTAATTAACTATTTAATAAAAGATTTCTTAATCAATTGAAATTTCATGAGAAATCCAACATAAAACCTGAAACTTGACTTAGAAAACCATGCTTAAAAAACCTAAAGAAAGATTCAAACGTTCACTCAATGATACCTCCGTCGTCTGAAAGCGCCTCATTTCCTATTTGGGAAATCTGAGAGGTTTGTAGGTAGTGAGTTCCTATGCAATCGTTATCTCCCAGCCTGTCCCAGTCAAACAATTGGAGCTTTATCTTCTCACACATGGAAGGAAACTTGAGAGGTTTTCAAGGAAGTTAATAGTAACTGAATTTATGAAAAGACGTTTAAGTCGTTAAAAAAAGTGTATGTTTTGAGTTTAATAGTTTACAAATTTATATTTTTTTATTTATTTCAATTAATTTAAAAAAATCATTTCAAGATTATTTGAATAATTATTCAAACACAGACCCACAATCCCAGTCTTAACTCGGTGTTCCATTTCGGACTGAAACACGTATAGATGACATTTGAGTCTACCTGAATAATATTTATAACAAAAATAGTTAATCCATTATAGAGATACATTTTACAAAAATATTTTAAACAATATTTCAACGATATTATCATGAATTATTGCACCTCCCTGCCAGCAAATCCAAGCTTGAAAAACGGATCAACGAGTTCTTTCCTCTCACTAGATCCAAACACCATCTTCACTCCATCCACAAAGTTTGAATCCACTGAAGGATTTAATGAATTTCATTTCCAAAAATAACTTTTTTCAAATTATAAAATTTTAAATTAAATAAATTTTTAATGTTTAAAAATATCAAATCACTGCTGCAAATATGAAAGCTTTGTCGGACTTCTGGGTAGATCCTCTGCCATGTAGAGTTTGAGTCTGTAAGAAGCAGGTCTGAGAATCAAGCCTGCAGGTCTCATCAGATTTCTGTTTGAGTTTGTGTTTGTGTGAAAGTTTCTACTTATTTTGGCTCTGGAGAGAATTTTTGCTACTTTCAGTTTCATTTCATAGTTTCTTATATCTGGCAACCACTTACGCTTCAATATCGTCATCTGCTGTGTCAAACTTTGCCGCTCCAAAATCCTGTTTTTGAGTTCATTTACAAACTAAATTGTTATGTAGATGAAACAAATTCGCGATTATTGCCATGCAAAGTAACACTCTCTAAAATATTTTTTTATTGCAATATTTGTGTGTAAAACGTGAAGCAATGAGTGGTTAGAAAGCAATATTGGTTGGTTGGTTTGAAAATATTGCGTTCTATCGATTGCTTCGAATTCAATTGTTAATGGAAATTTCTAATTAATGTTCGGCAAATGGCCAGCTGTTGCAACAAACAACAAAAGAGGTAGATTAGAAAGCCAAATCAAAATTTCACATAATTTAGGGTGGAATAGACATGGCATATACTTTAAAAATGAATGTTGATTTCTTAACTACACCCAAAGTTTTGTTATTAACTATGGAAAAATAATATTTACTATCATTTAAAATCTAAAATACCTTAACTTAGTTTTTCCTCTTTTGATAACGAATCAGTATTGTTTTAAATTGAAAATTTCAATGTAACTTATTAAGATCCCTTCATATTTGAATCGATGTAAATTGCGTTACAACGCTGAGGCCCTTTGGCTTCAGCCACTGAGTTAACGACCTCCAAATAGTTTTACAATTTCAGCGGTAGACATCATCGTATATTAACTTTTCTTTAATTGTTAAAAACTAACAATTCTAAAAAAATAGTTATAATTTTAAAAAGAAATTGAATGGTTCAGAGTGAATTGTGTAAATAATTCATTGGCAGGTATCTTATGCTTCTTTCAAGATGGACTGCTTAAATCTAGATTATCTATCAAGCTAATCAATACAATGGCCATATACAAAACTCAAATAGTTACTTTCTGGAAAAAGTTTAAACTATGAAGTAGCTTTTATAAAAATACTGAAAAACAATAATAATCTCTATCGATTACAAGTCAATGATACTGATGCGGCAAACATTCAACGCTCTGGTCCACTGTGGGTTGTTATTTGCGTATTTATTGTAGGTACAACTTCAGGAAAAACCTTAGCAACAAAAGTTATGTTTTTTATATATAAATTTTTAATCTTTTTAATATCGGATTTTGAAGTTTTGTTCATAAGAAATAAAAATATAAAATTTATAAATAGTAACAGGTTGATCTTAACTTTTTAAAAAACCAATATTATTAAATATTATCAATATGAATAGCATGTTACAATTGGGCTATTGTATCGAGTTTCTAGCATGCGAGTTGTGATGACAGGATAACATTGCAAAGTCTATAAAATAGAGCTAAACCGTTGCTACAATACTTAATTTATTTTAAAATCAAAAAGAAAAGTATTAATTTGATACTAAAGATTGTCCTAGTTATTTTATATATAGCATTATGTTAATGCAGAAAGTTAGTTTAGCGTTAAAAAAGGATTTTTATTAAATAATCAAACATTTTATCAGTTATATAACAGGCATTTTAAAGAATCAGTCATGAAAACAAATGATTCATGAATAAAATTAGAAAGCATGACAAAATAATCTCCCAAAATGGAGCTAACAATGTTTCGCAAATCTAAATTAAGTTAAATGGCAAAATTATTTTAGCATTCATCAATCAGCATAGCTATAAAATATCGTTTAAAATTGTTTAAATTCAAGCAAATCTTATTTTTTAAATATATACCCAAATTTAGTTAGACTTTCAATGATAATGTGCTTCATGAAGTTTAAATACATTGAATTTCAGTTCCCAGCTATAACAAGTTTCTGTTTCACTCTAAAAAGAATTCCCTTTTAAATATAATTATTCTATTGCTTGAAATTAGGAATTATGATTCTTTAATATTTTTATAACTTTGATGCTTTTTTATAACCCGTTTTCACCTCAATCGTTTCTTTTTTCTGGAGCTGAATCTATTATTTTACATTTAATTTAACTATAAAGAAGAAGATATTATAAATAAATTAAAATAATTCAACTTTAAAAATATCAAAAATCCTAAAATAATATGAATGTTCTATAACAAAACTGAACCAATCAATACGAATGAAATGAACATTTTTAGAATATAAAATTCGATATAAAAATTTTGAAAGCTACAATTTTTTAAATATGTTTTACAATATGAATCAAAAACTAAATTTGAAATTAACGTACCGGAGGGTCGTCGCCTGGTCCCAAGAGGGCAACCGAGATCTTGAGGTATCCCTTGTGACCATCGGACATCTGCTCAGGGTCACTCAAGAGCAGCCATTTGTTGATGAAGCTGTGATATGGCTCGTCGTAGATCATTCCCATCTCGATCTGGTGACATTTTTCATTTCAATTTTTAAAAAAAAAATGGATTTTTTGGTTTATTTTATGGATGAATGGCAAAGAAGTATAAGTGTTTAAAAGAAATTGAATGAGAAAGCTATTTTGCTGATTTTTCTTCTGTTGTTCGTGAATTTCAGAAATAACTCAAATGAATGCTTCAAAATCAATTTATTCAATGGAAATCAATAATTTTTAACGATTCTTTTTTTATAGCTTGAATAAGGCCAAAACCTTGAAGGAACCGATGAAAGAATCAGATCTCAGCTTTTTAGAATCGTATATCTGTCAAAAAGTTGAAGTTACTATTTATAGTTTAAAAAAATTAATTTTCATTTTTATTCATTAAATTCTAAAATAAAAAAACTTTTTTCCAATTTTTTGCTTTGACATCACTTCAAAAAGGAGGATTTCATCGAAGAGTTCCGCGGGAGAGTCGTTGAAGTTGAAGAAGAACATTTCATTCCAAAAGGGGGAGTTGCAGGTTTCAATTACCTGTTGGTGGGTGTTGTTGTTGTAGAAATGAAGGCTGTTGTAATAGTCGTTTAAATGGTTGTTTTAGTGGTTTCAACGTTTTTTTATAGTAATTTTTGCCATTAGGTACCACGAAAAGCTCAACATAAAACTTTAAATAATTTTATTCACTGAAACGAAGATGTTAACAGCAGCGGGCAATGGGATGAGCTAGCGGTAAAACTCCTAGCTTTAGTTCCAATAGCGTGGGTTGAATATCCCATGTCGCCTTGGAACAATTTATTAGATTTCCCACATACTCTCTGTTAACTGTCGTCTCAAATGTGATAAATACGAAGTTGCAAATAATCAGGCCACTTGACCGAATTCCATTATTTTCTATCCTAAGCATGTAAGAAAAAAAGTTTAAAAAACAACAATGAAAATAAACATGAACGTTGCGGTACCTTAGTGTGTTTTTTCTGGTCATAGCACGTGATACGACAGGTTGGACTGACGTTTGAGCCTGGAAGCTGTCGAGCCTCCATCACCTTCAGGCGCATCTGGAGGGGTGAGATGAATTGAAAAATGAGTTTAAAAGATTAGAAAAGAGCTTGGTAAAATTACTTCACTTGCTGCTAGTTAATATTTTTTTTATTTACTCTCTTCCGACTTGATTCATGATTTAATTTTAAAAATTTTGTTTCTTGAATCTTGGTTTTTAAAACTATTCTCATACATTTATTGAAATGGTTTTCATTCGAATGAGTTACTTGAAAATCTTGTTTTCTGGTAGAAAGAGGCTCATTTTTGTCTCTTCCTTTTGGAGCTTCTTCATCTTTGTTCTTTTCGTCTGGGATCATGTACAAAAAGTGGGATTTGTGCTTAAAATGAAGGTTTAATACTAATAATAATCTTTTTAAATGGAATTTTATATTTCTATTTAAATTTTTAAAAAGTATTTTTCTACTTTATTTAAAATAAAAACACTATTTCAACACTATGTTTAAACCTTTTTTGGGAGTCTCAGTAGTGGCTGGTGTCGCATTAGCCATTGTTATCCAAATTTAGTTGTAAAAATGGTTAAACTGAATCATTAAAATGACAGTCTAATTAATTCATTAATAATTCTATCTTTAAAGTTTGTTGCTATTAGTTCTCCATTTTTCAAAAATATATTTTAGATAGCTTTCAAATTGCGTCAGTATCCTAATGCATTTTCCGATTACTTTATAATCATATGGCAATGCAAAATCACTTTTATTAGGGTATTAGTCCATCTATTCAGAAATTTCAACTTTAATCACCAATATTTAAAAGTTACAATGTTAGTTTATATTTCCAAAAACATTTTCAAAAAAAGTGTGTTAACATATATTCAATTAGGAACTTTGATGGATACTTCCCAAAAAGGTTTTTGTGAAAAACATTTAAAGTAAGAAAACATCAAATTCCGAACTAAATTAAAATGTGATCTTTGTAACAATTATTCTTATAAATCATTGAAATTGAGTACATATATATATGTATATGTGGGTGGGTTCATTTAAAAAACACCGTTTGATATACACATATGGATTCACATATGGATCGCCTGGTGCTGTTAGAGGTTGAGTGAAATACTGTGCTGTTCGAATGACTAGTGTGTTCTTTCTTCTAGTTTGTCATTACTCAATGTTTTAGTATTTTCTTGCACCATTGGATGCTCCCCTATGCTTTGAGGCTAAAACATCAAACTAAGCTCAAAGATACTATAGACAGTAGTAATAGTTTCATTTCACTATCAGTGCTTACCGTTCATTTCCATCAATTTCATTAAATGTATTTCATGATGTGAACTCTATGAGACTTTGAAAATAGTGAAACCTTAAAGACATCTACTTTTATCATCAGCTCTCTAGCAAATCATTAACAGTTTCATTACCATTATCTTTTCCCTTCATACCCATCGTGATGTACTATCGAACAAATTGGCAGATGTGCGATGACGTCACAGTCATATTTGCATTTCAAAGGCATCGATTGGCATGCACAAGTAAGCGTGTATTCGCTAGAGTAGTATACTGGGTATATTTCATGAGAGAAGTTATCTAATGTGACGTAATATTATTTAGTACGATTAACTTATTATTGTGTCGCAAACCAGAGTGTGAGGGTCCCGTATAAAACAATATAGTAAGAATTTATTTAATTAGCACGAAACGATTTGTTTGAAGTATATTATACCAAAATGACATTTCAAATCAAGTAATAATATGTAACATTTTTTCCCTCGGGCATTTGAGTTCCTTTTGATAATTATATGAAGATGCTTAAAAGATTAGTAAAAATCACTCCATTAATTACAAAAGGTAAATGATAATCAGAGTTTAAATTATTGAGTTTTTGAAACCTTAAAAAGTTATTTAACATACAATTATTTAAAAAAAGTTTTGGTATGTATACTTCTGTTATATAAGATGTGTTTTAAAACTTTTGAACAATTTAAATATTATTTTCCCTATTTTTCGCTTTTACGATAGAAATAAAATTGGTGTAAAAAAACGTTTAAAATTGTAAATTAGGTTTCTATAAATTGCAAAGGTATTTTCAATGCTACCCTCCGTTGAGTAAGTTATAATTATGAATTAAAATTCATAATTTCATTTTTAAATGCATCAATTAAAAAATTATATTTTGCCACAATGGTTATGAACTTAATAATTAAAAGTACAAAATTAGGAGCTCAATTAGTTTTTAAGTTTTATTTTTATTTTCAAAGCTATAAAGGATTAAATTGAATTAAATTATTTATGAAAAAAATGGTATTAACAATTTTTCTAATGTATTTTGGGATAAAAAAATAATGTATAATATTAGTAAAAAAACGATTTATCATAAGCTTTATATTCATAAAACCACAACGGCGATACACTTTCAATTATATTGAAAGTTTCATTAATTTCTAAAATT
This sequence comes from Piscicola geometra, assembly GCA_943735955.1. Lineage (NCBI taxonomy): Eukaryota > Metazoa > Annelida > Clitellata > Hirudinida > Piscicolidae > Piscicola > Piscicola geometra. Next base: position 597,560 of record OX030957.1, on the reverse strand, counting down.
CATGAGTCTCATGCACTACCATCTCTCTTACACCAGCACCACCACAAACTCACCGTCATCGTCGACGTTGATGACTCTGCCAACGAGAGAACCATTGCTCTTCCTCCGTTGAGGTGCTTCAGTCGGAGGGTAGTACTTCAGAACCACTGTCAAGACACACTGAATGAGTGAAGATGTGAATTTTTGAATCACTTATGGCAGTTTTGAGGATTTTACAGCTAATCATTATACACCAAGCTCCAGAAAAAAGACAGAGTTAAAAGAAGTCGGTATAACAACTATAAGGTTTTTTTTATCTTTGAAGCAATATTCGAAACTTGAACATTCATCGTATTCCAAGCTGGAAACTATTGTATTACAAATGCAAAATCAACTGAATTTGTAATCAGTAATTTAATTATGTTAATTGTATAATCTAATCTTATTTCAAGATTGTTTATGTACTACCTTTTTTAAATACTTTTTTTATACAAGGTTTTATGTGTTTAAAATTTTATTTTATCCCCAATTACTTAACTCTTAAAAATTTTATATTAAATTCGACGACGATTTTTTTACCTACCCGAACAAATATTCAGCTATCTTTCCATTTGTGCATTCATTCATTCTCCATTTAATCACCAACTCAAAGTTTCAATATTCTCTCATCTGAACAGTTTCTAAATGCCAAAGAGATTCTCACACATGCGAGTTCGTACATTAATTCAGAGTTTTTATTAGCATATATTTTCTAGAAGAATAATTTCTCAAATTAAAATTATATTAAACTTACTGTGAATAACTCATTGTATTTTCTATTATTTGAAATTAGTCAAATGTTGAGTTCTTAGTTTTTTTTATGATTTTTAATGAAAAATTTAGCAGGTGCATTTATTTCTACACAAAAAGATTTATTTAAATTTTAGATGATTTTTTGGCTTAACAATTAAAGATTTCAATTCTATATTTTTTCAAGATTTCTTAATCCATTTAGTACCAAAATTAAAGAAAGTATATCATTTTAGACTTTGCAATAAATAAAAAAATTTGGTTTAAAAAACAACTTAGAGATAAATTAAAAAAGATTGACTATTGAGTTAACAATGTAAAAGATCAGTATGTATTTATTTATCGAAATGTAAAAGATCAGTATGTATTTATTTATCGAAATGTAATTCAAATGTATCTGCAAAAGAACTAAAAATATGTACTATTTATACTTGAATTATAGATTCACATAAACCTAAAAATGTAGAATATAAATTGTTCGTATGACTTAAAAAAAGTATTTTACAAGATTGAAATGAAAATACTCACAAGAACATCTATACCGAACAAACAAATACACAAACGGATCTATTGATGTAAAACACCCACCATTATAAATGTATACATAATTGCAATATTATTTTAAAATGTTGTTTTCAACTTTTCTATTATTTTATTAAAAGTTGTAAAAAAAGTTTCAATTCATTTTTTCATATTGTACATCTTTTCTGTTATAGAAATTTAAATAGTTAATGATTTCAAATAATTAATTTATATAAAAACTGTGTTCACTAAACATGCTTTTCATCTTTCCGCTTCTGTTTTCTATTCCGATCTCTTTATTTCAACACAAACATCCCTCGAATCATGAAACAATGACAAGCTTTTATCATCTAAAAGTATGAAATAAAAAAGTAACTACTGTAATTTTTCAATCAAACTAAAATATCCCGAGCTACAATTTTTTTATTATTTTATGGTTTAAAAGCACAACTTACCTCCAAAGGCCGATTAAAGCTATCATTAAGTCTGAGCTCCAGCTTCGAGTTGAACTCTGGCTCTCTTCCCAAAACGTTCTTTAAAATCATCTTACAATGTCCCACCAGGCTAAATGTTCAAAAATAATTTAAAGTTTTTGTAAACAATTTAGTTATTTAAATCTTTTGACAAAAACAGACAAATACAAGTTTAAAAATTCATATAGCATATTCATCTCCATCATTCTAATAGAGCAATTAAAAACATAATAATTGTAACTTTTAAATTTCAAACCGGTTATGTCCAACTCTCTCCCAGTCCTTCACTTGTATCTTCATCTCGTCAGTGTCTTTAATCGGGACATTTTGAAAGTCGAATAGCAGCGTCTGAATGGGTTTTATTTTTTTAATGTGTTTGATAAGAACGGAAAATCTAATAATAAATATTTTTTCATAGTTAAAAATCCAGCAAAGTATAGAATTAATTTGATTTATTTATTGAAACATTCAATAGAAAGTTGACCGCTATTCTTTTGACGGTAGAGAAGTCATTGAAAATCCTTTAAAAATTCTCAATTAGTCTTCATAAACGGATTTTCATAAGCGAAAATTAGTTATTAAACTTTATTATACCTCATTCCATTCTGGCAGTAGCTCTCCCTTCTTAACGCTCGTTTTCCTGGTTATGCCTGAAAAAGGATAAGTAGGTACTGAAATGCAAAAAATATTACAAACCAAGCTACCCACCCTGCACTTGAATGTTGACATACGGGTCTATCTTGCCAAAAGTGCTCGTGTTGGGCAGAGTGGAAGTGCCCAAGACAACCACCTCCAGACTCATCTTGATTATTTTGTCTAATTTTCAAATTTTCAACTTTAAAAGTGCATATCAACCTAATTACATTTATTTTTTACTTTTTACAATTTGAAATAGAAATAATTATATTAGTATATTATTTTCGAATAATTTCATTTTTGTGGTGCCTATTAATACTCTGGGAATTTTTTTTAGCAATATTTCGTCGAGGTTTTTTAAAGTCTATTCTTGAAAATAATTAAAACTCAAGAGGCTTTATATTCGCTTTTTTGGGAAAAGTACTTAAATCTAGAATCGCTAAATTTTTGGAAAAAGATGTTTTCACTATCCTGTTTTTTAAATGAAATACAAGAAATTAAAAACGTTTTTTTAAGTATACTATGTATATAATAACAAAACACAGATTTATAAGCCTTAAATTATCTTAAGAATAAACCCATTGATAAAAACTAACTTCAAAATTATGTTCAATAAACAAAACCAATAACTTATTGATAGATACTACTAGCAAAAAGTTAAGGCATTAGGTCGGGTGTTTATCCCTACTATTATATCTCCCAGAACGAGGCTTCCATACCAGATAACATCCGCTATAGCCAAATTGCTGAGTATATGATACGCTTCCACACATTGATAAAGGCATATGAGAGTGTTGGCTACATAGCTATATAAAAGACTGACTTTTTGTGGATGACTAACTAGCCTTGGAATTTTAAAGGATAATATTCTAAAATCCGTGTTTAATCATCAGTTGCAATAATGGAAACTTTTGTTTTTGATCCTATTCTCTACCACAGTGCGCAATGTAATTGCTATACACCTGTAAAAAATCATATAACTCTCGTTCATTTTTTGGGCAGATAATTAAATGGCCAAACAAGAATACAAATATGCACTAGAGTTCCTCAAACTCCTAATAAATTGTGATTCAAAAAAGTGGTTGATGATGATTTCTCTCAAAAAAATTGAAACGTAAATTTATTATAATTCATGTTTTCATTTTTCTTTGTTTTCCAATAATTTTTACAAATATTTTTAGCTAATTTGTGTTTCTTATATTTTTTTTATTGATGACTACGTACTTAAGGGTAAGTTTATCTAAAACTCTGGTTAGGTTAATGGGTCTTTGAAGTCACAATTAAGTACTCATGGACAATTATATTTCCTAAAGAAGTAGTCATTTATTTATTTCAGTGGTGATCTTGGAAGATAACTTTTTTCGTAATTAAGCAGATTGTGAGCAAAATACCAAAATCATAATATTATTTTATATTATTCACAATTTATTACCGGTTCATTTCATTAACAAAAAATTTCTTAACTTCATGAATCGACTTCATATGAATTATTGGATTGCATATTCATCAATTTTCAATAAAAAATATTTCTCTTAACTTCATGAATACACTTTATATGAATTATTGGATTGCAAATCAAAAATCCAGTTCATGAGTGGTTTCATTAAATATTAAGAAACATGTTTGAAAGCATTTCTAATTAGCTAAGAATATATTCAACAAACCGATCAACTGAAAGTAGTTACAAGTAATGAGCTCATTATAAACGTTGGAAAGCCATACAATTTATATAATTTTTTTAAAATGCTAAAATAAAAGATAGATTAAAAACCTATTTACAAATGTTTTTAACTAATATAAATTTCAACTTAATGGCTGTATAAAGGGCTCAAGTCAGTAGTGATGCAATGGGCACACGCGGGCGTGAGTTCATGAAATGATATACGAAGAGATGCATGGAAAGATACATTAATGGCGCATGAATGGGGCACGAAGGAATGTATGAATGGATAACTAGATTATTCGATAAATGTGTGGGTGTATTTATATATTTTTTTATGGTCTGTATTATTCACAGTCTGACAGACGCAGGCCATGTTACAATGGTTCTGAGAACCATGGTTCTTATGCGCCGGAGGCGCCACTCCACACGACGTACACATCTTTCAATGCATACGTCGCAAACACCGCATCATATACACTAGGTATATGATAGTTCACGGTTGCCTATCAGGGATTCGAACAGGCGACCTTTAAGTTGCAAGTCTGACGTCTACCATCTAAGCCATCTCCTCTCCCATATTGATGGACATATGAAGGAGTAAAGTAGATAAAATTACTTGAATTTGAACTTTTTCAATAAAACAATTATTTCAATAATGGAAACATTAAATGTTGTTCTAATCCCACAAAAATAATTTAAAAAATTAAATTTTAATTATATCATCTAAAAAAAATTTTTTTTTATTTTTCGAAAGTGGAATTTGATTCAAGAAGTTGGGGTTGAAAAAGTCTTTTAAAAACTCTGTTTTTTTATTTCTTTTAGCAGGTGTCAGTCAATTTATCGCCTAGAAATTGGAATGCGAAATAAGAGTAGGAACTAAGATCAAGCCAAAAACCAGTTTTCAAATAATTGAAACCTAGATGTAAAAGAAATGCAGTTTATTAAAAGTTCAATTCATATATTCAATTAAAATATTTTGGAAAATATTTGTTTTGTAAAATAATAGTTGAACACAAAATAAATAAAATAACGAAGTGATTAAAGTGGCATGAGTCCGTAATTCTTCGGGCCATGAGAATTAATATCTAATCCTATTATAACTAATCAACGCCTAATCCTGACACAATCCATAAAGTTGGAAATCCCATTCACACTGCCCAACTGCACTTGACGTAATATCTTATTGATTACGTAACCACGGTTAAAGTTGATGGAAGCAGTCTATAAAAGAAGAAAAACAAAGTAATAAGTGAAGAATATTTTTTCATGCTTTCCAGCTCTATTTATTATCAAATGTTTGTATACTCTTCAATTTATTTAAAATCTTTAAAGTATTTCTCGTTTAATTTGTAACATCATTTTCTTGAAAGCTAACTCAATTTAACTAAATTAATTGTATAAAAAAAAATTTGAAGTATTTTGAAATCAAAGACGAATTTACTATCTTGATTGGCTTATCTCAAAGAATTTAGATATCTTTTGAAAACCAAAGCGACTTTTTATATTTCAACAACGCTTTGAAAGTCTTGCATCATTTCATCGTCAAAACGCATATAGTTATCCCACCTAACCTATTTGGAACAACATCAAATCTTTTCATGGACCCATGTATCCGTTCTGCCAATCCACCTTTCCATACTTTCTATTATCCATCTTTTCATCACACTGATTCATTTAACCAGCAGAAATTATTTCCTTCTTCTTCCTCTCCAAATAATTGTTTTAGCTACCAGGACCACATACCTACGAGAAACCAATCCATTTTCCATTGCGTCGATTCATCATCCTTCCATCAGAAATCTCCCCAGTATAATGAAAACCTTCGTCGAGCTCCACTGCATAACTACAATGCCTTTTTTCCACCGCAGCCATGCATAACACGCCTTGATTCGCCTAATAAATCTCTATTTTTTCAGCCTATTTGCCAACAAGTTTCCTTACCACCATCCTTCTCACCTCTTTCATCTACCCTGTATTTTCCTTTCCATCTCTCCATCGAAAAGCAACAATCCTTGACCAGGCCTTCATTTAAAATAATAAATCGCAAGCAAACACCATCTCTTCTCCAAGCCAGCCCAGTATCATCACATAAAGCCACATACACGCCTGCAAGTATTCAGGGATTCTGAAGAGGGACTACAAGGATGGTAAGCCCCCCCCCCCTCTCTCTTACATAGCTCTTATCACGCTTGCCATTCTGAGCTCTAGCACAGGTTGGTGAGAAAAAAGTGACGCGTTCTTTTGGAAGAATGCATTAAAGGAATTTAAACCCATTTTTATGAGTTTTTTCGCAATAACAGAATTGATGAAAGGCCTAGATATGACACCCAGCTTCTTTCTTTAGAGAAAGTTCATTTTTAAACGATAAAAATTTTAGGTGGAAATTTCTTGAAGTCTCTTTTATGAAGTTGTCAGGTTAACTCGCTTTGAAACTATATAAAAAAAATTGAGTGAAAAATAGTTGAAAAAAAGAGAAAACAACTGAAAAGAAAAAAAACACAATTTTATGCTTCTATAATAAATCTTTCTGGCTAAAAATACTTATGAAATTCCATTAATTAAATATTCCAAAAATTTTAAAAATTTTATATTTGAATGATTTAATACTTTTCCATGATCACGTTCTACTTCAACTTATTGGATAATTTATCAATGACAATTTCTTCGGAATATTCTAAACATTTTGTCAATAACTTTGAATAAATGATTCCTTAAAAGCTGTTTATTGAAAAAAACTGCATTTTAAATGAAACTCATTTATCTTTATTGACTGAATTTTAATTTTTTAAGGATAAAAAAGTTCCACCAATAAAAATCTACAGTCTAATATCAAAACGAATACTCTTCAATTATATGGAGTGTTACTCATGAATGAAATTTTCATTAGCTATATGCTTTAGTGGGAAGGCAGCCAGTAAATAGAAGAGTGTTTTATTGTTTTAATACTACAAATAAAAATTACTTAAAAATATATTTAAAAAAAACAATATTTTCAATTTTCTATGTAAAATGGAAAAAAGATTGCCATCGTTAAGTTGTCCTTTTTAAATTTAACTATTTTAATTCTGTTATCCATTTAATTAATTTTTTAAAATTAAAATTAACAATAATTTTATTAAACTACTTTTATTTTTTTCCAGGTGTTGAAACAAATATACGATTTTATAACTTCAAATTTTGCATACTATAGAAAAACAGAGAATAAAGGGAGAAACTCTATTTGCCACAATCTTTCGATGAATGCATGCTTCGTCAAACGGACTCCCAGTGAAGTTAAAGAAATCTCAAAAACAAAGAAACATTTTTTCAATGAAAAATACAGAGACCAATTGCAAAAACATGGCCTGCGTCTGTCAAACCGTGATCAATAAAGACTATTAAAAAAACCTCTGCAAAGTCCAAGCTTACATCCTGACGAGTCAACTGACTTCAGCGATGCAACTTCAACCAGGAATGTTTGAGACGACAATCAAACTCTGACACAAAGTCTTTCGGCAAACATTGGTGGCGATGAAAAAAGAGCTGAAAAGTCATTCTTTCTTTCAATGGGTTTGAGTCAAAAGTGTGCCTCGGATAGCACGACTGGAAACAACACCATTGCAACGTTAAGTGCCACTTGTGGTCATTGCATCTGAGCTGTGAAGGAATGTTTGAAAATAAAAGTCTCTTGAGGAGAAGATCAACATTTAAGAGACGGTGAATGAAGTTAGTATTGCATGGCACAAACATGTAATGAAATGTTTTTAAAAACTTCAAGAGCTCATGTGTGTTATAATTAAATGTAATAAATGGCTTTTTTCATTTACATATATATAAATATTTTAAATTTAAAAGCCACTCGTCAAATGTGTTGGCATTAATAAGTAAATCAAGCCAACACATGATTGAAATACATTATTGTTAATGTTTATATGGTATTATGCTTGGGCGGCGATCTTGTGGGGATCCTGGGTCCATAACCCCCACTTTTTGAAGTCTACTTCAATTGTTTGGACCTCATGACCCCTCCTGGATCGCCGTCTATGCTGAGTAGCACCCCCCTCCCCCCCCCCCCAGATTTGCAGCAGATCACCGCTCCTGGTATTATGAACTTTTTCTTTTTCATGAGTATCCAGAAAATGCAAATTTAAATCGGATTGTGAAACTGTTTCAACGACAAAAAATGTTATAATTATGAATAAACATGTTTCTGGAAGATAAACTCAATTAATTAAATCATGAAAGAATTTATTTTTGAACGTGACAAATTATAATGAAGTGGAGAAAGATGGGAAAGAGTTTAGTAGTGGAATAACGTACAAAATATATAAAAGCCAAGTAATGAAGATGCTACGAGAAAAAGAAGAGCACCTATGATATTAATAATTTAATTAAATGTTTTCTTTAATAAATAACGTCTAATGTCTCAAACAATAATGAAATATGTATTTTTTGCTTTTCAGGAAAATGAATTTTAAAATTAAAAATAAATATGATTAAAATTGCAAAAAGAAAATTGTTCTAACATTATATACATTTAAGATCTTATTTTTCTTTATCATCATTACCACTACCTTTATTATCATGTTCTTTTTCTTAATGTTCTAGACTTCGAAAAACACACAAAAAAAAATTCTAGAACGACATTATCGTAAAGACCTTTTGGAGTGAAAATAGAATGTCTTGTCTTTTAAGAAGCGTTTGGAAAAAACTCAAAAGCGTTGATAAATGTGGGAAATTCAATTGAAAAATACGAAGTCATGTTCATCCTCATCACGTCATCATTCTCTTCGAATTTATATGCAAGACCATCTTCAATAATAACCAGTAAAACAAGTGAAAATTAATGTAAAATGTTTTTTTAAGTTTATTATTTTTTAATTTTCCGTTTGTTTCAAATGAAGGTCGTTTAAATTCTAAATATACTTTTTTAAATATGAGTTTCTTTCTGTTGAAATAAACTTTTGTTTTATTTTATTGTATAGTTATTTCAGTTTATATTATGATTCGCGGAATTGAAATAAACCTTTTCAGTTATTGAGAGGGCATATGTACTTTTAAAACATAAAAATATTTTGAGAGCTACAAAATTTATTTCTTCATTAAATAAAAAGTTAAAAATCATAGCATAGTTTTTCTTTGAAGTCAGTCTTTTTTTTTTGAGCCAAAACACAATTTATAGTACCATAAAATAAGTTATTATTTAAAATAAAATTCTCTAATTAAAAATTCAGAAATGTTGTTTAAACGACGAATTTTGTGCTTCAAAGCAAGCAGTGCAGTCTGCAGAAGAAGCATGCCAGACGCCATTGACATGATGAATCGTTCCGGGATGGAGATGAATTGCGTGTTTAGACAAAAATGTGGAAGTGAATAAGAAAGATGACGAATGGTCGAATTTATGTTTTGAGCATTAAGCTGTAAATAAATAAATTATAGAAAAAAAGTTAAAAGCTTTTACTCTGAAAAGGTTAGCGTGAATGTCATAGATTGGATCTAGAAGGTAAAAAAAGTCAGGTGGAAAGGTGCCAAGTGACAGTGGATTTCGTGAAGACAAGAAAGATTCATCAAGCGACTCCAAAGATGTAAAAAACAACAATATAATTGAAGAAAAATTATCAAAGTATAAAACAATTTATGCAATGTGACTTGCGAAGAAAAAACCTAAAAACACATGAAAGAATTCTTCATTGTTTTTTTTCAACCTTTTCACAAACATTTAAAAGCATACTAAATAAATTAATGAAAATCTATATGACCAAGTCTGTGAAATGCAAACCCACGTTGTTCAAGCTTCTTAAGAGTATTAATTTTTGAATATTTGGAATAAATAAACTTTAAAAGTATCTCTTATTGATAGGCTCTTTAATAGGTTATTTTAGAATTGTTTAGACTTATTCAACTTTAGAAAACTGCATTGAATTCATCAAGAAAGGAATGGGACCAAACGAGTGTATTTCATCGGTTTCTCGTCCTTAATGAAAGCCATAAAACTAGTTTTATTAATTCCTTCTTTGAATTTAAAAATAAATTTTGAAGTTGTTTGTTCCACAGACATTTTTAATTTTAGATCCACAAATAAACAATTTTTGAAATGCTTCCAATATATCTTTCTGATAAATATTTTCGGTCCACTTATATATGTAGAAAAATATTTACTCATTTTTAATTTAAAACTTTAAGTTGAAAGAAATTAAATTATTTTTTAAATATCGTTTTTAATCCAATGAATGCTTTTATACTAAATTTGCAAGATTATCTAAAATACATCTTAAAAGAAAAGCTTCAAGTTTTCAAAGTTTTTAGTAAAACGTTCTTGATAATAATCCACTAATGGACTCAGGAAGTTTCTATCAACATCCTACGCTGCATTTACATAAGTAAATATAAAAATCTACGGAAATATGATTTTTAAAATGGCACACAATGCTTTAAATTTTGAAAAGAAATTTTCAAAAAAATTATAACTTGGTAAATATACTTTTGGAAAGTGTCGCTGTTTTGAAGTTTCAAACTGCAAACAACAATATGAGATGCGCAGACACAAGTCTCTAAAAATTGTATTCCATATTAAACAAAAAAATAAGTTTATTTACCGCTACAACTTATACTTTATAAGCTATATTTAAGAAAGCTTAAGTAATTTTTATGAATTCGAAATGATTTTCTTTCTATCGTATTAATCATCGAAAAGCAAATTTTTTAAATTAAATTTGTATAAAAACTGATCTCCTAGTTGTGAGCAATAATTTATTAGAGATTAATGTTCATGAAAATATATCGAATGGTAATATCTTTTCAAAAAACCATTTTTGGTGCTTTAAAGTTATAAAAAAACTGTGAAACAAATGAACTAGTAATTATCAAATTTTTGAATTTCGAAATATAATGGAACTATTGTTATTCAGGACAAATTATTAATTAAAATTTTTATTATTATAATTTTGCTGATTTTTGAGCATAGAAGTTGATTTTTAGACAAGTTTAATTTAGAAAACTAATGAAGCAATCTAGCAAGATGCACCAAACGTCACTTGAGCCAGTCATTTCATCTCCATCTTTTTTCCATGATTCTTAACTAGACCTAGACAGACTATTAATTGACAGCTCAACCAGTGAAAAACGTACCCATTCAAAACTAAACCAAAGGTCCAATCATGCTCAGACAGGACTTGACTCAAGACTTGAGACTTAAAATAAAAAAGATTAGTTTTAAATAAAATGACGAAAAATAGCCATAAAGTTTACATAATGAAAAATAAAACTTTTCTGAATTGGTTCTGTTTGCAACTGATGCTTTTAACCTTTTGTTCATTTTGAAAATTTTGAAACTTGCATATTCTTTTTATTATGCCATTTAAGACGAAAATATTCAGCCCATGTATCTTGCTGGTAGGCCTATAAGATGGAGTTTTATATTAAGAAACAGGATTTAAAATGTAAGCACTGTAAGATATTAATATTAATATTTATTTTTATTTATTTATTTATTTATTTTTATAAATACTTTTCAACTTCATTTGTTTTAATATCTTGAGTGATATATATGCATGAGTATATTCTATGGTCTATTAGGGAAAAAAACGAATCGCATCATAAATTCCAATAGAATCTACAGTAATGGTTTTGAAAAAGCTTCAAAGAATTTTTATAGATCTCATAATACGAAAATTATTAAATGTTGCAATTCAGCACTTCCAATGATACAGAGAAAAAGTTTTTTAAATAAATAAATAAAAATCTCTAAATTATTTAAAAAGACAAAAGCAATATATATTTTTAAACGTAATAACAATAATTTTAAAAAAGTAATGAACGTTTTCCGAGTAAATTGACTTGCATGCAACGTTGTCGTCTGTGCCTTTGGAGCTTATAAATGTTCGAACGACTGAGCTTTCGTGCCATTCGATTCGTTTTGTTATCCTCTTGATTGAATTTGTCAAAAACAAAAATACTTTTAGTTTTTTTAATTTGAGTTTTTTCAAGTCTTAAGTGCAAAGATAAAAGTATTCCAAGATTTTAATAATTTTAAGTCTTAAAACACCAAAAAATAACCCTTTTTTATTGTGCTGATAGCCTATTAAAATATTGCTTTCCTAAAGTACAACTTTCAACCTCACCAGGCAAGTTAAACTCATAAAACTTTTCATTCATGTAAGAATTTACAGACTAAAATGTGTGAATAAAACGTCTAATCAACTACGTTTTCTTAAAAAATTAAATGACAAAAATAGTTTTTTATAATTAATTCTTCAAATTATTTTCACGTTCTTTAGATATGTGGAAAAGTGACAAATTAATTTTTTATTGGAAAAGAATTTTCCGGCGTTATAAAGACGTCTAGAGCGGTTTGAAGCATGAGCTTGATAAATTATTTCAAAAGCACCGTTCGAGAGCATCAACAAATATTAAAAACGACATTATTTTATATTTCCTCATTAGTTTGCCATGTATTTATATTTTCAATTTAATCTTTCATAAAAAATAGGTTTTGTCATTCACGAGCACATTAGGCTCAGGTAAAAGAATGGAAATCTCAAACATGGCTTATTATTTATAACATTTAATTTTCAAATGATCGTATGAAGCAATGAGTATTTACTTTAAGGAATTTTTTGCAGCACTACTGAGTGATGGTGTTACTATCGTGTTTCAAAAAGTTCTTTCAAATAGCTTTTGATATATTTTTATAAGTTTTATTTATTGATCTTAAAAAATCCCATGAAACTGGACTAAATTAACTGTAATCTAAATTAATTTGAAATAATTTATCATAAAAACATTCATTGACAATACTAATAATGAAATAATCATTAAAAGTTTTTAAATAATAAGTAAAAATATGGTAAATGGTACTTCAAAGGGGATACGATAGTTGGCTTCCAGATTGACTGACACAACTTTCATGAATAATTAGTGTATTTGTTTTTGATTCTTTAAAGTTGGAAAAACATTTTCAAGTCGATTTCTAACAAATGCCAAGCTTTTTGATAAATATTTTTCTGGTTTATATTCTGAAATTTAATTATTGGAGAATCTTAGATTTTATTCTAATAAAAAAAACTGATTAAATATTATATTAATAGTCTTTGAATTATTTTGTTGAACCCTCTACTTAATTTTTTTAATTCTTAGAAAGTTTCTAGTGATAATCAAAACAAGAAAATAAGTTTTTCCTCAAACCAATCAAAATTAAAACAAAATTTCTAATGGGATATCATTATTTTTCAGATTAAAGTAAACATATTTGAAAAATTTTATTTTTTCCAAAAAAAACAAACTTGAAAACCCGTATAAAGTTTATAAAAAAACTTACACTTTAGCTGAATTCTTCCATCAGCATATGATTAGTTTGATAAATCTCATAAATTTAATCACCATCAATGCACCAATAAAAGAAAAAAACACAAAAATCCTTATCATAAGCCCTTCCTCCACACAATTAAAGCCACATGAATCACACAAATCACAAGGCAATTCCACCAACTCCAACAGAACTATGTTGGCTCCATGGGCAATAACAATAAGAAGGCCGAGTGGAGAGTCCGACTTCATATTGACCAGAGCGGATGGAGTGGCAGATGAGAGTGTGGGGGCTGGATACCATTCTCCAAAAGTATCGGGGGATGAGAACAATAAAAACATCACGATGACCCCCTTTCAGCGGCCCAAGGCAAACTCTTCCAGCTGTATCACCGATGGAATCAAATCGAGGTTCGAAAGCTTTGAAGTTATTTGCAGTAAAAGTATGAAATTTTCATTTTTAAGAAATAACAATGCATTAAAATCTTTTAAATTATGCTTTTTATACATTTTCAAAAAATAGTATTTTTGTTCTGACCATTTTCCTATTTTTTACAGCCAATTTCTGAGAGTGATGGGAGCCTACATGGTAGGGCCGAAAGACAATACACTCGACTTTCGAAAAAATCTATATGAGCGATTTCCGCCAACTCTTCCATGCAGCTTCCAGGAAAAAACAGCTTGGCAAAAGATCGTCAAGAGGGACATGAGCAAGTTCAAGAAGGCCGCCTCCTCGTTCAAAGGAAGCGTCGATAGCTTGTTGTGCAAGTTCCGTAGATCTGAAGACGCGCACAAACAAGTCTCCACGTTCATATACACTCCGGTCGGCTTGATTTTTGAAGTTTTGGCGTCTGAAGAACGTCAATTTGGGACGAAAGAAACGCGAAATAAAACAGAGCGGTTAGTTAAAACAACGTCAAATTCTCCCTTCTACGACTCTTTTGAAGATCAGAATGGCTTTGAAACGTTGCAAGAAAAGCTCGATCAGCTGATGCTTCAAACTAGGAATTTCAACAGCTATGATGGTAGAACTTTCAAAAACTTGGAGCACAACAGTAGTTTCAGTAGTAATTCTAACAGTAAAGAAAACTCAAACAACAACTTATACCATTCAAGCAACAGCGTTAATAATTCGAACGAGAATGTAAATAATTCTCACCTCACCACAAATAAAAGGAACAGCAGTTGCAGCAACATTTACAAACTCAGAAAGTACTCGTTAACCAACACTCAACTACCCAAAGACTTCTCGCACAACTATTCAGACAAGAGTTTCGCGAGCCCTTTGCATGCCTTGTCGATCTCGCAAGGCAGGTTCAAAGCGTCCATTCCATTAGATGCATTTCCCAGAGGTCATATTTGCTTGAAAGTCAGAGGCTACAGACTAGAAATTGTGCATATAATAAAATGTCCAGTTTCTCCGAAATGTTCTTCTAATGGGAAAAATAAACCAAATACTTTATCTGTAAAAAATAACTTTAAAAATAGCGTAAAGGTCGAACCTATTTGTCTGAATTCAACTCTAAACGACTATTCTAAGCATTCAGAAAAATTTTCCACTCTCGCCAGTCAAGCCTCTTATTACCGATATAACAAACACAATTACCGAAATAATGTGGTACCTAATTTCCTTAAATGCCCGCAAGATGATGAATGCAGTAATCACACCATTGGCTTAAAGAACTATAAAAGAAAAGATTGCTCAAACAATCACTCAAATAACAACCCAATGAATAGCAAAAACAACAATTGCAGCAACGGGATTAACAACATTTGCGACAAAAACGACAATATAAATCTTAAGAAATGCGACAATTGTTCCATTCAGAAAGAACATTCGACAGCATTATCCTGCAGTCTCGATGCAAACTACTTGGACGCATCTCTCTACAACAAAACTAAAACATCTTTTCAAACGTCATTTGAGGCTTCAGAAACGAGTCACACGAAAATAAAAAATGTAAGATCCACCCAAAACAATTCGCAAAAAGTGCAACATTCTCCCAATACGAAAGCCTCAGGGAGTGCACATGCGGAAAGAGAACTCGCACTGGCAGACAACGACACCTTGGTCGCCTACAACCACTTGGGCAACGTCAGCATTCCCATCTTCGTGGAGCCCTCCAGTCTGGAGTTTGATGTGAAAGGAGGGTGGATGGAGCTCAGTGGAAAGACCAAACTGTGCATCAGCAACAATTGTCTCGACCTGAATGACGAAGAAGAATCCGAGTCAAAGCTTAGATGAATAAAACTGTTTATTTATTGGAACAATGTTAGGATTAAATGTGAAAAGAATTCTTTACAAATTGAAAGTCTTTTTTATATTGGATTAAATGTAGAGAAAAAAAGGCGTGTAAGAAACGCGGAATTTAATAAGATTTAAAAAATTTAATTGGAAAAGTTTTTGGACTATTTCTTTTAGGGTTTTTACATGTGACTTTTAAAATTAACTTGTATAAGAAAAGTTTCAATTATTTTAGATAAAGTTCAATTAATAAAGATATCAATAGAAATAAGCTTCAGTATGAATTTAGCGAAAACAAATAAATCTGTAAATTCGTAAAATTTCACAAAATGTTGTAGTAGAACGTTTTAAAAGTTACAATTCGATTGCCATTGAAATTTAAACTTTGAAAATTATTTGCAACTTGAAAATTATCAAAGCAATCAAAAACCAAAATAATATTTTTTGCTTTCATTACTTTTGAAACATATTATGTATTTTTTTTATTTGTAAACTAAACTGACAAAATATTTTTTTCATGCATAATATCCATATTATGCATAAAAAAATTGTATTTGGGGGTCAGCTTTTTTAACAATACTGATAATTTTTCTATGTTTTATATACAATTTAATCAAACTTTGGCATGCTAATTTTAATTTTTAAAATGTTACAAAAATTTATATATCTAATAGAGCATATGATTATTTGATCACGCTCGCGGCTTTTTCTTTTTTTATGTTCCCATTTATCTAGTGCGTTTTTCTCTTAGTAAGAAGATAATTTAAAATAGTTTTAATTACATCTAAAGAACTTAAGAAACATGCGATTTTAAATTTTCCGATGTTTTCAAGAAGAATAAATTAGCTGTTTGCGAATGCTTGTAAATTATTCATAAAAAATAATTTCCATTTTTTTGGAAAATGGATTTTTCGGGAAAACTGATGATTTGAATAACTTGCTTTATGCAAAAATTTGCACATTGTCTATTATTTATTGTTTCAAGATAATAAAAAATCAATTTAGATAGCATTTGAGGAAAAAACAAACGGTTTATATAAATAATTATTTTAAAACATTTTGTTTAAATGTATTTTGATAAGAAATATTTTATCAAGAAAGAAACTTTTAAACTGAATAAATGAGTGATTATTTTCGTTCTTCAACGAGCATGTTCCTAGGGGGTGTTCACATTAACATGAAGACTTTCTTTTCTCGGATATGAAGGAATTGTTTTTCTTGTGACAAATAACATTACAATTTACTGTGCAAAAAATAATTTAAATAAAATAATATTTAAGTCACTCAATGGCCTTCTGCAAAATAGCACTATGCTATCGTCTGCTGTTTTATTTTAAAAACTTGTGCTTTTCAGTAATTTAATTTAGTTTTTATTTATACCTTATAAATAATAATATGGCACCATCGGCATTTGTTTGACAGAACAGCGCCAATAATATAGGGCACGCATCCTGTTAGAGAAGTTGATGAAATAACATCTTTTCTACTTCGCTTGTTGTCCAGAACAACAGAAAACGCATTCCAGATAGCCACAAAAGGATCGTAATGACATTCGCTACTGTTGACGAAGAGTAGAATTTGATCTTGTCAATTGTGTAAAATACAAAAACGACAATTAATATTATTATTATTAATATTTGAATATTATTCACATTATTTCATGTTTTTTTGCAAATGCTTAAATTGATTACTTTAGCTATGCTTATTCGGGACAACTCATGTTTTTTTATACATTTTTGTTTAACTTTATAAATTGGTAATAAAGTAGTTGCGACTGTGCGTCCCATGCTTTAACATAGTAAATTGTCATCTTCATTGACCGACCAAAACATACAAGATTTTGCACGAGAGATTTTTCCATCAAATATACATTAGCAAAAACTGAACAACATTCAATTCAAAGTTTTTTAATACATTTTTAATGTCCTTGTTATTATCCTGAAGTCCTCTTGTTTTATCAGGGCAAACTCTCAACTAATTGAGCAAACACGATTTTTTGGAAAAAAAGATGATTTGATAGTTCAAAAATATAACTTAAGTTTGTGAAAATTCACAAATGAAAATACTCAAATGTTTATTTCTTAGAATATTAAACATTCAAGTCAACAATTCTTTAAATGGATTGTTTCGAGGGTCATTTCAACGGTTTATGTTTACTTTAAACTCTAGAGTTGAGAGTATTTGAAAGTCTTCAAAGAAGTCGAAAAGTTCATTTAAATGAAAGGGATAAAACTAAAGAAACGAGAAAGATAATCTTGAAGGTCTACTATTCTATTTATAAATATAAATATTTACTTATATATAGTTTCTAAACACATTTTTCAGACCATTATAATTATTATAAATGATGTTTAAGAAATATATATATATGCAAATATTTGATTTTAAAATTTAAGAATTCTGCAAACAATTTGAAAACGTTTTGAATAAATAGAGAATAGAGAAAGACCAAATATGTTGTAATTATACTATATTATTTTAATGTTTAGTTGCGTATTGCATACATCTATCTTTTTAAATACCTCAACCCATACAAGACATCATTGAGTGAAAAAATGTTTTTAAAATACAACTTTTTATTTAACAGCTTTAAAGTTTCTTAAACCAAAAGTTTTCTTTAAAATATTAGTTTAAAACGAGTTTATACAATATAAAATTATAATATTCAAAAATAACGAACAACTGTAAAATAAATAAATAATAATGATGATTAAAATGTTCCTCCACATGTGCTCTCAAGCTGCAATGGCCATCTGAAAGTCCTTGTTGACTTGGCCCTCCTTGATGACGTGTACAGGCACCAGAGGGTGGTCAGTGCCCATTAGATAGTTCTGTGGTCGAAGATGAATTGTTCGATGGTTGTGGCAGGAAAGAATTGATGGTGGAATGAATGAATGAACAGAAAGAATATGGTGGATAACTCGATGGGATTATATGAATCAATTACGTGTGCATATCCGACTCCATTTTGCTTTTCCGCCTTTGAAGCCCTCTTACCTACCCACACGAAGACACTGCTCAACGAGTCCAAGATAAAGACGTCCTGACATGGAAAAAATAATGTTGATGAATTAAAAACGTATTAGAATAACTTCTAAATTTATATATTTAATAAAATTATTTTCTGAATATATTTATTTTTTTTGAAGATTATGCCAAGCTTTCATTACTCGCAAGATAAATTTCATTATTGGCGCCCAATCGAAAAGCCTTGAAACAAATGGAGACTAAAGAAATGACGAAGCAATCATGAAAGAGCCTCACTAGCAAAATAACAAGAAAAAGACTGTGAAAAGTGTGAAAATTATAAAAAGTTTTTTTTTGTTCTAGAAAAGAATAAGGGTAATTTATTCCTCTTGAAATAAATGTTTAATTACACACTTTTTTCTTTAACAAAATAACATATTCCGAACGTTTTGCCGATTCACCTGCGCCATATTAGTTTATAATCAAATATGACTATTCAAAAGAATCTAACTCAAAGTTTATTTAAAACTTAAATTTAAAATTAGTTTTTTTTATTTTAAAAAAGCGTTGTAGCTTGAGAATAGCCGAAAAGTTAAGGGTGGTCGAACTTTTCTAGAACAAAAAAAGTTCATAAATGTGCCTTTGAGCATTTGAAATAAATATGTGAAAGTTTCAGAAAAAACTCGACAAGTTACTTGAAATGTTGGAGACGTGAGATGAGACTGATTCAAAGGCATCGTTGAGAAAAGTAAAAAAAAGAATTGTAACTTACACTGACGTTTGTCTGAAAGTCTTTACCGCAAATGTCTCCCGTCTTGACGACTTCTTGCTTCAGGTGACCGTCTTCGTCGGAGACTCTGAGGGGTGAAAATGTTGTTAATCAGAACGTGACATGTCTTTCATGTAGTTGAGTTAAGTTGAGCGGAATGGGGTTAAGTTTTAAGTGAAGTGTTTACTTATCATTCAATAAAATTGGTCTAAAACTTTAAATATGAATAATTTAAAACTCTGAATATGAATAATTTCAATGCCTTCAAGTTTTTCAAAAGTCAACCACAAAGATAATGGGTTTTCAAGAGCTCACGCACGAAGAACATAATTCATCAACTGCAAGCTTGCTTCAAATCAAATCAAAAAATCAATCTGCAACTGCAACCTCAACAAGGTCTTGGCTCCTTGCGGCTTGTCCTCGACACTCTTCGCTTGGAAGGCCTCCGTCAAGTAAGAGTAGAACTCGTGCTGGGTGACATTTCATATTAGTATTCATACATATTCATTCATATTGTCTATAAACGCAGCTGCTCACTAAATCAGCTGGGAGAATATGTTTATATAGCCGCTTGTTACCAAAACCCACTGTGAGGACAAACTTAATGCGCATTTGAGATTGGAATGCATCAATCATCTGTCACTCACGTCATCATCCATCTCTCCTTCGTCCAGGGTTTCACCGGAGGATTTTGCCCTCTCTGACTTGAGTTTCTGCATGTACGCTGCTGCCTGTTGATCGTGGTGGAAGGCACGATACTTTGTTGAATATATTTTTTAAAATATTATTTCTTTTATAACTTGAAAGGTTTTTGAATTAATTAGGGTTAGGGTTGAATTAATCCTATCTTTTTTTATATAATGCGTATTGTTTTTTCGCTTCGTTTCAAATGCTCTCAAATGTCTTTCTGAACTTTCATACCGTCACTTCACTACCACAATCTTTTAACCTCAATTTTTTAGTATTTAACTTTTATACTCTATATTTCTTGATCTTCCACCATCTGCATCTCCTTTTCCACTCACCTTAAACCTCTCGTCCTTGTTGCAGTCGGTGCCATTCCACTGGAAGAACTTCAGACCGACGTCCAAGATGAAGACGTCATCAGACTTCATCGACTGTCTCGACAGCGAGACCTGTAGGCGGAAAGATTCGACTAATGTCTTGAATAGATAAAATTGAAAAACTTATTTATAATTTATTTACATTACAAATTTAAATAATACCTTCAATAAAAATTATAAAACCTATTTTATAATTTATAGAGCGATCCGTCGTCCTAATGGAAGTGGGTAATCCACTAAATTAACATGCGTAAGTAACGATAATTTTATTCTGTTTACTATTTAAATAATCAAATTAAACATATTGATGCTTTTGAGCGAAATATTTTTATTTACAATTTATTTTAGTGACATATTTGTAAACCATTAAAACATGACTAAATAAATGACATGACAAAATCAATAGATCCATAAAAAAATAGTAATAATCAGAGGGAATATAAGGGACCATTATGCTGATGAGAATAACCAAATAATAATGCATTTCAATGACGCAAAGACAAACACATGTTTAAATATCTTTATATGGTTAAATATTTGCACGAGCAACTTTAATGCCTCGTGACCTTATTTATTTATTTATTTAAATAAAAGTTAATAATTTCAAACTAAAAATAGCTTTCTCTTACCTCTGCTAAAGTCACTCCACTTTTGTCACCATGGAAACTGAAACGAAGGATTTAACAAAATTATTAATATTAGTTTTTATGAAAAAATCTATCCTTTACACTCAATTTAAACAAATAAATGTCAGTTTTGTATAGCGCCCGGGCACTAAGTCGTGAAACACCGCATCATATACACTAGGTATATGATAGCTCACAGTCGGCTGTACAGGGATTCGAACTGGCGATCTTTAAGTTGCAGGTCTAACGACTTACCATCTAAGCCAACCCGCTCGCCAAATTTGTATCAGAAATACTAATATTCAAGGTTTAACTATTGTTTGACTAGAGTTTCAAAGTGCGTATTTAAATCTTATATAACAATGAAGCTATTGGTATTCTTTCCTTTTATAAAATGTCAGCATTCGGGTGTGTACAGCTGCATTATTAGCATGACAATATATTAAGAGCTGCAAGCATAAATTGACAAAAGCCTAAAACAAGCAAAACGCAGGTTTTATTCATCGTCGTAGGTTGTTGCCATTATCGGAGCAATGATAGAGACTGTAGGCAGAAATGAATAAATCTACGAGCTTTTTGAAATAGGACAATGATACAAGTTTAATTTTTCGTGTTCTTTACTAGGATTTTTCTTTAATAAATACTAAACATTACTATATTCTAGTATGTATGAAACTTTAATTTAATTAAAATATTTGATCAAGTATTTAGTGTTAGTACTATACCTATGCTTTCCCATCGAAAGACCCATAATACCTTGAAAAATCATTTAAACTATTTGCTTTATTGAAAATCTTCTTGGACGCAATAGATTTTTCTAGAAGCCTAGTGCAAAAAATAAAACTTCACTAACTGCAGAAGTCTCGGCTTGTACTCTGTAGGCTTGACGTGGTTGAAACCACTCTCTGCCCCTCCATTCATCAGGGTCAGACCAGTCTTGAAGTAGGATCTGTCGAGTTAATGCAGTTGATTCAGTAGAAAAATAGAATTTGATGCGAGACAGCAGAAGACTGCACTGTTACTTGCTTAATTAATTTCAGAAGCTTATTTCTTTTATGAAATGTTAATAATTCATAAGCTGTGACTTATTCTAGTAAATCATTCTAACGCTAAAACAAATATTTTTACCAAATATTTCAAAGCCCTCACCTGAACAGTTCGCTCTCGTGGCCTTCAACCTCTCTATGCTGGACTGGCTTGTCGTCAAGGTAGGTGTCCAGCTCTACAGTTTTGTATGCAGCCGTTCCGTACTCATCCTGGTTGAAAGAAGGTTTTGCATCGATTGGCAATGGTGCAATCAGTATTTATGAATAAAAAGGGGTCATAGGCTTTTTAAACTAACCATTATATAAATCCACTATTCATTCATTTATCCCTTCATGTATTATTTTATTTTTCTAAGAGATCATACAAGCATTTATTTGCTTCGATTTCTAAATTTATTTGCTTGCAAATAAACGAATTATTATTGTTGTTCATCATTCATTCATCCTTCCACCACTCTTCACTTGTGTGCTCTGGCCTCCAATCCAGAAGTGCAAGTCATACGCCAGTTCCTTCGTTTTTGCATTTGGGTGATATGTCTGAAAAGTAGGTTTTATCAAGTTTTAAGTTATTTTGTGAAAAATTTAAATGAATATCAACTAGAAGAAAAATAATCACAAAAAACTAATTCAGACAATATTCATCAGTAAACTTTGCAATCTATTGATTAATTATTTTAGTTACTTAGAATATTTGATTTGAAGGATATAAGCCAACGTTCAGAATAATGTATGAATCTCCGCTGTAGAACCTGCCATAGTCCCTTTCCGGCCAGTCTTTCACTTGGAATTTCTGCGTTTTATAGTTTTTGTTATCATAATTGCTTAAGAGATAACTATATATAATGTCATTTAAGATTCTTTCATTTAGAAAAAATAAATTAATTATTCGATTAAATAACGTACTACAATCCTCCAGATCTTCAAGCCAACAGCGGTGCCTGCATTCTTCCACGCTGGTTCAGTCTCAGCTGACTCCTCTACAATAATTGATCAATTAATTATATTATTATGATTTATTATTCATTTAACTAAAATTTTTAGAAAATTATATTTAATGGAAATCTTGTTTCGTGAGTATAAATATGAATTATGAAATGTGGCAGATTCAATCGAATGACTCGTAATTGTCGTATGATTAAATCTTTAAACATTTTAAATAATTTCAAGAGTGCACGATAAGAGTTGTAATTATATTCAAGCGTACATCGAGTTAAGTATTGATCTTTTGAAAACTTTCCTGCAGAAAGATTGAAGTTGGATAAACAGTGGTAATTGAAATAATTGGAGCTTTTATAAACAAATATCTCAACTGAATACTTATGAATTTACTTCCTTTTCTAACTCCCCCAATATGCCATTCTATAATTATGGCTAATCCTTTTCAGCGTCGCATGTTATCGTCATATTAAAGGGTGTGTGCGGAAACTTATCAATCTAGCACGTTTTTTCAAAACCCTTCCTATTATTCAAGTCATTATCAACTTTCAACTTCCTCGGACCAAGACCAATCTTTTTCAGTCATATTTCCACTACCCACTTCACCACAATCCTCCACATAAAAACATTTTAATACAATTTTATTTTTCTTCTCAATAATAAATAACAACCATCTAAAACTTTAACATTTCAAGCAAACCGTTAAACTGCATATAACATATTTTTTCTTAGAGAACTCTTAATAACATTTGGACAGTTGCCAACTGACTCAGTTTTATGTAAAAACAATAAGATCGTTATAGCGGTCCTAGGCACCCTGGGTCTTGAAATTGAGTTCTAGATTTTATTTATTGTTCTGAATCACCCTTTCTCCTCCATTCAACCTTTTTTACTCCAATCAATCCATCTTTTCCTTCATAGTTTTATTCACTATTTCATCCTCACACCATCCATCCCCATTCCAGCCCCACTTCATTCATCCACCCACCATTCTACTCCATCCATTCACCATTCAACCATCCATCCATCACTCTATTCATCCAAAATTCGCTCAACCCACTTTTGACTAATCTGTCAGTGTCACTTCCTATCAAAGACACGTTTGAGTCCTTCCAGTCGTAAGTCTTTGGCTTTAGAAGTCCTATGGTGGTGATGGTGATAATGATGGTGATGGTGTTAGTAGGGATAGTGATGGTGAGAGTGGTGTTAGTAGTGATAATGATGATGATGGTAGTTATAGTTAAGGTGTTATTAGTGATAATGATGGTGATTGTCATGAATGGAATGTTGGTGATGGTTTTGTGACAAAGAAGGGATAATAATGTTGTCTGTTATGCAGAGGATGTTGCTTGAAGTGTCTATGAATTTATTGTCATGCTAATATAAATGGTAACGCTGGTGGCTGTGATGAAAGCACTAGTTGAATAAATAACTGCGTCACTAATAGATTCGTAATAATAAATCTACTTGCACTTGTATACCAACATCTTTTGAAGACAACTAAATTGTCTGAAGATCAATCAATCCCCCCCAATCACTAATTATTTGTATAGCGCCCTTTACGAAGTGAACAAAAGCGCTCACTTATTTTATGGTATTAGAAAAGTACTCGTAATAAAGATATCTTATCATATGTTTGCTTGAGAATCTATCATGGTCTCAAACGAAGATAATTTATGTGACCATTGGAGTGTGCTTTTATTGTGTAATTGAAGTGAAAAATCTAATAGAAACTCACGAAAGGATAATCGAAATTTGTTATAAAAAATAAAACGAGAATTATCACGATAATAAATATGAAAATGGATGAATGAAATATTTATTTGTTGAATGGCTCAGCAATAGGAACTCTCATGTCATTTTGTGCGAAAACGCGTCATTGACACTATTTCTGGAGACTTTTGGCTTGGTCTTTTCTTAAAAATAATTGCTGTTTTTGATTTTTAAATCTTTCTTTTGATGGTGTGTTTTAATTTTTCATGTATCTAATTACTTTAAAATAGGTATTTGATGTAACGAAGAACTTTATGAATTTAATTATTTTGATGCATAATGTTTTCTTAAATTCGATCAAATTAGAAAATTTTCCCAAAACAGGAAATAATCGAAAAAAACATAAATTATGTTTATAAAATTATATTAATGAATTCCTCTCTGGCTTCCAATACAAACATCAAGGAGTGCTAAGTGATCAGTTTCCTGGAAGGCCTCGCCAAGTTTTTGATTTTATAGGACCAGAAATGTTATTGTGATCTTGATTAACATACATTCTTTCTATAGGTACACAATTTATTTAAATATGCATTGTATATACTATTTTTAAAATATATATTTTTATTTATCAAATATATAGCCTTCGAATTCGAATTAAGGAAACCTCTGTCAAATGTTTCCCAGTTTTAAAATGATTTATCGCTACATTTCTTTTACGAAATATGTATTATTGAAATATTTATATATATATATATAATTAAATTTTATTTATTTATTTTCAACTTATAACCAAATACCTAAGCTATTCTAGAAGGAAATTTTAAAAAGTATACTTTTAATCCGTATCAAGAAGTCAATTTAAGAGCATATGCTTTAAGATTTTCTCATAAAAGTATTTTTAAACACACAAATATGCACATGAAATATTAAATCAAGTTCAGTTACCTGACATTCTGAGAATTGGCGATTTCAACAAAAACTAACTAAACTCAACTCGTTCTAACTACTTTTAAAGACAAGCGTCCCACCCAATAGCGAACGAGACAATGAAACAGTTTGATGACGAATATGCAAGAAAGGCTCTAATAGCTATGAACCCACTACCACTTAAACTATTCACTCACTATTACGTTCTAGAAAATATAACTTTTATTCGAACTGCATATTTTTATCTTAGTTTTTGTTTTGATATTTTTAATAATTTTATTTCGACTTCAATTTTAACTTCGTCGTTAGCTCAGACAAGCATCTATGCAAATCGATATAATCACATACATTCATAGAAATACACACACATACACTCACACACACACACACACACACACACACACACACACACACACACACACACACACACACACACACACACACACACACACACACACACACACACACACACACACACACACACACATACACACACACACTCACACACATTAAACATAATTTAAAAAAAGTTGAACTATAATACATAAGCCATTAGCCCCTACAATTAGAAGGTTAAAAAGAATTTATTTATAGTTTATTAATAATTGAAATGTTTAAGCATATTTTTTTGGAATAATACTAACAACTTCAGCCAATAACTCAGAGACGAGGAAAAGAACCAATTGAAAGAAAATGACAGCTCATGAAAACATATTCATGAAATCATATCTCGCCTCAAACGTCATCGCATTTTGTCACAGGCAAAGCTTTATCTAATCATCAATATTTTTCTATTTATTATTTTAAATAAATTATTCTTTCTTATATTTTTCCATACAATCCAATATATTTTTTATAATAATATCATCTTAATTGGGCTGTTAAAACGTCAATCATTGCAAAATAAATAATTTTTTCTATTTTAAATATGTTTTTTAAATATCAAAAGTCAATCGTGTTAGTCAAGATTCATAGAAATTTGATTTAGAACAAAAGGAAAATGACTACTACACAAACAGAAGAGCAATAAAAAACTATAATTTTTATTCTTAAAAGGAAGTGAGAAGTAGTAATTTTTCAAAAAGTAAATAAAGCATATTTTCCTAAAATTTATATTGATAAAAAACTTCTCTAGAATTAAAAAAAAATTATAATAGAAACTTTTTCATAAAATTTAAATTAAACTATATCATCTTTATAATTCAATTTATTGAAAAATGTTTGACTTTTATTTCATTTTCAAACTAGGAAAAAAATTTAATGTACTTAAAAAATGAAGCGCTATGTTAAAATACCCATTTTAAGTTGCTTGTTTAGTCATATCTAAAGAACTTTAAAAATTAGATTACCGTTTATATATTTGACTACGTATTTATCTATCCAAAAAAATAATTTAAATATTGACATTCTATTTTCAAAAAGTTCATTTTTATTAAAAATATGGAAAAATGTTTCGCCATAATCTTCTGCTTTATAACCTTTGTGGTTTTCAGGCCAGCGAATCTATCTGATATTTGCCTTAAATGCTTCTGTGAATCTGAAATCTTGCTCAGCTGCAAAAATCTTTCTTTAAACTATTTTCCCGACATCTTTCCACAAGTCCAATCTCTCGACATGAGCCATAATAAACTAAAGCATCTACAAACAGGAACATTAAGAAATTTATCAAATTTGAATTATTTGGATGTCAGCTATAATTTTATCGATGAGGTGCCTAGCGGAGTTTTTTCAAATCTATACTCTCTTAAATTTCTGAATTTATCAGGAAATTATTTAACTTCTATATTCAATGATTCTTTTGGGGGGTTATTGAGCTTAACAGAATTAATTTTAAATGACTTGCAATATCTGACTTTCATTCAATCTGGCACTTTCGATGATCTACACAACCTCAAGTACCTTTCTTTGCGCAACAATAAAAAGTTATTCTCATTAGGAGACTTACTCTTGCCATTGAGCAACTTGGACTACATAGACATCAGCAACAATAGTCTTTCCTCTTTGAGTCTGAAATCCACCAAAATTCTTGACTCAGCCAAGCTTTCAAACAACAAATGGATTTGTGATTGTCAGCTTAAAAAACAACTGCAGATTTCTAAAGACGAAAATAATTTCTCACAAAATAGTCTAAATGAATCAAACTCACCTTTCAATGAACTCAAGCCTCTTCACTCTGACATTTCTTTTTCTAAATTTTCTATATTTTCATCTAGCCACAAATCTTTTCTTTGCAGTAGTCCATCCCACTACAAATACCTTCCAGTTCTGTACATTCTGCCATCAATAAAGTGCCAGAAAGTGAATGAAAATGTGGAAAATGAAATCATTAAAAACACTTCAGATCATAATGCTAATGAAAACATAAAATTACCAAATGATGATGATATCAATCACTCGACCAGTAATGATGACGAAATTGATCAAGATGATGAGAGTTATAGGTTAGAATTAACAAAACCGCCCATACAAATAGATGAACTCATCGTACAGTATGATCAGAGCTACTTTCTGCATATAGCATCAGACCATTTCCATGCCAACTACTGCATGTGGACTAAAGAGAGTAAAAATGGTGACTATAAAGTAATTGATGGTGATTACGGCCAGATTAACAATCTCCAAAATAATGATAATGACTATTGTTTCCTGATTGGAAATGGCACATTAATGGTTACAAATGCTTCAAGAGAGACGTTGGGAAGTTACTACTACTTTTGTTACAAGAATCAGCAGAAGACAAGCAGGGGACTTTATGTGTTGACTCACAGATACGAATTGATGTTCCGTGTGGAATGGATGAGTGTCATGGTGGGAGCAATGGCGTCTCTCACTCTCTTCTCCATCTCGGTGGTGTTTGGCAGTCTGCGTTGGTGTTGTTTGCGCTGCAGCAAGGAGGAGAAGCAGACGAGGAGCAGCTTCAGGGAGGTGCTCAGTTCGATGAAGAGTCCCAACTTCCAGTCGTACAAGGAGGCCCAATTGGAGAGGTTGTCGGCATTCCGATCTGCTACGTTCGAACAGATCTCAGCCTTCCGCCTGGCCAGGGTCAACACGCTACGCACATACAAGCAAGCCACGGTGAACAGCATCCTCTACTGCTTGGACCAACTGAGGGAGCGTTACACCACCAAGACGGACAAAATCAAAGAGAACTGCCAGTGCCAGTTCGACCGATTGAAGGAGAGTTACGCCGATCAGAAGACCAGGTTCAAAGACAGCAAGTCGCAGCAGATGAAGAAGATCAGGAACAACTACAACCAACAAGCCGACAAAATCAAGGACTACAGCACACAACAGGTTCAAGAAGAATTGTATTCTATAATGTACTACCCCCTTATGGAATTGTTCTTTGTACCCTAGGTTTCGACTACATTTTAAAACTTTGAAAACGTACTGCAATTTCTAAATATTGCTTTTCCGCTCATTTTTCTATATAGCCTTTCTTTTAATACCAATGTAAGGATGTACCAAACCATCCTGAAACTTTAGATTTTCAAAACCACTCTACTGAACCTGCATGCATGCCACCAATACGACCACCACCAGCTCACTCGTCTGAGGGAGCAGTACAAGTTGCAGCAGCAGAACCTCCTGCGTCTGCTCGAACTGCTCGAGTTGAAGAACTGCCTCAGCGACATAAGGGAGGACTGCTCCCGCGCAGAGACGGTGATCTTCGAGTCGAACGTAGCGAGTTCGGAAATGCCGCCCCTCTTCAACGACCAGTACGACGAGACTCTGGCGCTTTCTGATCCCAGAGGTTGTTGACGGGGTGGTGGGCGGTGGAAGAGGAAGGGCGTCGTCATCGAGAGCATCATCGGAATGTGGCTCATGTTATTTCATTGATTCTCGAGATGTTATAATTGATTTGATATTTCGAATGCACTGGACATATTTTTTCTAATAACTAAAATTCTAATATTTCAACCACTCAGCCGACGACACGGACAACGACGCGGAGGACATCGAGGACTTCGACGTCGAGGCGATCTTCAGCGGGTGCGACTCGATCGCCAGCAGCTGCGTCAACATCGACTTCGGTGCAGAATTCGATTCGAAGAAGAATGAAAAAAAGACGAAGAAGAAGATGGAGAAGAATAAGAAGAATTATGAGAAAGAGAAAAGCAAAAAGATGAAGAAGAAACTGTTGGAGGGAGAAATGGTTGAGAAAGAAAGTGGAAGTGGAAAGGGTTCGGGAGAGGGAGTGGAGGTGGATGAAGAAGGAATGGCGGAGGAGAAAGGAGGAGTGGGTGATGGAGGAGGGATGGAGGTAGATGGGTTGCAGGGAGGTGAAAAAAAAACAACGAAGGTGAAAACGAATACAAAAAAGGTGAAGAGTAAGCAAGAGAAAGCTGCAAAAGAAAAGAAGGGAAAAAATAAATCTGTAAAAGTCGAAAATGAAAAAAAAGACAAAAAAAGAGAAATGGCCGAATGTGGTGTGGAAGTGATAACGTCAGAGCAAAACTCACAAAAAACAGTTTCGACCAAGTCCTCCGTCGATGTTTAAGAAACAATTTCAGAACGTAAGTTCCTTACTCACCTTCAATCAATAGCATTCCAGCTATGGAATTAGAGAATCGAGAGATCGTTAAATATCGTCTATAGCCTTCAGTCGATAGCTTTAAACTCTGCATATGTTGTCATAAGGAGAATTAATGTGAGGCATAACGCAAAGCTTGATTCTAATGTGTATTCTTTAAAATATAATAATGGATTATCTATAAATTTGATATTAAAAATATTAAACATTAAAAAAATCTAATCTAATAAACGAGTAGACATTAAAAATGGGATTGAAAATTATATTTTTAACAGGTCATTTCAACAACTTACACATTTTTCTTTATGTTGTGTTAAGTTTCTATGAGATAATTTTTTTAATAGTTTGTATTCACTAAAAAATTGAATGTTAAACTTTTTTACTTCGTCTTTCATTCTTAGATAATGTAGAAATACTTGATTTGATGTTGATTTTGTTCTCTAACTAATGAGTTTACAAAGCTATAAGTTTGAATTATTCATCAATTATGTTCCCTTTGCAATCTTTGATCTTTCTCCACTCACAAGCCATTAAGAAGTTCAGTGACATCATCAGTCGTCAGTCCTTGCATGATTGAATGGTGATTAATATTTAAATGATTTAATTATTTAAATAAATAAATTATATTTCTAATGAGATGCATTATTCCATTTACCCCCTTCATGGAGATCATCGTCTAAGCACTTCAGAATATCACCGCCCGTCTCACACCTTGATGTTTGAGTGTTACCAATCAAAATGATCTTTCAACAAAAGTAACGTATTGTTCATCAGAAATTGATTAATGTTTCTAAATAAAGTAATATCAATTCATTCCATCCGAGCCGCCCTTAACCATAACAACCATTTGTTATCACCTATCTTGATGGGTGTATGCACAAAATCGCACTTGAAATGTACTATATGGTTTCCTTAGGTTAGGGTCTGGTTACGTTAGGGTAGAGGTTAGGTTATGCTCAGGGTTATGGTTACGGTTAAGCCCCATCTGTAAACCACAAATGATAATTTAGTGAGATTTGTGCTTAAATTTTATTGCAGTGCGATTTTGTCCCTAAGTCATCTTGATAAAGCCATCTATTCAATCAGCCATTCGTTCACTTCTCCACGCATGCCAGCTCTTCGAAAGACCAACAACACATGACCCTTTCACCTCCGAATGCTCGAGAACAACTGTGGCGACGTCTCCTTAGCCTCTCTTCTATCGGATAATAAAGAATGTTGTCACAGATTTTTAGTGAATTAATGAGATTTGAAAACCATTAACTTAATAATTGAGATGTGTTTAAAACATTGAAACATTAATTTTTGGATTTGTAATAATGACATTTTATTTTATATTAGAATTTATATATTAGCTTTACTTGCAATTCGGGTCTTTTAAAGCCTTTGAATGGACATCCTTTATGGAAGAAAACATTTAAAATAGGAGGATAAATTATTTCATTAAAATGAAAAAGAAATAAATTCGCCAAAAAGAATTTAAAGTTTAATAATATTGAAAAATCAAGAAACGTGTGCTAGGTAATCTTTGATGAACTCCTCCTCTACAAGGGTTGACAAGGTCAGACCGCTGGAGAGAGTCGTCATTCTGAGAGGTGAGAATTCAATGGTTCGACAAAAGACTATTAGGTATTTAATTTTAATTATTTTAAATAATTATTTAATTTTTAAAAATTCATTTTAAACTTGACAAAACTAGGATTACTTTATGAAGAGATCTCTGAGGGGAAGTCGAATAAATTCGGAGGCCTTTAGAACGCCTGCTTGCAAGCTTGGGTGGTCATGGGCAGACTTTTCATCGTCGTTTGGGGCATTGACAATTAGCGAGGTTTCAGCGGTGGTGCTGGCCGGTGGAATGCTGCCAAGATTTTCGGCAGTTGAGGGTGGCTTACAGAAAATTTTCGATAGATCGGAATATAACTTATTCATGGTGTAGAGCTCATACAATATACACCCCAAAGACCTGTAGAGGGATGTTCATAACGTGAAGTACTAGAATTTTTAATTATTTGTCACTGTAGAACACATACTTTATAAATAAATAGATGATACAAAGAGAGAACTCAAAGAATGCACACACGCATCTCGGCATGCAAGCGTTAAAGTCTCACCAAAAAAGATCCCTTTCTCCACATTCAACTGGTGCAGCCTCACCATCAAGCCTGCGGTAGCAACGCTTATAAAGTCTCATCTCAGTCTCCTCCTCGCCATCCCCTTCTTCTTCTGGCAGTTTCGTAAGGTATCCTTTCAATGAGCTATCACTGAAAGAGATTTGAAAATTAAATAATTTTTATTTAACATTTATTTTTAAGAATAAATTATGAATTTTGTGATAAACGAAAAGATTTAAAATCGGACTTGAAATGCTGTGAGATAGAGTTTATAGCAAGGTAATTAGACCTACTTGATGATTATGTCAGTGAATGAGAGCTTGATTCTGTTGTCCTTAATGAGCACTTTCCTGATGGAGTATTGAATTCAAGTTGACATCATGTCGAAACAAACTAAAATTGACATAGTTGTAAAGGAAATGAAATTAGATGGCAGAACAATATCTCAAATGAGCTTACTTGGGACTTAATTCCGAGAGTTTTCCTTTGCTGTTAACAAATATTGATCTTTATTCTCATCTTAAATATCATTGAAAACAATTTTAATTAACTTGAAACTTCCGGCACCTACCTACCATGCAATGACGACGTGGTGCACACCGAGTGCCATCTGAGCCATCCACTCCAGCACCTCAGAGTCGTGCAGCACATCCTTGTACAGGCATGCCCTTGCCAGCAGATCCTTCAAGCTCCCTCCCTGGTTTGATATTTAACTTGTTTAAATAAAAACTCATGTCTTTTTATTATTATTTTAAATAATGTTTTAATGATAAGTTAATTGTTTATATTATATAAAATTAGAATATTATTAATAGATATAACAAAAATAATAGCTATATTTTATTAACCTCGCAGTACTCGTTCACAACGTAAAAAGTATCCAAGGCATTGAAGCATGTATCAAAGGAGGTTACATAAGCTTCATTCTGAAATGTATGGTGCAAATCTTGCACTATTTCTTGGACTTTTGTGGCACAACCAGAGTCTAGAATTGTGAATTTTTTTATAACTTGTCTGTAAATAAAAAAATATAAATAATTGGGAAAAAAATGTAATCATTAATTATTTAATTAACTAATTATTAATGTAGAATAAAAATATCTTGACGTAAAGAAATGAAATGATGACAAATACTTACAACTTTCTATTCTTTTTATGTTGAACTAAATAAGAAGATACGCTAAACTTTTCAATGATTTCATAGTCAAGAAAAGAACTTACTGACATTTTGGCCTAAATTTGAAATTGAATTATAACTTAAGTTAACTTTTTAGAGATTTTTTTATATAAATTTGAAACCATTATTATGAATTATTGCTCATTTTCAAAATTTTTTAAAGAATTATATTTTTTCTAAAAAATAATTAACAGTTTTTAGATGTATCCTATTATGGACGTCATATTATTATTCGGATACCCCGACTTGATGCCCAAGTTTCTTTGATAAAAATATTAAAATAATTTTGTAGTTATTGATAAGATAAAAAGTTGATGTTTGATATCTCTATCATTTGTTGTTGAAAGTTCACTCATTTGCAATATAATCTCTATTTAACATTTAAAAAGCGAAGTCATTTAAAGCCATTTTATTTCAAAAGTAGGACTTTCTTTAAATATTAAAGATTTTCCGCATTTTAAATTCATATTTCACAATATTCAAACTTCTTGAACTGATATACACACATATATATATATACATAAACGCAAAAAATAAGGATACTTCGTTAAAATAAAAATCTTAAATTAATAATATAAGATATAAAGGTGCTTGACGATGGCAGCAGTGGTCGTATGCAGACGCAAGAGCAATCCTAGAATCGTTCAAAAGCTTTGGGAGTCCATAGAGTTCATTCGCTCCCAAAAACAAGTGCTTCTTTCTTTACTGCATTCATATGAAAGTAAAATACTAATAAGATGTTTTTACTAAACGGGCATAAGAACAGTATTTTTTCGACATTAGATCATTTAAAAATTGTTCCAAATCTATAAAAAATCTTTACAAATCTTGATCTCACAAACAGGTTGCAAACGCCGAGAGGGTATGCAAGGGAGTGGTGAAGACGTACCCGGCACTGGTTCTGGAGGAGGTGGAGGAGGAGCTGCAGAGTGCCGTGCATGACGAGTTGGTGATGGCTTACAAGGCAGTCGCTCAGAAGGGAAACAATGCTGGTATGCTGCTGCTCTTGCAATTGCTTTTCTATCTTTTTGGTTTTAACTGCTTCTATTTAATTTATTAATAAGGGACATGGTGATGATGCCGGATTAATGACAAACCAACAGGCCTCGAGCAGGACGGCTTCAGGGTACTCAAGAATGACGAAGATGTTAGCATCAGTTTGCCTATCACCATCAACTCTTTAGCTATCATCTATTTTCCCTTTATCTTCTTTCTTAACTATTTTTTGCTTACTATTATCTATACTTTTTAAGCCATAATCTTTTCATTCTTGCCTGAAACACCACACTATTACCTCTCGCCCTCAATCAAATTACACCCCACTATCACACCACACATGATCACACCATCCCACCCCACTTTCACACCACAAACCATCTCATCCTCATCCCACCACCCCATGCCCCCCCCCCTCGACCAACCAGGACAAATCAGACCACGACTGGTACTGCTATGGCTGTCACTTGAGTGGCTATGTGGTCGAGTGTGCCCAGTGCTGGAGGGTCTTCCATCCGGACTGCGTGCAAGAGGCTGCTGCTGCTGATGATGATAGTAGTAGTGGTGGGGGCAGGATGGGTGGTGGTGGTCAGAAGAAGATCGAGTCACCCTTTATATGCTCCATTTGCAAGGTTGGAATTGGTTTGAGTGTTTGGTGATGTTGGCTGTGATGAATGTCTTTAAATAGATTTTAAAATCTCAAAATATTAATTTTCCACTACTACCAATCTATCTTGCATCACTTTCCCAGGAGCTGCTGGTTAGTTTTCACGATCAAAACTTCATTATTTGATTTCCACCACTTGAGTGTTTGGTCATTGGTTTATTGATTCATTCGTTCATCGCATGTTTGCTACCAAATTGATTGTTTGCAAAGTTTGTGCGTTTTAATTTTTTTTGAATAATCAAACTAAACTTTTGATCATTCATTTCTCTTTAATACTTCATCATCGCTTCAGTCATAAGCATAATTTTCGTCATTTTCATCATCATTATCATCATCTTCGTCCTTTTATTTTCATTTTCGTCATCATCATCATCATCATCAGGAGGTAAGAAAACAAACAAAGTACCACAAGACGGAACTCAATAAATTACTAGAGTTCACCATACTACGACTCAAGGAAAAGGTGATGATGACGATGTTTCTGATATCGAGATGATTATCAAGACTAACATCATCATTACCAACATCACTGTTACTCTTATCATCATCATCATCTCCAACATCATCATCATCATAACCATCTCCAACATCATCATCATCATCACTCTCATCAGTCCAAAGAACTGCATTTCTTCTGTGGGGCAGACTTGGGTCTCAACAGATTTGTATACTATTACATGGACCTGAACATCATGCAACTCAAGGTGATGAAGATGATGGCGATGGTGATGGTGATGATGGTGGTGGTGGTGTTGGTAGGGCGTATAACCCGAACGGGCTTCCAGGCCAATGCATATTTTCAATTATAACTAGAGAGACACAGGTCACCACTAGCCAAGCGAGTGCCTGCTTGTGTGCGTGTGCAAATGCGGCAAACTAATTGTTAATACTTAAAATTATAAACCAAGATTACGAAAACGAAAACTTACACCAATAATGATAATCTCAACACCACTATCATCATCATCATCAACACCACTATCATCATCATCATCACTATCATCATGATCACCACCACCGACAGGCTCAAAACCTCAAGTACAGGTACCTGGAGCAGTTCTACAGCGACGCCTTGACCATCTTGCACAACATCTTCATCTGCTATGGAGGTGTGCATGTGCAGTGGCGGGAGTTGATGATGATCATCATCATCTTGCTCATCATTATCATCATCACGTTGTGGATACTGATCATCATCGTCATCATCACCATCATCATCGTCATCATCATCATCATCATCATCATCATCATCGTCATCATCACTCCACAGAGTCAGGCATACTTCCCCATCTCGCCAGGGTGATGATCAGAGACTGTAAATACGATGTATGTGTCTTCGTGTGTGTGTCTATGTGTGTGTCTATGTGTTTGTGTGTGTGTGTTTGTGTGTGTGTGTGTGTCTATGTGTGTGTGCAATAAATCAGAATTATCCGCATTCCTCAGTATTAGATACATTTATTTATATTTATATATTTTATACTTCATTGAAAGTTTAGATTACACTGAAACCACGTACATCCCACCACTACCACCACTACAATGTACCACATCCCTCCCCCCACCACCATCACCACATCCCTCCACCAAACCACTACCACCACCACCACATCCCTCCCCCCCACCACCACCAAACCACCACCACCACCACATCCCTCCCCCCACCACCACCACATCCCTCCCCCCACCACCACCACACGCGGCCACCAGTTGGACGAGATACGCCAGTGCAAGGACTGCTACATGCACTCGAACGTCAAGCCCAAGGACTGGTTCTGCCAGCCCTGTGTCCGTGGGGTGGAATGGAGAGGGGAGCGTGGAGGGATGGCCGTGGTGGTGGTGGGGGTGAAATGGGGGGGGGTTTGATCGAGTGGTGATGGCGATGGTGTGGTTGGTGGTGGTGGTGTGGGGGGAAGGGACTTGGGGTTGAGTGGTGGTGGTAGTGGTTGGGGTAGGAGTAGGGGGAGTGGGGAATGATGGTGGTGGTGGTAGTGGTTGGGGTAGGAGTAGGGGGAGTGGGGAATGGTGGTGGTGGTGGTAGTGGTTGGGGTAGGAGTAGGGGGAGTGGGGAATGGTGGTGGTGGTGGTGGTGGTGGTGGAGGGATGGAATAGTGAGGGTAGGGGTGTTTTTGGGGGTTGTGGGGGATAGAATGGGGGAGGTAGGTGGTGAGACTGTTGTATGGTGAAGCGAAGAGGTCACATTGATTTAATAAAACTTGTTCCAAAACATCTTAGCAACCACCACAACCACTTCTCAAACCCTCCTTCCCAACCTCCACAACCACTTCTCAAACCCTCCCTCCCAACCACCACAACCACTCCTCAAACCCTCCCCCCCAACCACCACAACCACTTCTCAAACCCTCCCTCCCAACCACCACAACCACTTCTCAAACCCTCCTTCCCAACCACCACAACCACTTCTCAAACCCTCCCCCCCAACCACCACAACCACTTCTCAAACCCTCCCTCCCAACCACCACAACCACTTCTCAAACCCTCCTCCCCAACAGAACCCTCGACACGACCTGGTCTACGCCAAGCAGAAGGGCTTCAGTTACTGGCCAGCCAAGGTCATCAAGGTCACCGCTCAAGGCTGTGACGTCAGGTTCTTTGGTTCGCAACATCAGAGGTTTGTATTTGTGTGTGTGTGTGTGTTTGTGTGTGTGTGTGTGTGTGTGTGTGTGTGTGTGTGTGTGTGTGTGTGTGTGTGTGTGTGTGTGTGTGTGTGTGTGTGTGTGTGTGTGTGTTTGTGTGTGTGTGTGTTATTATTCGTTTTTTTCGTTATAAATACTTTTTGTAGTCCGCTTTTCTCGGATTTATTTAAAAAACATTCATTCAATGCACCCACCAAAACCAACCAACTCACCCAAACTAACCAACCAACTCACCCAAACTAACCAACCAACTCACCCAAACTAACCAACCAACTCACCCAAACTAACCAACCAACCCAACCCGCCCAAACCAACCTACCCAAACCTACCCACCTAAACCAACCAACCAACCCACACCACCCATCCCACACCTCTCCACCCAGCCCACCCACCAGCCCACCCACCAACCCACCCATCCCGACAGGGCGGTCATCCCACAGAGCAGCATCCGTGCCATTGACTCTGACGCCAAGAGCCTCTCCCTCAAGCGCACCGCTGGCTTCAACAAGGCCATCAAGGAACTCAACAGGCATAAGGAGCTCATCCAACAGGTGGGGGTAGGGGTGGTGGTGGTGGTTGTGATGGTGGGGGTGATGATGATGTTGATGATGGTGGGGATGATAAAAGTGGGGGTGGTGATGATGATGGCGACGGGATTTCACAGTAATATAACCCTGTTTCATCAACTTCTCCATTGTTTTCGTCACCAGCAGGTGCAACACGAGAGCACAGGAGAACAAAGCGCGAACGACATCGACGATGATGTCATTATCATTAATTAATCACTATTAATTAAAATAATATTCACTATTTAATCAATAATCTATTTTTAATTATTAATAATAACTATATTAATTAATTAATTAAATACCTATTTCAGATTATTATTCAATATTATATTCACCATTCAGTCAATTCCTACATGTTTCATAATATTAACTGCGACTCACGCCTCGCAGGAGAAGGATGAGCCGCCCATAAAGATGCCCCGATCTGAACCCCGCCCCAAGAAGGCTCCCTCCTCCCCCACCTCCTCATCCAACCCCCCTCCTCCTTCCCTCCATCCCCACGCTAGACTTTCTGTTCGTCATCCATTTGTTAATGCACAACAATTTGGGGTTTTATTTAATTTTTGTGGACTTTAATTTAAACTCATGAATATGCATATCGAGATGCATTCCAGCTTTATTATTATTGTTATCATTCCTATTATCAATATTATTATCATGAATATTATCATTATTATTATCATTATTATTATCATTATTATTATTATAATCATGAGTATAATTATTATTAGTAATTAGATTCTTCTCCTGCTGCTTCTACGCACAGGTAGGCGTGCTGGAGGAGAACAACTACACAGTCTCGTCCAGTGAAGATAAGGTTCCCGTCGTCGAGGTGGTGGTGGTCGACAGTGCAGTGCCCAAGAGTATCAAGAAGGTGTGCTTTGGTGGTGTTTGTTTGGGGGAGGGGTTGAGGTGCTTGTGGGGGGGGTGTTGGGGGGTGTTGTATGTGCTGGGGGTGGGGGGTAAGGTATCTTGATGGTGATGTTTAATTTACTTCTATGTTTTTATACGCTTTCAGCAACCCTATAACGCCCTTCCTTCACCAACCATCTTCACCCTCACTACCCTACCACACTATCACCCACTACCCTACCACACTATCACCCACTACCCTACCACACTATCACCCACTACCCCACCCCACTATCACCCACCACCACTGACAGCTCGGCATCGGCTACAGACAACCAACGAAAAGCACGCAGACTGACCGCTCCAACACCTCCTCCCGCCTCCTCGACCCCCCCTCCAAGGCACTCTCTCTTTTTCCATCTCTCTCCTTCTCTCTCTCTCCTTTTCTCTTCTATTTTGTATCTTTTTCTCTCATTTTACTTTTCTCTCTCTCTTCATTCACTACCTCTCGGCCCTGGATGAGCTAAATGGTTCAGTTAAAACGCTAGACTAACATTTGACAAGATGTCCATTACTCTATCATCTCCTTGTTTTGCATGCTCTTCAAGTCATTGCTTATCTTACATCGCCGCTATCATCATGTTCTTTATCATCATCACCACCACCACCACCTTCATCATCATCACCACCATCACCACCACCACCATCATCATCATCACCATCACTCTCAGGTGGTAGTGACATGTTCATCGGGCAGCTGCGACTGCCAGGCGGTGGTTGCGGAGGTGGTGAACAAGATGGACGCTGAGAAAAAGGCCGCCCTGGATGAGTTGGAGCGGAAGGTGGTTGGCTGGGAAGGGTTGGGGGATGGGTGGTTGGAGTGGTTGGTTGGAGGGGGTGGTTGGAGTGGTTGGTTGGGGAGGAGTGGGTTGGAAGGGGTGGGTTAGAGTGGTTGGTTGCAGGGGTTGGTGGAGTGAGGTGGGGTTGGAGGGGGTTGGTTTATGAGTGGGGTGGGTTGGAGGGAGTGGTGAAGTTGGTGGAGGGTGTAAGGGGGTTGTTGGGTGGAGTGTAGAAGTTGGGGTGGTGAAGGTGAGTGCGGAAGGTGAGGGGGTGGATGGTGGAGTGGAATGGGGGGGCGGGTAGGAGTGGGTTGGTGAGGTGGGGGGTGTGAAGGAGGTGTGGTGGAGGGATAAAATGGAGGGAAGTGGAGGTGGGTGGAGTGTAGAAGGTGGATGGAGTGGGATAGAGAGACTTGGAATGGGATGAGAATGCATTCAGGATAGGATGGAGTGGTGAGGAATGAGAGTGGGTTGTTGGTTGGGTGGAAGGGTCTTCTTCTATAGGCACTCTTCACGCTTACAGCACTAGTTCTTTTGGCAACTGTGTAAGCAACCACTACCTCCTCCTCCATCATCATCACCACCACCTCTTCCTCCTCCATCATCATCATCACCACCACCTCCTCCTCCTCCATCATCATCATCACCACCACCCCTCAGTTGTGGAAGGAGTCAGCAGAGGAGCAACAGAGAGCCCTCAACAGGTGCCTTTGCAGTTCATCATCATCATCATCATCATTACCACCATCATGACAATACTATCATCAGCAGCATTACCATCGTTATCACCATCGTCATCTCTACCAACATTAGCCATCTCTTTAATTTTAATATTAATCACTTATTCATGTATTCATGATTATGTAAATGTACCTTTGGTGATGGTGATGATGATGATGATGTTGATGATGTGGATGATGTGAATGATGATGATGATGATGTGGATGGTGATGATGATGATGATGCTCATAACGAACAGAGCTTTAACAAGTCATCAACGAGAAATGGAAAGGTTGCAGGCGCAAATGGAAAGGTGGTGGTGATGATGATTTTTCTGATAGTTCTGTTGCTAAGGGCTTAATAAAGAAATAAAATAAATAATTTCACTAAATAAAATTAGAACAAAAGACTACTTAATAGAAGATAATTAAGGTAATTAATTGATGATAATAATTATAATTAGAGTGGCATATAATCCGATCGAGATTAGCAGCAGCAGCAGCAGCAACATGCTAATTATGGCGCCTAATCTGCCCACAATCGCAGGTACAAGGAGGAAGCGCAGGAGGAGGCGAAGCAGACGAGCAGCAAGCACCTCAAAGAGATCTCCAGCGTCAAGAAGAAGCAATGGGTTGGTCGCCGACTTTTTCTCTTTTTTTCTCTTTTCTCCTCATTTTTTATTGTTAAAAAAAAGTTGTCTGTGGATTTTTAATTATTTTTAAACTTGAAAAGACTAAATTTGAGGTTTTTTGAAATGTATAAATTGCCACCAAATTACTCTCTTTTCATAACTTATATACGTTATCGCGGTTTTTAAATTTTGTGTAAAATCCAAACATTGGTCACCAAACCATCACCCCACTAAACCACCAACACACCAAACCACACCATATCACCAACACACCACCACCACACCACACCAAACCACACCATATCACCAACACACCACCACCACACCACACCACCAACACACCATATCACCAACACACCACACCAAACCACACCATATCACCAACACACCACACCAAACCACACCAAATCACCAACACCCCACACCAAACCACACCATATCACCAACACACCACACCAAACCACACCATATCACCAACACACCACACCAAACCACACCATATCACCAACACACCACACCAAACCACACCATATCACCAACACACCACACCAAACCACACCATTTCAACAACACGCCACACCAAACCACACCATATCACCAACACACCACCACCACACCAAACCACACCATTTCACCAACACGCCACACCAAACCACACCATATCACCAACACACCAAACCACACCATATCACCAACACGCCACAAGTGCTACAACTGCGAGGAGGAGGCTATGTACCACTGCTGCTGGAACACCTCCTACTGCTCGATCAAGTGCCAACAAGACCACTGGCACTCCGAACACAAGCGCATGTGCCGACGCAAGAGGAATTGAAGGAGTTTCTTGTATATCTTGTTTAATTTAATTATTATTTTCTAGTGTTTTTAGAACTTAAACTTGTATATTTAATTTTTTTAAAGTCTTTTTTATAATATTTTATAATACATTATACTTTTTTTATTCATAGTTTTTTTGAAGGGTTTTATAAAGCTTATGTGGGTCAGTGATTTAAAATTGTGTCTTTTCTTAATTCGGATTATATTTTTGAAATAGGTTCGTTTCTTGATTTATCATGGAAATGTCTTCTTGCTTTCGTCTTTAGGAATTGTATCAATACTTCTTTCAAATTAAGGCTTCTAACTAATTTTTTTTCTAAACAACTTCAGTTTTTTTAGACTTTATATTTTTAATTAATCCTATTAATTATTGTTATCATTTAAAGTTATCATTATCATCTTTAATCACTATCATCACTCGAGATGACAATGTCCCATATTCCGATGTTTTTTTTTTTATGTATGCGTGTTTCTATTTGTGTATATATGTTTCTGAATGAGTGTTTGTCCCTCTTCAAGTTTTTATGTATTAAATTTTAAAAACATGCATTTTAATGTTTGTTCATGTGTTTTTATGTTTGTTTAAGTGTATTTTATGTTTGTTTAAGTATTTTTATGTTTATATTATGATATAAAATCACTTTTAATATTTATAATTCTCCCATTATTCCTAACAGTACTCACTCCTTGATTATTCACGTCTCCGATTCATTATTCTGATGCCATCTTCATCATTCATTTGAGCGTAATTTCTGGGTCGCCATACATTTGACCTAGTTAAATCGATTCAAACATTTTATAATCTGGTTTCGTAGAGCAAAAAAAACTAAACTATCGATTAATATTTTTATTTAATTTTTTTCTATTTTACTTTTTTTTGTAGTCTCAAAACCTCACACGGAAGTTTGATTTGAAAGACAATGGCAAATGTTACTAGAGCATTACATAAAGAAAGCCCCTAAAATATTACTACGATATTTCTTGTAATAATTACTTTATGACGCTGTATGGAAATTAGAAAATCGGATTTACTATTTTTTATTTAATTCTCTATTAATAAATATTTATGTATATATTTAAGAGTATGCCATAATATCTTCAAGTTGCACATTTTGTTAATTATTAATAAACATTTCAATTAAATACTTTTTAGTATTGATTATTAACCTTCATTTATGAAAGAAAATTAATATCTAATTCAATTTTTTGCGAATCGTCTCAAACCTATGACAGGGCTTTTCGCATGGGTTTTAATGGACCTATTATTCTAATTTCTCTAAGTCCGTTTATATGATTGCTCCTACTTTAGGTGGTTTTTTTATATATTGTTTAAATTTTCCTAATTCTTTAATTGAAATATCATTTAATTGTTGTGAACATTGTATATATCCATGAGGGGAATAGCTTTTCTGGTATATCTATATTGAATCGATTTATTAAGTTCGCCAGAGTTTTTTGAAGACGAGAAAATAATCTTTTTGTTCTTTGATTGCGTTTCATTGAAAGACGAGTGGGAATAACTTTAATAATAAATCAATGGTTCTTTCTTTGAATCTAGGTTGAATATTTCAATATAAGTTCTAATTATTTATTAACTCAATTTATTTTTCTTGAAGTTGTTCAACAGATTTGCGGTGTCCTGGGCTACAATCCACCAGTCTGAATATGAAAGTGGATACCATGGTGTTGAATATGCATATTAAATAAATAACAGATTGTTC
The DNA here is from genome assembly GCA_943735955.1 of Piscicola geometra. Classification (NCBI taxonomy): domain Eukaryota; kingdom Metazoa; phylum Annelida; class Clitellata; order Hirudinida; family Piscicolidae; genus Piscicola; species Piscicola geometra. The sequence continues at coordinate 553,618 of OX030957.1, read as the reverse complement.
GGACACTTTTAATATTCCGTCAGATTTCTTCGAGAATTCATCCACAAACAAACTCTACGGATGAACCAACTGCACCAAATGAGTTCGTATCACCCATCGTATTCAACCTCGCCCGTACAGTCAATCAATCAATCAAATCAATTTCTATAGCGCTCTTTCCTCAAATTCAAGAGCACTGGTAAATGAATTTGTTAAACAGATATGTCTTCAGATCCGTACGAAAAGTAAATAATGATATAGAAGTAGTTAAATAAGGAGGTGATGAGTTTCAAATATATGGACATCTTTAAAGAAGGGTCATCTAAGTAAGGTAATAATTGTCTAATACGTCAGTTTTCAATAGATAATAGACATAAACAGTCATGTGTAGAAGATTCGTTCTGACAGTCTGTCCTTCATCTGCAGAGCTCTTTTGCCTTGTGAAGTAAGTAGCCAGTGGGTGCTTGCAAGCTGTGCACTGGTGTTCAAATTGAGGCCCTGGCACTTCTTCATAAACACAGTCATGTATTGAAGATTCGTTCTAACAGTCTGTCCTTCATCTGCAGAGCTCATCTGCCTTGTGAAGTAGGTAGCCAGTGGGTTCTTGCAAACTGTGCATTAGTGCTCAATTTGAGGCCTTGGCACTTGTTCCTTTTAAAATAGGTTTTTATTGTAGTCCGTTAGACAGTTATTGCTTGAAGATTTTAATTCCGAGAGCAAGATAAATTTAAAACCAGAAAACAAGAAAAGATATAAATTATAATTACTATAATTATTTGAAATTAAAAAAAAACTAAATTATTAGATAAGAAGACAAACTATTTAACAAAATCATTAAACGGTTAAAGCGGCTGCCAAGATGGCAGCTGCTAACCAAAAAGTACAGATGGCTATAAATACAATATTACATAGTAAATTACTATATGTATACGGAATATTGGGTGAACGAATAGCCAAGTCGGCAACGACCAATAATGAAAGGTCCTAGGTTCAAGTGCAACCAATGCCCTAGTAACCCAAAGGCGCAAATGAAAATAAGCAGAATAAGTGGCCTGGAAGCCCATTCGGGTTATACGCCGCTATAATAATGCTCGTTTTTATAATAATATTATTATTATTTAAACCTTAAAGAAGTTCAAAGCCTCAATAAATCACAGCAAGGTTTGAAAATAAGAATAAAAACATGTCTATTAATGGATGTTAACCGAATATATTCAAATCTAGATTGATTTCTACAAGTTAACAAAATGTTATATAAAAGGCAAAACAAGTTAGCGTCACAAAGTCAGTGATCCATTTGGAATTTCTGACATTCCTTCTTCATTGTTCTCTAAGGCTAGACAAATTAAGACGAATCTAACAACTGTTGGGAAATTTTGTAAATCAGAAGTGATTTATACATTAAAAAAAGAATAATTTACTGCATGAGGTGGAGTTTTATGTTAGCAGATAAGAATTGACTAATCTAGTGGGAATTTAAATCACTCAACTAGCACTGTTAAAGACACCTAGGGTTTTTTTAAAAATTAAAGAATTAAACTCTGTTATCAAATACTTTTTGAGTATTTTGGACTTTAAGAGCATAACATTAAGCTTAAAATTTGCCTTAAATGTAAAATATTGAGCTTTAAAACTGATTTATATTTAGTAATCTTAATTAGTTCTCCCACCTGAACCGATAATAACCCTAGCTTAAGTTCATTTTTCGAGACACTTCAGATAAAGTAATTAAGAATTAGCTTCAACAAAAATTATCCGTCCATTTTATAATTAAATCAAAAAGAAAGTTTTTTTTCGAATTAATCTTTTCATCATGACTAGCCAAGGAAATACCCAAAAAAAGGATGAAAATTTTTGGACATTAGATGAGGGTTATATGAAAACGGTCAAGCGAACCGAAGATGGTCGTAAAATGGTGAATTTTTTGGAAAGAATGATTGAGGAAAGAGCCGCAGTGGAAAAAAACTATGCCGTTAGATTGAACAAGTGGTATCTCCGGTGGCTCAAGAAGGTCGAGAAAAGTAAGTGGGTTCTCATTAAAAGATTATTATCATAACAGTTTAAACTATTTAATCATATAAAAGTAAAATTATGGCACCACTTAGTTGCTCTAAAGTCATGCCCTTATCTTTTTACATTTTTTTAACTTAACAAAATTGTTTAAATATATTTTCTTTTAAAATAATTTTTCAAATTAGTGTTTTCTATTAAACTACTTTTTCAATTTCAATGCACACCTCGAAAAAATAGACTAAAAAGTGAATTGATTACCCACCAAGGTTCAGAGTATGGAACAACCAAGGAGATGCTGAAGAAAAGTCTGACAGAGGCTGACAGAATGTCAGATATTCACACATCCGTCAGAGACACACTCACCAACCTCACAAATGCTAAAGTAGAGATTGACATTGTTTTTTCTTATTATTGTAAATAAAAAAATAAAGTTTTAACAAGTCTTTATAAAATGTATTATTCTTTGAAATAATAAACATTCATTAAAGTTGGATTTATTGGTATTATAAAATAATTCTACAGATAAAAAACTTCAAAAAGGAAAACTATACGTACCAAATTTGCATGTCTAAACCTGCATCAGCTTATAAAAGAAATTTCGAAAAAGTTGGTTGTGTAATAAAATAATTCTCAAAAACTCTGAAAACATTTATTTTGTGTATGTCACAGCACATCACTGATTCAACCACAAGGCACAGAAGCCATGGAAAGTTCAGTCGAAGAAGTTGGAACTGCTCCAGAAGGAATTGAACAACAAAGCTGTTGAGGCAAACAACCTGCTAGCCATCCGTCCCGAGCCCCAGGTGAGATGGAGGGTGCAGTGTTGAGAAAGGTGATGGTGTGGGAAGGTGGTTATAGTTATTTGTTATCGTCATCATTATCATCATCATCACCATCATCATCACCATCATCATCATCATCATCATCATCTGGTCTCTTTTCACACTTTCCAAGGGTTACAACCAATGGAAAGAGAACTGTGATCTTCTTTTGAGACAAGTGAGTGCCCAGAAGTTGTAATCCATGAAAACACAACTGCAACTAATTTTGCGTAAAAGTTATATATTTATGTATATTAGTTTTAAGTTTCTGCTGTATTTAGAAATTGATTTGACAGGTCGACAACTCCAAGGAAAGACTTGCTGTTGCAGAGAATGAACTTTCAGCTCTCAAAGTCTCTTTCTTTTCCAATACATTTTTTCTACTTCTGACCTTGTAATATTTAAACAATCAAATCGTAAAATATAATTTTAAAAATATAGATGTAACCCTTCTAATTTATGGGCTAAAATTCACTTAAAGAAGTAACAATGTATCATTTGAAATATAAATAAACCGTATTCATCATAGTGAGTCTGTGAAATGCTTTAAATAAACACAAACAATGCGCTAAAAACACCTTCGAATGCCCTCTTGCCAACAACAACATCAACAACAACATCAACAACACCAACGACAACCACGCCAACAACAACCACACCAACGACAACCACACCAACAACAACCACACCAACGACAACCACACCAACGACAACCACACCAACGACAACCACACCAACGACAACACCAACGACAACCACAACAACATCAACCACAACAACAAAATCAACAACAACTACAGGAGACTTACGTAGCCGATATGAACAACGTCTTCGCGTCGGCACAGGAGTTTGAGACGAGGAGACTGGAGTTCTTCAAGGAGGTACGCATCCAGACACATAAACACACATACGCACACATACATTTATTTAACACATGTGAGCACAGCTAAATAATAAGTTGAATTCTTTAACAGTTCATTTTTTAACTTAAACTTTAAATTCTTTAACTGTTATTATTTTTTTTCAATGGAGATTCCTGTTAAACGTTTTTTAATAAAAATATGTGTGTAGAAGCTCCATGAAATGTAGCATCTTCAAGTTTTCATCAGACAGAAATTATCTCTTGGCGCAAAAACTTCATAACGGATTAACGCTTTCGTGCCCAGCTCTGATTTTGACGCACATTTACATACGCGACCAAACACTGTAGACTACAGTCTGCAGTAGACGGTGGTATTATAAGAGTCGTTTGTTGCTGGTACAATGGAGAATGGCCGATCAATCATTGTGGATAGGAATTATAATTAGTGAATGTAATAAGAACTAGACCAAGTCTGTACATGCGCCATTTATTAATATACACACACACGCATACACACACACACACACACACACAAACACACACACAAACACACACAAAGATACTCGGCAAGTTTCACGATGCACTCAAGAGTTGCAAGGACAACGTGAACGACGTGTACAGCGTCTGCATGGACTCGATCTCGAAGAGCAACCCACGCAGTGACGTGGGCACCTGGTCCTCTGCCCATGGTCCTGCTGCCGCCGTCCTGCAGTTCTCGAGCAAGGTTTGTTCGAGAATAATAATGTCATTAAAGATTTATTTAAAAAAAAAAATGTATTTTAAGGTTTATTTTTAAAAAAAATGTATTTTAAGGTTTATTTAAAAATAATAATGTATTTTAAGGTTTATTTAAAAATAATAATATATTTTAAGGTTTATTTAAAAATAATAATGTATTTTAAGGTTTATTTAAAAAAAAAATGTATTTTAAGGTTTATTTAAAAATAATAATGTATTTTAAGGTTTATTTAAAAATAATAATATATTTTAAGGTTTATTAGAAATAAATTAATTTAAGGTGTGTGCGGCATCTTGAGGTATTACGTTTAGAATGTAGTGTTTTAAGAATTCATGTTATCATCAAGAAATCGCAAATGGGTGATGTAGTAACAGAGTAATAGTGAAAAGAATATAGGAAATAATATATAAAATATGAAAAAGTATATAAAATAGAATATAGGAAATAATATATAAAATAATGTATAAAATAAGAAAGAAAATAATATATAAAATAATATCAAATTTATGAAAACACATTCCGCGTCAATACTCTTCCATCCTTCCTGGCCCAGGGAGCGAATTCTCAATTGATGACGTCACTGGACGAGAGGAGAAAGGTGCTGGCCACGTCATCGGTGGTCGTGCCTGTGGTTACCAAGGCGCCCAGTGAAGCCGTCACTGCCAACGTCACTGCAGTCACAGCCGCTGCTGCTGGTGGTGGTGCTGGTGGTGGTGGTGGTGGCATGAACAAGGGATTCATGAAGTGAGTGTGCTTAAACGCTATAGATATTCCAATTCATACTATATTCTGTATACTAACTATTTTAAATTCTACATTCTATAGTAGTAATGTCACTATTTAAAGTACTGACCTTCACATGAGACCGACTTTCACCATTCCAGAGAGACTACACAACAACGACAATACAGCCATGACTTTGAGTCGGAGTTTGACCTTGACTCCGTTGATCTCAACAATGAGGCCATCTCCAAGAACAGCACTCTGGAGGTTCTATTGCCTTAACTCTTTCACTCACCCATCCTTCCTTTCACTCATTCATCCTTCCTTTCACTCACCCATCCTTCCTTTCACTCACCCATCCTTCCTTTCACTCATCCATCCTTCCTTTCACTCACCCATCCTTCCTTTCACTCATCCATCCTTCCTTTCACTCATCCATCCTTCCTTTCACTCATCCATCCTTCCTTTCACTCATCCATCCTTCCTTTCACTCACCCATCCTTCCTTTCACTCACCCATCCTTCCTTTCACTCATCCATCCTTCCTTTCACTCACCCATCCTTCCTTTTACTCATCCATCCTTCCCTTCACTCACCCATCCTTCCTTTCACTCATCCATCCTTCCTTTCACTCATCCATCCTTCCTTTCACTCACCCATCCTTCCTTTCACTCACCCATCCTTCCTTTCACTCATCCATCCTTCCTTTCACTCATCCATCCTTCCTTTCACTCACCCATCCTTCCTTTCACTCACCCATCCTTCCTTTCACTCATCCATCCTTCCCTTCACTCACCCATCCTTCCTTTCACTCATCCATCCTTCCTTTCACTCATCCATCCTTCCTTTCACTCATCCATCCTTCCTTTCACTCACCCATCCTTCCTTTCACTCATCCATCCTTCCTTTCACTCATCCATCCTTCCTTTCACTCATCCATCCTTCCTTTCACTCATCCATCCTTCCTTTCACTCATCCATCCTTCCTTTCACTCATCCATCCTTCCTTTCACTCATCCATCCTTCCTTTCACTCACCCATCCTTCCTTTCACTCATCCATCCTTCCTTTCACTCATCCATCCTTCCCTTCACTCACCCATCCTTCCTTTCACTCATCCATCCTTCCTTTCACTCACCCATCCTTCCTTTCACTCATCCATCCTTCCTTTCACTCACCCATCCTTCCTTTCACTCATCCATCCTTCCTTTCACTCATCCATCCTTCCTTTCACTCATCCATCCTTCCTTTCACTCATCCATCCTTCCTTTCACTCATCCATCCTTCCTTTCACTCATCCATCCTTCCTTTCACTCATCCATCCTTCCTTTCACTCACCCATCCTTCCTTTCACTCATCCATCCTTCCTTTCACTCACCCATCCTTCCTTTCACTCATCCATCCTTCCTTTCACTCATCCATCCTTCCTTTCACTCATCCATCCTTCCTTTCACTCATCCATCCTTCCTTTCACTCATCCATCCTTCCTTTCACTCATCCATCCTTCCTTTCACTCATCCATCCTTCCTTTCACTCACCCATCCTTCCTTTCACTCATCCATCCTTCCTTTCACTCATCCATCCTTCCCTTCACTCACCCATCCTTCCTTTCACTCATCCATCCTTCCTTTCACTCACCCATCCTTCCTTTCACTCATCCATCCTTCCTTTCACTCATCCATCCTTCCTTTCACTCATCCATCCTTCCTTTCACTCATCCATCCTTCCTTTCACTCACCCATCCTTCCTTTCACTCATCCATCCTTCCTTTCACTCACCCATCCTTCCTTTCACTCATCCATCCTTCCTTTCACTCACCCATCCTTCCTTTCACTCACCCATCCTTCCTTTCACTCACCCATCCTTCCTTTCACTCACCCATCCTTCCTTTCACTCATCCATCCTTCCTTTCACTCATCCATCCTTCCTTTCACTCACCCATCCTTCCTTTCACTCATCCATCCTTCCTTTCACTCACCCATCCTTCCTTTCACTCATCCATCCTTCCTTTCACTCACCCATCCTTCCTTTCACTCACCCATCCTTCCTTTCACTCACCCATCCTTCCTTTCACTCACCCATCCTTCCTTTCACTCATCCATCCTTCCTTTCACTCATCCATCCTTCCTTTCACTCATCCATCCTTCCTTTCACTCACCCATCCTTCCTTTCACTCACCCATCCTTCCTTTCACTCATCCATCCTTCCTTTCACTCATCCATCCTTCCTTTCACTCACCCATCCTTCCTTTCACTCATCCATCCTTCCTTTCACTCATCCATCCTTCCTTTCACTCACCCATCCTTCCTTTCACTCATCCATCCTTCCTTTCACTCACCCATCCTTCCTTTCACTCATCCATCCTTCTTTTCACTCACCCATCCTTCCTTTCACTCATCCATCCTTCCTTTCACTCATCCATTGTTTCCTTTTATTTTATCTTCATCCACAACCTCCTTCTTCACCATGTTAATTTCAAAATGTTACTCATGGAAAGGAATTGCATGCTTGCTATCCAGGTGCGACCAGTCACCACCAAGCCATCCACCTCGGCATCAGGCCTTCACGACTATGACTCACCCCTCTACAGGTTCTGATGATGATGATGGCGATGATAATGATAACGGTGATAATGATGGCGATGATAATGATGATGATCATCATCAACGCGTTAATTATCAAGCCACGTTACGACCACGACAGCACCCTGAACGAGGAGGGCATCGGGGTGGGGGGAGGGGTGGCAGGCGAGGTGACCAGGGTCAAGGCCTTGTACGACTACGAAGGCAAGGAGGACGACGACGAGTTGACCTTCAAGAAAGGTCAGTGACCTTCGTGTTCAGGCAACTCGTTGTGAATAATCGTTTCGATAAGAATTGTTCAAAATGCTATAACGGCTATTTTGATCCATTTTAATTATCAATGCAACTGCGCTCAAAAATCGTAGAAAATAAAATTTATTTTTTGAACAATATCCACCATGGCACGAAGGCGACACCTTCGACATGCTGAGAGGCAAGGATGCTAATGGGTGGGCGACCGGAAGGAAGGCTGGAAGGGTGGGTCTCTTCCCGGAGTCGTATGTCAAGGTGCTTGATTGAGGGTGGGTGTGGAGGAAGGTGGGGTTTTGGTTCAGGGAGGTTAGTGATGAGTGGCTTAAGGGAAGCTGGTGTGGCATGCGTTCAGGGATTTTTGGGTGGTTTGGGTTGAAATGGTAGTTTTGGAGATGATTTTCCTAATAAGTGGTTTTTCTATTTCAACCTTCTGCTGAGAGCGGTCAAAGGGGGTTCGATCAAATCTAACGACTTGGTCAGGATGCTGGAATGTTTGTGTGCTTCAAGGCTTCCTTGACTGGTGGTTTGCATGTTATTTTGTGTGTCTGCCTATGTTCGTGTACCTGTACCTTCAAGTATCTTCGATATCCCCCTCTCACGAAAGCAATACACCTAATGACAATCAAGTACCTGCGTCAAGGCCTGTCTTATCTCTATCTATTATGCTTCTTATAATTCTTAAGTTATATTTCAATGTTTTTTTTCTTCAAGTTTTAAATCTTTTTTATTTATTTTCAAATCTATTTTCAGTATTTATAATTTGATTCCCCATCTTTGAGTTATTTTTGTTTGCACCTCTTTATGAGTGTCTTTAAACGCGATTTTCTCAATATCTATTTACCAGCTCTTTTATGATTGAGTTGTTTGCTTCATTGCCAGGAAGGAGAAATAAATGTAGTAAGATAAAGAAGACTAAACTTACAATTGATAACTGAAGCAGTTTCCAGTTATCAAGTTGATTCATTGCATTTTGAAGCTATTTCCAACTTTTCTTTCCTATAATCGCCGCCGTTCTTAAATCAAGCGCCTAACTTTATCTTTTAAATTATAGTTTCACTTCAGTTTTACTTTTTAAATGTTGATATGATTCTGCAAGCGTTACCTCCTTTCTATCGTGTTTCATTTACATTGTTTTGTTGACATATCGTCTGGCTCACATCTTAAATAACTTGACGCCAAGCAATATACCCTAACACCTAAAGTTAAAATATGGCCTCTTTACTTGGACTGAAAATTTTCTCAAATGTTACTTTAAATATTTATTTAAACATATAGATCATTTTCATCACATTCTATAGGGTTCGCCGATGATTTGTATAGGCCCTGTTTCAAAGCTTTCCTTGTGGAACGCAGTCTTAGAAAGATTTTTGTACAACCTTTAGCAATTAACAAATTATTTTTTCTCATCAAAATACCCATCGAATCACCAGCCTTGCGAAAGAACCTACCTTCATGATGCCTTCACCTTGCATATCGTCTGCTCTACGCCCTTTTAAATCTTCCTTATTTGTCATCTCCACGAAGCTCCAGTTCCGAAGAGCTCATATCTCAACTAAGCTACAATGGTGCTACCTATGAAAGTAATCTAGCTGAAATATCCCTAAATAATATTTAAACATATTTCTACTGCTCTAAAATTCTGAATCCTATAATTCAAGTTTTTGATGTAAACTTTGAAACGCAAATCACTGTAATGAAGCTTTCGCCTCAACCTCTAAACCAGTCTTAAATGCTGTTTGCATATTTGTATTGTGATCTTTTGAAAGGCTTATTAGTTATAAGCCATTCATTACAATTGATGTTAATCCTGACACATTAATGATATTTGATGAGTTAATATACAAATGATATTTTTAAACTTTAGAAGATTATCCTTATTATTATTTAAAATTTCAGTTTATTATCATGTCGATATCCAACATTACTATAACGCCTGAATCAAAATGCTGTTTGTAATTAATGGAAAGAGTGGTAAGTTTATACTTAACTTTTTGAGATTTTAATAATAATTGTAATATTTGAAATATTTATTTATGCTTCGATAACGAGTTGTTCAAACTTGAAGCTTTTTGAATTCCTACAGTTGTTTGCTTCACTCCGAATCTTGAGCCTTGAACTTTGAGATGTTTTAGAAGTTGTATAAATTATTTCGATTGTTCAATTCCGTTTAATTTGTTTTTAATTTTTCCATTTTTGTTTTTAATATATTTTTTTTTACATTTCTAAATTGTTTTAATTTTAAATGAAGGATAACAATAAATCCTTTTCAAAAGTAAACCACATCACAATTTATTTATAAACTAGATAAAAAATTCTGCATAGATTTACCATTATTTCATACACTTTCGAAATACCTTACGTTTTTAAAAAATCAAATGAATTACTCATAGACCGAATCGACAACGCTGATGATTTTTATATTTTAAAAAAATGATTTGAACTTCTATTAAAACTTTGATATTGGCAACACAACTTGCTTGCAATCATCTTCAATTATTCATAATGTTGAATAAATGATTTTCCAGTTGCTCCTAATTGTATAAGAGGGTTATTTCTCTTACTCCAGCTTTCAATAATTCAACCATTCAAAAGTATAAAAAAAATTTTTTGTTTTTTATTTTGAAATGAAAAAAAAATAGCGTCGAAGATATTTGTAACGCATTGACATTTAATATTAATGGTGTAGGAAATCAATTTTGTATTCAAGTGTCTTTAAAAATAAGTTTTAAAAAATTATTCATAAATCTTCATTTGAAGATTAAAGACTGGGTGTGAATAAAATAATGTAAGAATAAATTTTAAAAAGTATTATATTGAAAGATTCACAACTTTCACGAAGCTTCTTCAAGCATGATTCAATAGTTACTCTCAAATTTACGAAACCTCTTGACATTTGACCATCTCCAAACGCCCTTGTCAAGGTAGTTTAAATAATACTTTAAATAAAGATAAAAATAGGTAGTAGTATAATAATAAGTGAATAATATCGTGAATAATTTAGTTTCAGTGAATCTCAAAAGTATTATTATTATTTAAATGTAAAAGTGTGCCAATATATTAGTATTTTACCGTACTTCACGATGGAAAAATGTAATGTGGCATGTTCCACTAACAAATCGTTCCAAAATGCCCATAGAAATTCAACTTTTTAGCATTTGAAACTAAATAATAAAAAAAACTTTTTATATGGTTCCCTTGAGAAAGCTTAATAAAATAATTTAATGCGTTTTGATTTCCAAAAGACATGCTGTAAAAAAACTAAATTGAAATACAAACTATCATTCTGAAATATATAATTTCTCGAATAAAACAGAAATCACGATATTTCATACATTAAAAAGATTTTTTAAATACTTTTTAGTATTTTATCGATTAAATCTTATGAAGCTTCAGTTTTAAATATTTAAATATTTCTTATTGAATTTCCAAACTAACCATAACCCTCTATTGGTCGTGCAAAGTGGGACGCTTGATGACAAACTGAATAGAAAACATTTATATACAAAATTAGCATTAAATAACTAGAGTAAATATATATAAAATTTCGATTTTAAAAACGAATAATACAAGTTCGTTTCATATTCAACGTAGAATTCTATTGCTTTAACTTTGTAAAACTTTATAGAAATCCCAAGAAGTACATTAATATGAGCTAAATGAAATACCTCAGTGCTTTGAAGGTTTGGGCCTAAGTAGTAGGGGTTTGGGCGGTAGGAAGACGGTCCAGAAGGTGCTTGGGGGGCAGGGTTGTAGGTCTGTTCAGCGGATGGATACAGAGGGTGCCCTGGTTGCTGGGTGGCGTTGGAAGTGGGAAGATATGAGGTGCGTTTGTCGTGGGCAGCCGTTGCCACCTCGTTTGAAAGCATTGCCGTAGGCTGGTATCCCTGAAAATCAAAGTGTTTGCTGCATTTTTGTGTAAAATATTAGCACCGCGTAATAATCATTAAGATTTAAAAAAGATTAAAATTTAGATTTAAAAATAATTAAATGCAGTTATTTGAATAAAAACTAAAATATTCACCAAAAGATTGAATCTCTTCTTGTTCATGATAAGAAGAGACTGTCTCTGGAAGTCATCTTCCTCGTCTTGGTATGCCGGGTTCTTGTAATCCGACTTGCTGTTTGGCGTGGTCTGTCAAGAGATGTTATGGCATTAAGGGTTATAAAATGTCCTGAGAAATCAAATGATCCAAATCAAAAGTGGTGGAAGAACAGATGAAAATGAAAGTAAAGTATTAATGCTCAGTAGAATACATCGTGTTTAAGCATGTTACAAGTCGACTTGGTGTTAAAACAACTTGCCAAGTCCATTCTTATCTACCGATTGAATGCTAGTTTAATTCAAAACGTGACCATGTGTATTATTATTATTAATATTAATTATAACGTTAAAAGTTGAAACCATATAAAAGTTATAAATTTAAACTTTTAAAAATGTATTCAACTATTCTCTTCAAATGACCGTCATCCCTCCAACCATGGTGCTCCCTCTGGCGTTGTAGACCTCCATTGGATCAGTGCCTACATTCTTCTTCTCTAGGACGGTCGCTTCTATCTCTCCAGCCTTTTCGACTTCTTTGTTTCTGTTTGTTTATAAAAATATTTGATGTATGTTTCTTTATAAAATAAATAGTTTTAACTTATTTAAAAAAAGATTTGTATTTATAATTTTAAGCTAAGTGTTTTATTATACTCACTACCAAAATAGCAACTCTTTAAATGATTTCCCGCTTTTCATGTCTTGCCATCCAACCAAACCACTCACTTGTCGTGAAGTCTGCTCTGGTTCAACACCAGCAACTTTTCTGTCTTTTTGTGCTCCTTCTCTATAATCACGGCATACGCGATCAGCATGAAGATCACTATCAAAAGTATTCCAGCCACTCCAAGAGACAAACCAATTATCCACCTGGAAAATCGATTAACGCTTTAACATCCTACGTTACAACTAAAATAAATTTCTTTAACGTAAGCCCAACCTCTCAAGAACCTCCATCAACTTCTTAAGACACATAATAATTATTTTTTAAGTATTTTTATTTATTTTAAAAAATCTATTCATGCATTCTTCAAGACTTATCACCATTGATTGAGGCAGCAGCTGTCGCCGATGTTGAGGTAGCCAGACGGACATCTGCAGTTCGTTATTTTATCTTTGCCACCCGCCACTGGCCACTCACAAGTCTCCTTGCATTCATCTACTGTTTGAGCTAATGAACTGAAATTATGTTTTAAAAAAGTCAAACTTTTCAAACTCTAGAATTATCTCTGTAAATTAATTGTTTTTTTTATATTTAAGAATTCTAAAAAAATATTAATTGTAAATAATAAAAAATTATATTTAAGTGGTTTTTATGAAAACGCTTATCTTAAAGCTTGTTATATAATATTGAATTATGTTAAGTATTCTATGTATTTATAAATTCATTACGTTGTGCTGCCCAATTCTAATTTAATCAATTAAAATAGAAATGATAAAGTAACTTAAATTAGAACTATTCAAACTAATTAGAAGACCAACCATCCCAGGAAGGAAAATATCAGAATGATGTAACTGAATCGCATTACGAGGCAGTATTAAACACCAGTGTATTAAGAATTAATGAACTTATATTTCTAAATAGTATTCTTAAAAGTTATTTGTTCCAAAAAGTAAACCCTAATTAAAATTATTAATTAGCCAATTAAAGGATTTATTTGGCCGAGTAACAAGATCAGTACTAGATAACTTTTTTATGCGTTTCCAAACACTTTTAAATGGTATTAACTCTCACAAGACGTCATCGTATAAGACATGAATCAGTCCTCGGGGGCAATATTACTCTTAAGTAACCAAGACTCAGGTGAGCGTCGAGTGTTAAGAGAATGTTGAGTGGCTACTTCGTGTAGTTGTTTTATCTTTATCCATTTTATTTTTGTTTTTGTTTTTATCTTGCTCATATTCATATTTTCATTATTAGATCTTTTACTCTCACTGTATGTTCTTTCTCGCCATTACTCTTGATTCCATTACAGCCAAGTGGTCTTTCAAGCAAATAATTGATTTAATAATGTTTATAAACTAAATCTTAAGTAATTATAAGTTTGATACTTACAATAACGCCATATTAACGCATTTTTTGTTTCCGAAGCACTTCATAGGTGCAGTGAGTGGTTTATATCGTCACAGCCGTAATGAGATGCATGGGAACCTGCTATTCGGAGTTCAGACCTTGAATAGAATTGTCATTATTTCATTTCCATGAGGGTAATATTTTATGGATTTTTATAGTGTTCTAATTATTAGTTAACTTAGATCAGTTACTGAAGCTATTTATCTTAAAAAATTGAAGCAAGTGTTGTTTTCAAAAGTTAATCGAATCATTTCCACATTTTATTTTTAAATTTAACGTTTTAGTATGTAAGACGTTTTTAGTTTTTAACATGCATACAATATATACTGGAAAAAACTCATAAATACCAACAACAACCAATCTATAAAAAAATGAAATAAAAATACGTTTGTTTTCGAATTTTTATAATTAAAAAAACTAAAACAACACCAAATGAATTTGAGCACTATTATATTTGTTACGGCATTTTATCTGCATTTCTCACCATTTTTTGAATATTTGCAAAACAGATTGTGTTTTTTACCTAATTGAAAAAACACGTCTATGAAAATTTATAAAAATTCTTGAAAAAATGGATAAATACCATTCTAGAATTATAAATGTAGAGTAATAAGATAGAATAGGCAAAATTCAATCGAAAACTAATTCTAAAATTTTTTAAATATTCATTTATCTTTTTTAATATAGGCATTTCATATTTATAATACTATGATTTTTTTATATAAATATTAATACATCAATATTTCAAATCCAAATGGAAAAGATCGAATCGTGGTTAAAGATATGAAAACGTTCACAAAGTCTGATGAAGTCAACAGAGCCGCTACTCATAGATTGTGAATAATTTACTTGATTATACAAGCATGAGTACAATGCTTTGCTACTTGAATAATAATGGTAGACATTACTGAATACTAATTCATCTAACTAATTGAAAGTTTAAAAAAACAATACATTTTAAAGTTCAAATAATAATAATAATAAAAAAATTGAATAAAGTTTTTTTAATCATTGAAATTTAAAATATTTGAAGATTAAAAAAAAAATAGAAGATTTACGAAGAGGACAATGTACTGCTGCGGCTGAACCGGAGCCATAAAATAGTGCTCAGAGCTGGCATGATAGAAGACAAAAGCTGAGTATAATAGAGGAAAACCATTAAGAAAACCATAATAATAAAATAGTTTAATTTTCAATTGATAACAAATAGTTAAAACCCAAAGTATTTTTGTTAAATATAAAAGCTGGAACATAAAAAATCTGAATACACAAAAATCTTGTTCATCCCAACAAAAAATGTTTAAACAATCTTTCTTATACTTTCCCAATTCCTTCCCACAACCACTTTTCACAATCACCAACTACCCCACAACCACCTCCCTCCACAAGCACCTTCCTCCACAACTACAGCCACCATTGAGTGACAAAGATGCATTTAAGAGTCGATTTACGAGTTTGGCGTGTGTCTGTGGATGCGGAAGGGATGAGGAAGAGGATGAATAAGACGTAAGCACGAAAAGAAAAGATTGCATTCACTAAATCCCTCACTGGATTAAGAAAACGCACATCGCCTAATACGACGAATCCGTTATTTTAACTATTCAATTAAAACTACGATAAATATAAACTAATAAATAGAAAAAATGTAAACTAAAACTGTTTCAATTTTTAAATCGTTCTAAGATTATAAAGAACGCGATATTTACAAACAAGTATTTAATCGCTAGTCTCTAAATTCGTTGTGTTCGCAGGACGTTTTTAAATTTCCAAGCGAGATTTCACTGCAATCTATGAAAAATAGAATAAACTTTATAAAAAATAATGTTTGTTAATTTTTATAATTTTTTTATATAAAGTTTATTTTATTTTTCATAGATATAAATTATTTTTTAATTTTAAATATAATTTTTTTAGAAACGCCAAACAAATTATAGGTATAAAAACAATTTAAAAAACACTAGGTAAAAATATATTATAGTAAAACTCTAAAAAAACTCCGAACAATAAAAAAAGAAAGATAAAAGTTATTTAAAAAATCAAATTTACAAAACTTTTTGTAAAAAATAAATTTTTAAAATCATTTAATTTAAAATAGAATAAAAGTAGGCAGCAATGAAAGATATAAAAACCTTGTTATTCTCTTAGATCCCCGAGAACTCATAAAGCAGCCTTAAGCACAATGGCCGAAGAGGAGAGAAGTGACAACGTCAACAAAGACAGTGCCCAAGCTATAAATGAACCATCTCCAAAATCCTATTGAGACTTAAGCCCTATTGTGTGGTTTAATGTGGCCGTTTGTGGCTTTGTTTTCTTTATTGTCTGCTCGCTTGTGGTGTTCTTTGATTGTGGGCATGTGCGCGTGTGTCTGTGCGCGTGTGTCTGAGTGCAGAAATATTGTTGGTTAAAAGTTGAAGGCTCGAGATGTAGACATGTGGAAAGGATTGAGAAGTTGACTGAAATGATCGGTAGTCAGCATGGGATGAGTTAACACCAAGCTTAAAAAACTTAAAAAAAGTAATTGAGTTGATAGTTGGGGTAGGGACGAAAGTGGAGTGAGTTCGATTGTAAATCATTTTGTTTTGAGTTAGCATGGTTAGGAGGGTTAGTGTGCTTGAGTTGGTTGAAAGTAGGCAAAGCGCTGTGGTTTGAGGAGCCTTCACGACTGAAGTTAGCGGAATCAGTGTGGTTCGGATGGATGTAGTTGGAGTGGTAGGCGTCATTGTGGTTCTTCAGATCATTCTTCTTGTGGAATGTGGCCAGACAAATGTCGCATCTGTAAGGAAGACAACCCGTGTGCTTGCGATTGTGCGTGAGAAGGTTCGATGACTGGCTAAAACTCCTGCCGCACTGGTAACACTTGAACGGTTTTTCGCCTTTTGTGAGTTTATTCCAATAAAAAGAGATAATTATTTTTTTAAAGTATTTGAGGAAAATAAAAATGAAAACTACTTTTATTTTTCTTTAAAATCTTTCTATTTAAAGTTTTAAAGCACCAAAAAATGTATTAAACTCCATTAAATATAAATAAAATGAATGTAAAAAATATAAATAAAGCCACAACCTGTATGTATATAAACGTGTTTCTTCATGTCAGACTTTTGGTGGAATCTCTTGTGACAGTAAACACACACGTAGGGTCTCACGTCACTATGGATGAGGAGGTGGGTGGAGAGGGTGGAAGAACGACGGAAGGACTTTCCACACTTGAAACAACTGAATGGTCGGTCACTTTGAGGGTTCAAATTGTCTCCTTTCGAACTTGACTGGTTGCTTGAAGCATTGGCCTGGTGTTCTTCTTTGCTGAATGCCTTCTCTAGCTTCGGCGGGTTTGGCTGATGCGAGGAAGTTTCATGGGAGATGTGGTTATTTGAAAAAATCAGTGTTGGAATTAAATTAGAGCTGCTGATGTTTTCGAGAGATTCATTAGAACTGTTTTTTGTCAGAAAAAATCTATTAACTTTTGAGCTTTTTTCAATGTCATTAATTTCTTGATTTAAATAAACGTTTGTCGATTTTGTTTTGTTGAAAATGTTTTTCAGATAAAATGATTCTTTAAAATAATCTGGGTGGTGAGATCGGTCATTTTGATTTGTCAAAGATTCATTGATTGGAATAAAAGAATTGAGGTTAGTGCTGTGCATTTTTGATGATGACAAGTTATGCGTTAGGTTTTGGAGAAAGGATTGATTTCGAATCGGGATTTGGTCGTTTTTGTTCCTAGCATAATTGTATAGAATGTTGTTTGAAGGGTGTTCACTAAGTGGATTAATGTTTTCCAAAAGATTTTTCGATACATCTTGCTTTTGAATGTTTCTCAATCTTTTTTCATTAGGCACGTCTCTATAATAACCAATATTACCATCTTGGTCATGTTGATGAGAGTAAACGTGAGGATGGGGAATTTGAGAAGTATCAAGGCTATCTTCCTGGCATAGAACCAGATCTGCATGTTTGCTTATTTTTGCATCATCCATCCCACACTTGTTGCTATCCAGCTCGTCGTTGGCGGTCTTGAACTTCTCATCTGAGCCTCTACTTTCTTCTTCTTCTTCATTCACTCGAGTGCTCTCATTGGGTCTGACATTACCGTCATATTTGACTCTTTCTTCACTATAGTCACTCTTTCCATGATTCGAAGCCGAATCATAGTTTTCTCTTAGCTTCAATGAAAACTTTTCATTAAGATTGATTTCATTATTTATATTCTCGTCAATGTAATTAGCTATACGTTTTTTAACACTGATATTTTTACTTTGATTAATCGTTCTAAGAAATGCCATCTTTTTGTATTTTAATTTTCGATATTTAAGCATGAACCTTCTATTGAGTTTATGGCAGTGTAAGAATGCCGGTAAAGTGTGAGATTGGGGATGAGAATAGTCCATTTGGGGATAGAAGAAGTTGGTTGGTGTGCGGAAAGGACGACTTGGGAGTGTGATGTGATGGAGAAGATGTTGTCGATGGAGGAATGGCCAGGGAACGAGGATGCTATTGTGATGGTCTATGTGGCTTTTGATGCTATTTTGTTTATAACCAACAAATTCGTCGTCGTTGTTGTTGTTGTTGAGAGGATTGCCATGAAGATTCAATATGTTGTCGATGTTATGCTTTGATGGAGGTTTGCTGCTTTGGCTTCTATTTTTTCTAATCGCTAGCTCAGCATAACGTTCAAAACTCTTGTTATTACTTTTATTTAGGTTCGTAGATACTTTAAAGTCTGGTATTTCTATATTTTTTCGGTTACTCTCAGTTTTAAATTGAAGCCGGTGAAAATGGTTAAAATTTGTGTTATCAAAATTCATTTTGAGACTTTTTAGTTTTAGTGTTGAAAGATTTTCATGAATTTGTTCCAATTCAGAACAATTTTGTTTGTTAAAGTAGCCAGGCATATCAGTATTTACAGCAAGATGTTGTAATATAATAGATTTAGGAAGTTCAAAGTTGCTTGAATTGGGTTTTTTAGCATTGAGAAGGCTGTTGTAATTTATATTTGGAGCAACAGAAAAAGCAATTGAATTGCATTCAGGCAAACCACAGTTTAAAGGTTGAAATGAGAATGTTTTAGTATCGATCGAATGGGATAAATGTTTGATTATTTCGTTAGTTGACTGCCTTGAAAATTGACTTGGTAATATTTCTGTATTATTTCTAGGATTTATTAATCTTTTCCCATGAATTGGATTCCAAATCATTATGACAAATACTCGAATTTTGTGATAAATTTGTTTTTGAAGAGTGTTTGTTAAATAAATACTATTCAAAACTTTTTTTGAAATCTCTTGAAAACTGTGTTTGAAATCTTTTGAAAACTGTTATTTTTAAATCAGGACAAACTTTCTTTTAATCCTATTTTCGTTTTTATAGCAGAATTGCTGTCATCTCGTCTCAGCCAGCCAATCCCATCGAATTCACTGTTTTCTCCACCAATAGAAACGTACTTCTGTTTCTCTTCCAGCATCTTATCTCACAACACACACACACACACACACACACAAACACACACACACACACACACACACACACACACACACACACACACACACACACACACACACACACACACACACACACACACACACACACACACACACACACACACACACACACACACACACACACACACACACACACACACACACACACACACACACACACACACACACACACACACACACACACACACACACACACACACACACACACACACACACACACACACACACACACACACACACACACACACACACACACACACACACACACACACACACACACACACACACACACACACAAACACACACACACACACACACACACACACAAAGACACACACATACACACAAACACGCTCACGAGGATAACTTATGTGCCTTTCCATAAAACGAAGTTTAATGTAGCTTTCTCGTTAACAATATCATTCCAAAATGTTTGCAATAAAATGAATTTATATAGTTTAGTTTTATTAAAATTAATCGATTAGGTAATTTTGATGCATTAACGTTGAGATAAAGCATCTAAATAGGATTTTTATCGCTAAATTGATAAGAGAAGCAGTTATCCTACCTACTAGTATTTTAAATATTCCAGTTCACTACTAAGAGATTATTGGGGGGGAATTATTCCAATAAGGAAAATATCAAAATATTTTATATTTCTATTTAGAGAAAATTCAAAAGTTACTCTTATTATAAAAAGATAAGTATTTAAATACGAACGATGATGAATGTTTCGAAGGGCAAGCAAAAACGATTAATTAGTATGTAGTGAGGGGCAATAATTTTAATGATTTTAATAAATCTCAAGTTTAACAAATTTTTCTGAAAATAATAGATTGAATCTGAAAATGAAATACTTTGTTAATAATTACGCCTGCATTATAATCTATAGGAATAGATATGTTGTAAAAAATATATATAGAAGGGTCTTTACGAAACTGTTTAAATAAGAGGTGCATGAAGTTTCCATCACTTTTTTCCATCGAAAATTAAAAGTAAGTTATCGGCGAATCAAGTTCAAATTTTTATCTTTAAAAAAATTAATTTTATTATTACAGCTTCCGAAGATGTTGAAAATAATAATTCTACTGAAAAAATGAAGAAAGTTGTTACTACTAATACTACTAATAAAAAGTTAATTCGAATAAAGATCACTGTTTTATCAATCACGTGGCAACTAATTGAGTAAAGTGAGTTTATTTTGCACTACAATGAAGATTAATCATTCCTTTATATAATGTAAAAATTTTGATGCTCTAGCAAATTGTGAAACAGAACAGCAAACCCGCCAAAATTATGCCTATGTTACATACAGTTTTATTAATCACGTGGCAACTAATTTAGTAAAGTGAGTTTTTAGACCACTACCAATATATTTATATATATCTATTTAAATATTTAAATAAATAATTGAAAAAACAATTAACCTCAATAATCCAATTTCACCCACACCTCCATGACAATCACCCCCAAAAAATCACTATCACCACCAATAAAATATTTCAATCATCACCACAGTACCAACACTCATACCACAGCACAATCATCACCACATCATCCTCAAAACCACAAAACACAATCATCATTTTTCTCAATTTTCTGTCTTTCCACTGGTGCCGAGGCTGCGATAGAGGGTGAAGGAGAAGTCCTTGCCAGCAATGGAACTGCTGCTGCTATGGAAGTATTTCTTCTTTATCTCGCAGCTCACTTGATTCCCTGTGGCCATCTTGGTCTGCTGCGGCCATTCATTGACAGATTCAAAACAACCAACATTCTTAAATTCAAGCGTATTGACGTAGCGCGCCGCATTTATATACGCTTTGTACACCCAGTCACTTCTAAGCACCTCTTTGTCCCTCTTACTATATAAATTGAGACTTACATTATATGGTTATAATAATAATTCAAGCAAAATTGAAAACAATTTTTCCATGGAACAAAATGTTGCGAAAACGCAACGGAAGTGTGACATTCTTCTGTGCAGTAAGAAATCTAAAATAAATTGATTCAAACCATATTTATTTAAACCTCGTTGATTCTCCAACAAGCCTTATCATCCAGACAACAGCATGGAGGAGAGAAACAACAAGCATAAGCAAAATATGTAAAATCTTCTAACGTTACCATCAGTTGTATATGATCGAGCATCATTTGCAACAATTTGCATAAAATGTGCGCAACATCAAAATCTATCATGGGCACATATCTACCATTAGCTTCAACAACAGCTGTGTAATAAAACACTCTATTACATTTGCTGTTAACTTTTCTCACGATGGACCCTGTGGCGTCAAAATACAATACAGGAGATTTTAAACGTATGGCCGCATCAATTTGGATGTCACTGAAACATAAAAATGTGAATGGTAAGGATACGTATTGGATGAACTTATCAGTTTGTTCGTTGAATCTGGTGATAATGTCCAATACGTCATCACGGTCTCTATCGTTGGCAGCAAGAGCTTCAGAGCGAACTTTTCTGAACACATCCAGGGACCGAACTGTCTGCATGTTCCCCTGTCGAATGAGATCGTCATCGGCCTTGCACAACTCAGTATCCCTGACCACTCCTGCTTGATTATGTTTCAGAGCATCTTTCATATTTTGTCTTTCTTCTCCCCTCAATTGCGTGCAAATTTTTCCGTCATGATGAATCTCATTACTTGCAACATAAATGTTGACAATGCAATGAGGTCCTACATCTGTAATTTTGATTTTGTACGAACGACATTTTTGAAACTTGCAGTATAAATATGCCACTATTGTGTTTTTATTTCTCCTGCAATTATGACATACCAATACACATGGCAGTAACTTATTAGCAACCAGTTTAACGGCAGCTTCTTTGATTGGCTCCCCTTGCAACCAATCTGATGTTACTGACCAAGTATTTAGTATGATTTTGCAATCATTGAAAAAACGATACAATCTTTGTTTAGTTGCTGTGTTGGTGGGTGGTGTTATGGTGGGTGTTGGTATGGTGGGTGGTGTTAAGGTGGGTGATGGTATGGTGGGTGTTGGTATGGTACCTGGTCTTATGGTGGGTGTTGGTATGGTACGTGGTGTTATGGTGGGTGATGAAGCTATTATTGGCTGAAACCTAAATGGCATTGCAAGATAGTCTATTAATTCATTTACATTTTTTTCCAATTTTTTTTCCAATTTTAATCTACGTACACATTCATAAACCTTAACTAATTCACCCCTTACAGCAGTAATAGTAACACCAAAGCTGTGCTTACCCTGCACTTTTCTTAATACTTCAGCCCAATTGGGACGTGGCTTACCCCTAGAAGGCTCACAAAATAAAGAATAAACAAAACCATTCAGAAGTGGATCTGATGGCTCTGAAAAATTCTTTTTAATATAAACCCTTAAATCAAACTTCTCATTCATCAATGCACAAGCACCAGCACACTCAATACTCTTCGCTTCCATGGTAAATTGCAAATGAATGTCGTGATCTGTCAGAAGGGAAAGTAACCAATTATAATATAAAAATTGCATGCTTGAATGGTTACTAGAACAGTGAAATTTTAACATCATATAAAAATATATTTAATCTTTATTGCCATTGAAAAAGCCTCCACTTTTCTAAATTAATTGCCACGTGATTAAAAAAATCTAATTGAAATATGCAGCATAGGCATAATTTTGGCGGGTTTGCTATTCTGTTGGAAAAAGTGCTATAGCATCGAAATTTGTACATCATATAAAAATATATTTAATCTTCATCTCATTAGTTGCCACGCTTTTGAAAAATTAAGAAATGTCTAGTCATGACTGTTCTAGTAAACATTTCTAAAGCAGTGAAAGTTTTAAAATAATTTATAAATAAAATTGAAAAATTAATTAATTGCTATTTTATTGAAATTAGGAAGAAAAGAATTGAAAGCACTCACTTTCCGAAGCAAAAACGCTACAGCACTTGTTACGGTATATATAGGCAAGCGTGGCCGGACAAAATGTCACGGACAAAATGGCACGGACAAAATGTCATGAGTTTTGTTAGTTGTAGTAGTAGTAGTAGTAGTAGTAGTAGTAGTAGTAGTAGTAGTAGTAGTAGTAGTAGTAGTAGTAGTAGTAGTAGTAGTAGTAGTAGTAGTAGTAGTAGTAGTAGTAGTAGTAGTAGTAGTAGTAGTAGTAGTAGTAGTAGTAGTAGTAGTAGTAGTAGTAGTAGTAGTAGTAGTAGTAGTAGTAGTAGTAGTAGTAGTAGTAGTAGTAGTAGTAGTAGTAGTAGTAGTAGTAGTAGTAGTAGTAGTAGTAGTAGTAGTAGTAGTAGTAGTAGTAGTAGTAGTAGTAGTAGTAGTAGTAGTAGTAGTAGTAGTAGTAGTAGTAGTAGTAGTAGTAGTAGTAGTAGTAGTAGTAGTAGTAGTAGTAGTAGTAGTAGTAGTAGTAGTAGTAGTAGTAGTAGTAGTAGTAGTAGTAGTAGTAGTAGTAGTAGTAGTAGTAGTAGTAGTAGTAGTAGTAGTAGTAGTAGTAGTAGTAGTAGTAGTAGTAGTAGTAGTAGTAGTAGTAGTAGTAGTAGTAGTAGTAGTAGTAGTAGTAGTAGTAGTAGTAGTAGTAGTAGTAGTAGTAGTAGTAGTAGTAGTAGTAGTAGTAGTAGTAGTAGTAGTAGTAGTAGTAGTAGTAGTAGTAGTAGTAGTAGTAGTAGTAGTAGTAGTAGTAGTAGTAGTAGTAGTAGTAGTAGTAGTAGTAGTAGTAGTAGTAGTAGTAGTAGTAGTAGTAGTAGTAGTAGTAGTAGTAGTAGTAGTAGTAGTAGTAGTAGTAGTAGTAGTAGTAGTAGTAGTAGTAGTAGTAGTAGTAGTAGTAGTAGTAGTAGTAGTAGTAGTAGTAGTAGTAGTAGTAGTAGTAGTAGTAGTAGTAGTAGTAGTAGTAGTAGTAGTAGTCGTAGTAGTAATAGTAGTAGTAGTAGTAGTAGTAGTAGTAGTAGTAGTAGTAGTAGTAGTAGTAGTAGTAGTAGTAGTAGTAGTAGTAGTAGTAGTAGTAGTAGTAGTAGTAGTAGTAGTAGTAGTAGTAGTAGTAGTAGTAGTAGTAGTAGTAGTAGTAGTAGTAGTAGTAGTAGTAGTAGTAGTAGTAGTAGTAGTAGTAGTAGTAGTAGTAGTAGTAGTAGTAGTAGTAGTAGTAGTAGTAGTAGTGATTTTATTGAAATATGCAACATAGGCGGAATTTTGGCGGGTTTGCTGTTCTGTTGCACAATTTGCTAGAGCATCAAAATTTTCACATCATATGAAAGAATGATTAATCTTCATTGCAGTGCAAAATAAACTCACTTTACTCAATTAGTTGCCACGTGATTGATAAAACAGTGATCTTATTGAAATATGCAACATAGGCATAATTTTGGCGGGTTTGCTGTTCTGTTGCACAATTTGCTAGAGCATCAAAATTTCTACATCATATAAAGGAATGATTAGTCTTTATTGCAGTGCAAAATAAACTCACTTTACTCAATTAGTTGCCACGTTTTTTATTTTTTCAGTAGATATAGATTTGATGGAAACACCTTTAAGGGGGGTTTTAAATTTCGTCCCCGGACAGTGATTTACATTTTTGAATTCAGCACACGTTATTCTATAAAGTGCATTAAATGAAAAAAACAAAACAAAAACTAAAACTTAAGTGATCTTTATTCGAATTAACTTTTTATTAGTAGTATTAGTAGTAACAACTTTCTTCATTTTTTCAGTAGAATTATTATTTTCAACATCTTCGGAAGCTGTAACAATAAAATTAATTTTTGTAAAGATAAAAATTTGAACTTGATTCGCCGATAACTTACTTTTAATTTTCGATGGAAAAAAGTGATGGAAACTTCATGCACCTTTAAATAAGAGAGGCTTGAACAAGTGTTAGTCAAGAATTGAAGATGAAGCTGATTTTCTCAGTGCTGCTCTGCCTCGTCGCAGTTGCCCAAGCAGGTGAAACTCCATTGATTCATTAAACAAACCTTTTTAGCATTTTAAATTTGAATAATTTTTAATATTATTATCAGTTGCCTTAACGAAAGTTTTAGAATCTTCTAATTACAATCATAGTTCAAACTTTTCTTCCGCAGGTGATTTTAAGGTCTGTTACTTCGCCAAATGGTCGCAGTACAGACCTGGCTCAGGTAAGTTTGTGCAAGAGAATGTTGATGCCAGCCTTTGCTCCCACCTTGTGTTCACCTACGCTAACGTAAGATTATTATGACCTCATCAGTTGGCTTAACGAAATCGTTATGATTTATATTCGTCTATTTCTGAAAATTGATTATCACTTGTGTTATAACAGAATGGTTTTAAAAAAGCAAAAAAAAATAATTAATGATTTTTTGATTATTTTCAAATTAAGGAAATAAACAAAATTTATAAAACAGATATTTTCAAAAATTTAAATACACTTTTTTAGTAAAAAAATTTTTGGTTTTCACAGTACATTAATATAGTATGGTTAAAATACTATGGAAAAAAAGTATAAAATAAATTATAAAAATGAAACCATTAACAAAACAAGACCCTTTGCAAAAAAGTTGAAAGACAGCCAGTTGATGGAAGATGAAGGAAGCACTGGATTGTGAGTGGCGGGAGAACAAAAGGGTTTTAATAGTGGTTCAAACAGAAAAAAAATTAAAGCTAAAATCGTTTTAACTGAGTTTTTAGAAATGAAAAAATATCTTAAAATTTTTGCATGTTTTTAATTTACTATAGTTTTCTCTAAATATTAATTTTTCATAATTATTTTTGTTTAAAATTTAATTTATTAGAAGTATTAATTTCTGTCTTTATGTCTTTACTAAGTATTTCAATACTTAAAATTAAAACTATTTCGAAACTCCATAATAAGGTACATGCAAATCAACGATTTAAAAAAGAAAAACCCAGCCCTTAAGACTCTTTTATCCGTGGATGGAGAGTACAGAATTCATCATAACCTTGGCGACAGCTGAAAACAGAAAATCCTTTATAAATTCTTCTCTAGAGCTTCTACAGAAGTATGGCTTCGATGGCTTTCAGTTGGACTTCCTGAACCCTGGTTCGAGAAATAAGCAGAGATATACTCTCCTCGTCAAAGTGAGTATGAAACAACGAGCTTTAGTTTAATTTGTGGTCAAAGTTCACCATTTCATATTTTACACTGATTAACACGTTGAATACAACTTTCATATATAACTTATTTATCAGGAATTCAGAAACGAAATCACAATTAGAAATCTGAAGCTTATTTTGAGTGCTACGGTGTCGCCTTTTAAAGAACACATTGACAATGGATTCGAAATGGCAGAACTTAACAAGTTATTGCATTTCACTTTTTATTATATTAGTTCCCGTTTCAATTTAATTTTTTGTATATTTACATTTTTCGTTTTTTATATATTGTACAAAAAGTAAAATTTAAAAAACAAAAACACAAAGTTATACTTTTATTCCAGCTAAAACATGCATTATTTCAATCTTATCAGGTACTTGGACTTTGTAATTGTAATTTCATACGATTTTAACGGTCCTTGGGACTCAGTCACTGGATTCAACACTCCCTTGTATTCCACTTCTGGAGATAACTTAAATTTGGTAACAATTGCTTTTTTTCTCCTATGATTTGAATTATATGATCAATGGAATCATCATCATATGTCACGCCTTCTCAGGACTGGGCGGCTAAATACTGGGTGTCATTGGGTTTGGACAAGAGTAAGTTGGTAATTGAACTAGCTACCTACGGAAGGTGGGACATTTATTAAGATGTATTTGTGGGTATAGGCATGGAGATAAGACATTAAATTAACGGAATCAAAGGCTTTAAATTCATTCTTAGACTTTTTATAGATTTTATACTTAAATCTTTCTTAATACTATTAATTAACGAATTTATACTACATTTTAACTCAAATATTAAATAATAAAAAAATTTAGTTAAAAAGTTTTTAAGATGATTAAAAGCTTTACCTAAATAAAGCCTTGAAGATTACAAAAAAAAACAAATCATATAGGTCTTAACCATAAGTCAATATTAACCTTTAATAACACATAACAACTGATTTACCAGGTGCTTTATGTTGGTCGATGCTGCGATCAAAGGAATTGGAGCTCCCACGACTGGTCCTTGTCCGGCCGGAGAATTCACGAAAGAAGCTGGATTTCTGTCATATTATGAAGTTAGTCGTTGGAACATATTACCATGAATGAATTATCTGGGGGTTTGCTTTATTTTTGTTCAAGTTATTCTTGTATTGGTCAAAAAGTTTGAATTAAAAGATTACATTTATTCGAGCTGTTGGAAGACAATTTTAATTTCAGATTTGTAAATTGGCAAAAACGGGTACCATTACTTATAGTGAGGTTCATAAAGTATACTACTTGACGCAAGGGAAACTCTGGATTAGCTATGACAATGAAGCCAGCATCAAAATAAAGGCTAGTTCAATATTCTTTGTAAACAATTTATTAAGTTATTTGATTTTTATCATTATTTTTTACTCACTAGTCCAGTTCTACTATTGATTTTTATTTAAATTCATGAAACTAGATAAAAAAAGAAACTTAAATAGTTGTTAAATTTTATATATTCAAACAAACAAAAATATTCTGCAGAGCGACTACATAATGTCTGAAGGTTACGGTGGATGGTCGATGTGGTCTACGGATCTTGATGATTTCTCAGGTAAAAAATAAGGAATAAGTAGAATTGAAGATTAAAAAAACATTGAAACTTAAAAATACTATAAAAAAAACTATTAAATTATTTAAATTCAAAGTAAAATCTAAATTATTTTCAAAAGTTATTGAATGATAAAAAAAATTATATTTATTATTATTAAATGAAATCAGTGTCTTTAGGAACTTATTAACCATAATTTCAAACCCAAATACTTTTATTTATTACAACGATGGGTTACTCATAGATAAATTTTGCGGTGGCCAGACCTACCCTTTGATCAAAGCCGCAACTTCAGTGTACTGATGATTACTATTTTGATTATAAAACTGATAATCACTTTTTAATATTATAGTCTATGAAAATTAAAGAATTTATGAATATTAAAGATACATAAAAACTCGAAAATCTTAAATAAATGAGAATTAAAATGAATTTATTAAAAATGAGACTATTTCAAAAAAAAATTATATTCCTTAATTGCTTCAACAATTTCAAGTTCTCGAAGTACTACTCCATCGCCCATCATGATTTCTACGCCAGAGGTCGTAAAAACAGAACGATTTAGTAAGTCCTTTACAATATATATTTATTAAAAAAAGAACGTGATTAATTCCATTAGTTAAAGCAAATGTTTTCAATTTTCAAAAAGTTATACTGATGAAATTAAAATTTTTGTATTATATTTTTTTTAACGAGTTAAAATTAATATTTTTTGTGTCATTTCTAAATAAACAATAATGGCATTCTTTTCCGTAGGCTGCACCGGAAAGGCAAACCAAAACTTCGAACACCCAACCAACTGCTCCAAGTTCATTAAATGTTTCAAGGGTAAGATGTTTATTAGGACATGTCCTGCTAGCTTGGTCTATGACATTCAAAAAACGTATTGTGTGAAAACAACCGAGGTTTCGCTTGTAGGTGAGCCATGTAACTCAAAAACGGTTAAATAATTAAAGGTAAAGGTGTTTAGCCAAAATGCTGACACTTAATCTTTATATAAAAATTTAACTAAAAAAACTTGATAGAAATTATTAAACTAAATGTAAAATTGAAGAATGGATAATGAAAATTAATTATAAGTTGGATTATGAGAAAGTTGGATGGTAATGGATTTAAATTGAATCGGCATTGTTTATTTATTATTATTATTTTTATAACCATTATAGAGGTCAAAAGATCTGCGTGGTTTTAACTCCCTAAACTTGTTAACATTCTATTTTTCAATTATAAATTGGTTTGTTTTATGACATGAATAAAATTTTCTTTTGAAAACCCTTGTCAACATTCGATAATAGACAATAAAAAAATGAAACCGACTCGGTTAGATTTTCATTATTCGAATTCTATAATAAATAAAAGTGTCGATTTATTATGCGCCAAGGCACGCAAACGAAGCGCCAAACCGCATCAGATATATCATTATATATCTATATAATGGCTCACGGTTGGCTGAAGAGGGATTCGAACTGGCGACCTTTATGTTTCAGGTCCAAATACTTTACAATCTAAGCCAACCCGCTCGTCTTTTGAGACAGAAAAATTGTTCTACTATATATTACTCCAAATCACTCTGTTACAAGTGTAAGGGAGATTATGAAATAGATTTAGGTTCTGTGAATTTCAAAAATCATAAAAAGATGGATTTCCATGGTTAAGAATTGCCACATCATTAGATCTCTGATTCAAAAATTAAAAATACTTTTAAAAAATGAAAAAGAATTAGCATGGCATGAGTTGAAAAAACCATAAAAGTATAAAATTATTGAAACTGAACCCCCCATCAAAATTCAGCTTCCTTAAGTTAATTCTTTGTGCGCCGCATTTTGCTGCGACTACTACCGTAAGTCGCTTTGGGTATGGCTCTATCAGTTTTGCCCATTAGAGACGGAATTTTTTGCCCATTTCACCTTGCAAATCTGTTCGAGCTCAGTGAAGTTGGATGGACAGTGTTTGTGAACATCAGTTTTTAGTTCCATTTCGATTAGTTTCTGGTCTGGACTTTGTCTTGGCCATTTTAAAACTTGAATAATTTATTGGTGAACTCTTTCATTCTAGAATTTGCTCTATATTTTAGATCATTGTCTTGTTTAGCGACAAATCTCCGCCACAATCTCGGGTCTTTTGCAGACTTCACAGGTTTTCTTAAATGGTTCCGTATTTAGCTCCATCCATTTTTCATCAATTTTAATCATCTTTCTTGTCCCTGCTAAAATTTTGGTTCGATCTGACTAGAGCACCTTTTCCCTCCT
This sequence comes from Piscicola geometra, assembly GCA_943735955.1. Taxonomy (NCBI): domain Eukaryota; kingdom Metazoa; phylum Annelida; class Clitellata; order Hirudinida; family Piscicolidae; genus Piscicola; species Piscicola geometra. The sequence goes on along the minus strand of OX030957.1, from coordinate 523,156 downwards.
GTTTGGTGTGTCTCCCAGGTGGTCCTATAGCAAACTTTAAACGACACTTTAAGAAATCTTTTAATATTTCCAATCTTAGATAAAGACCGTATCTCTTCATGGACATTTGCCATTCTTTTGCTCAATCCCTACTTCATACTTTAAATCAAATTTTAATAGTTTATCTCCTCCTAAAGATAGAAGAGTGATATCACGGGTAACGAAACAGGTTTATAATATTACCCAAACGTTATTTTAGAAAGTTCTATTTTAAAAGAAGCTTTGGAAAAACCTTCTGGTTTATTGTAAATTGTTTAAAAAGATTTTTAACTATATTTTAACTTACGCTGGTTTCTCTTATACAAATAGCGTATCTTTCCTTCAACTCTGACTGCTCTTCTCGAAGCTTTGAATTTTTTAGGGTTTCACATGGTCAATAAATTTTGTCTACTCTAAATGTTAAATGATTTTTCTGACGTTTTCGATTCTTGTTTATAAAAGACGGCAAAAAATCAATTAAAACTTTTAATCCCAAGCATATGAAATGCGGACTTTTTGATAAATTTGTAATGAAAATTTTCAGTTTCACTTTTTTAAATAACAATGAAATTACATTGTTTCCAAAATACAAGCTTATGTATAGTTTACACATTTTTCTAAGAAAATGTATATCTCTAATACAACTCCAATATTTTGAAATTTTTCCTTAATATGATTCAATAAACCACTTTTTATAGTTGACTTTTATTAAATAATATTGATTAGGTTATTTTTATTTAATAACGTTGCGATACATCGTTTTAAAAAATACTAAAACATATTTATCACTAAATTGATGAATGAAGCAATTTTTAAACCAGACAAACTAGCTTTAAAATATTCGAGTTAACTGTTAAGAAAAACTATTTTACTCCAATAATGAAAAGATCAATTTATAACCCATTGAATATTTTTTGAAGCTCATTGCAAGGTTATTCCTAATATAAAAATTAAATATATGGAAGAGTAATGAAATAAGAAAATGCAGCCAACAAAGAATTATTAGTATTTCTTAAAAGTAATAAATATAATGGTTTTGAAAATTTGCTGATAATTAAAAATATCCAATAAAAAAATGGCTAAATGAAATGTTCGAAAATTGTAATTAAAGGTGGTTTCTGCATTTTAATAATTTAAAAACTAGCTAATAACAATACTTTCTTCAAATAATAGATTGATTCTGAGAAGCAAACACTTTGCTGATGATGACGCCTACAAATAATCTATATGAAATAGATAAATTTATACAGAAGGATCTTTACGAAACTGTTTAAAAAAGAGAGGCTTGAACAAGTTTTAGTCAAGAATTTTAGATGAAGCTGATTTTCTCAGTGCTGCTCTGCCTCGTCGCAGTTGCCCAAGCAGGTGAGACTTCATTGATTCATTAAACAAACATTTTTGCATTTTACGTTAGAATAATTTTTAATAATATAATCAGTTGACTTAACGAAAGTTGTAGAATCTTCTAATTACAATCATAGGTCAAACTATTTTTCCGCAGGTGATTTCAAGGTCTGCTACTACACCAACTGGTCGCAGTACAGACCTGGCTCAGGTAAGTTTATGCCAGAGAATGTTGATGCCAGCCTTTGCTCCCACCTTGTGTTCGCTTTTGCTAAAGTAAGCATATTAAAAAGATATCAAGTATTATTTTAAGAATATTTTAAGAAAACGTACATTATTGATCCCTATTAATAAAAATTATTTTAAAGTGTAAAAAAGTTTTGTTTTAGATTGTGTTATAATAGAAATATTTTGAAAATACACGGAATAATTACTTCAGTTTATTTAAATTAAGAGAAGTTAAAAAAAGTTTTTAAAATATTATTTTTACGGTTTTTACGGTACATAGTAAAAAAGAATACGAGTTAAAAATATAAAATACCAATATAAAAATGAAACCATTAATAAAACAAAAACCCATCCAAAAAGCTGGAGAACAACAAGTTGTTGGCGTTTGAGTGGAATGATGAAGGAAGCACCGGAATGTGAGTGGCTGGAGGAGAATAAAGGTTTAAAAAGCGGTTCAAAAAATCAAAACTGAATCGTTTCAATTGAACGATACTCACAATTGAAAGTTTTTTAAAACTCTAATAAGGTACGTGAAATTCAATGATTTGAAAAAGAAAAACCCAGCTCTCAAGACTCTCTTAGCCGTAGGTGGATGGAACGCAGGAACCGCCGAAATGAAAAAAACCTTGGCGACCGCTGAAAACAGAAAAACATTCATAGATTCTTCTCTAGAGCTGCTGCAGAAGTATAGCTTCGATGGCTTCGACTTGGACTTTGAGTACCCTGGATCGAGGGGAAGTCCTCAAGAGGACAAGCAGAGATATACTCTCCTCGTCAAAGTGAGTAGGAAGCACCGAGCTGAAGATTAACTTAAATAAAAATAGATTATTTTATATTATACTCTTTTTACCACGTGAATATCATTTTCAATACTTCTTAAAATAAACGGTTGAAGAATAAGCTTTAAATATATTTCAATTATCAACCTTTAAAGAAATATTGAAACCTAATAAAAATCATTTTCAGGAATTCAGAAACGAAATCACAACTAGAAGCTTGAAGCTTCTTTTGAGTGCTGCGGTGCCAGCTGGTAAAGAAAATATTGACAATGGTTTCGAAGTGGCAGAGCTTAACAAGTTATTTCTTATACGAATCTAGCCTAACTTTTTAATTTTAATTCGATAGTTTTCAGCTTCAATTTATATTTTAAAAATAGAAATTATTAAACTTGTTAGATATTTAAAAAAAGTAAAATGTAAAAACAACTTCTTTAAACTTTAATTTCAAATAATTCACGTCTTGTTTAAAACTAATCAGGTACTTGGACTTTGTAAGTCTGATGTCATACGACCTCCACGGTTCTTGGGAAAATGTCACTGGATTCAACGCTCCTTTATATTCCACTCCTGGAGATACTCTTAACTTGGTAACATATGTCTTTTCATCATAAGCTTTCGCAGACTTTTTTCAAGGGGGAGGGTCAAAACAAAAAAATCTTTCCAAAAAAATATTAACAGTAATACAATTATTAATATAAAAAAATGGCGATTGTCTTATATTTTACAAATCGTTTTCAAATATGTAATTTTTTTATGTTTTTATACAGTTTTCAATTCTAAGATAACAAAATATAAAATTGTAAGCGTAGGCATAACCAATATCAAAGAGAGAAAAATGTATAGGACTATAAAAACAGAATGAATACTGAAAAAGCTTCTCGAAAATGAACATGATTATTTAAACATTTCAAACTTTAAATATAAACGACAGGTTGCATCAGATAAATTTAAATAAATTAAATAAAAAACATATATAAAATGGGGAGCAAAACTAGCACTTGTATGAAAGAACAAATAAAATACAAATAACAATTAAATATTTAAATATAAACGACGGGGCTATGTGTGGTCGCCCATGTTTTTTCCATTGAATTATATGATCAATGGAATCATCATCGCATCTCACGCCTTCTCAGGACTGGGCGGCTAAATACTGGGTGTCATTGGGTTTGGACAAGAGTAAGTTGGTAATTGGACTAGCTACCTACGGAAGGTGAGGTGTTCATTTAGATGTAATTGTGAGTATATCTTAGAGAGATAACTCATTACATACATATAATGAAAAATGTTATAAAATAATAAAAAAATAGTTATAAGATAGTTAAATTGATTAAAAGTTTTACCAAAATGAAGCTTTGACATTATTAAAAATAGATCAAATTTATATTTGTGGTATATAAAATGTCTTCATATAGATTTATTTATAATTCAAAGTCAATACCACTCGTTAATGAAACACAACAACTGATTCAACAGGTGCTTTACTTTGGCCAACGCTGCGGTCAACGGAATCGGAGCTCCCACGACTGGTCCTTGTCCGGCCGGAGAATTCACGAGAGAAGCTGGATTTTTGTCATATTATGAAGTCAGTCGTTGAAAAATATTTTCATGAATTAATTAACAGAGTTTTTTGTAAATTCAGTTCAATTAATTTTTGTTTTATTCCAAAATGTTTGAAATAAAAGGTTCTATTCATTCAAGCTGTTGAGTAGAGTTATAATTACAGATTTGTAAATTGGCAAAAACGGGTACCATTACTTATAGTGAGACTCATAAAGTATACTACTTGACGCAAGGAACTCTCTGGGTTGGCTATGACAATGAAGCCAGCATCAAATTAAAGGCTGGTTCAAAGTTCTTTAAAACTTTTTAAATAAAAAGTTTGGCTTTTCACACTTTTTTAAACCCATTAATCCACTATAATCATTAATTTTTATCAACTTTATTAAGCTAAAAATAGGTATTTCAAATATTTATTGAAGTTTATATATTCAAATAATTTGAATATATTTTCCAGAGCGACTACATTGTGTCAAGCGGCTACGGTGGATGGATGGTTTGGACTCTGGATCTCGATGATTTCACAGGTATAAAAAAAACGTATTAGTGCGAATAAAAAAAGAAATAAATGGAAAATGAAAAATTTAATCCCCTTTTTTAATTTACTAAAATTTAAATGATTTAGAAAAAAAAACTCTTTTTTGAATTTATTTTTCCTAAGAATTTATAATTCGTGTTTTAAAAACAAAATACTATTACTTATCATAATAATTTGAAACTCATAGGTACATATTGCGGTGGCCCGACCTACCCTCTGATCAAAGCCACAACTTCAGTGTACTGATGATTGAATTGAAATGAGTTTGCTGATGAGTGACAATATTTGAGTAATGAAACTTATATTCAACAATTGCTTAACAATTTCAAGTTCTTCAAGTACTCCTTCATCGACCATCACGACTGTCACTTCCGACATGCCTGATACCAAAGCTATAAAAAAACCAGCAAACACAACGACTTCTTTACCAACGGTCTCAAAAAAAGAAAAATTCAGTAAGTTTATTATAAATAAGATAAAAAATTTTTTAATAATATTCTTTAATTTTAAAAGATTTTTTACTTTTTTCAAAAGTTTTATCTATAAAATTCAGAGTTTTTAATTAAGTAAAAATAATATTTAAAAGATACAAATCAAGAATTTTCTTTTATTTATATATAGAAAACAATTCTTTTGAACAGGCTGCTCTGGAAAGCCAAGCGGAAACTACGAACACCCTACCGACTGCTCCAAGTTCATCACATGTTCCAATGATATAATTTTCCCAAATTCTTGCCTTTCTGACCTGGTCTTTGACATCAAAAAAGATGCTTGTGTCCATAGAAACGAGGTTTCACTTGAAGGTAAGCCTTGTAACTCGAACGTACACATTAATTAAAGGTAAATTGGCTAAGTAAAAAGTATTGATACTTGATCTTTATTCAAAAAAGAATTTAATTGAACTGATTAATCGAAAGGTAGAATTGAAGAATGTATAATTAAAAATAATTCAAAGTTTTATCAAAAGGATAACTGGTGGGGATGGATTTAAATTGATTCTGTATTTTTAACCTTTTATTTTTTTATTTGGACTTTTATGAATAAGTTAAATTGCATTTGAGAACCTTTCACATTATTCGATAATATACGATGAAAAAAATGAAATTCAACTGATGTTTCCGAAATAAATTATCTAATCAGATTTTCATTATCATAAAACACAATGAATAAGACGCATTTTTAATCTTTAAAGTTTACTTTTCAGAGCTAGTGCGCCTCATTGAAAACCTTTCACAGCGTGGGCGGCGATGGTCCAGACTCCCTCCTCCCACTTTTAATATGACCCCCTCATTTTTTTAAAACAAAAATTTTAAAAATCGTTTTGATACGAGCATAATGGTCAACCGTGGCATAAAACTGTTGTAATACATTGTGAGTATGTGTAGTTTTAGTCATAGCTGTCTAAAACCAAACTATTCTTTACTTACTCAAATATTCGTATCAAAAAAGAAGTTTAAAATGTCTTTCAAACAGGGGGGAGGGAAAGTCCGGACCCCCTCAGGATCGTCCATGCTGCTTAGGATCCCCACAAGATTTGCAGCAGATCGCCGCCCCTGTTTCACAGCATTCAATAATATACAAGGAAAAAAATGAAGTTTACTTAGTGTTTTCTAAATAAATTATTCAGTACAAATCAGATTCTAACTACGGGATTTTTCTAAATATATTCAAAAAGTTGTATTATTATATATTACTTTAAATAACTCTGTTAAAAGTACAAGTTAGAATATGAAATAGATTTAAATTGTGTATAAAACAAAAAAAAATCTCTTAAGTAACCTTTTATTTCTTTACTAGCTGTGAAAAAATTGTCTTGGTAAAAAAATGTTATTCCTTATACTTTAGTGGTTGAGATACTTTGGAGTTTTTATAACTATAGCTACACTGCTAATAGTAGCGCAATTAAGTGATCTGAATTCGTTCACGACCTGCCTGTCATCACCTTGAGTACATGTTCACAATTAGAATCTTCCACATCATTACTCTAAGTGCCATCTTCCTACTAATGATTTAACACCAAATTTTAAAATTTTATATACGACTTTAGAAGACACTTTGGTTTAGTTTTGAAGATTTTATCATAATTCTATTTTATTATCATTTCTTGAACTTCCTGGACCAACTGTAAATCTAGCTCAAACAAAAATTATTATAATTATATTAATTAACTTAATAGGGAAAATAATTTAAGTTTTCAAAAGTAATAAAATATGTTTGAATCAGCTGATTAATCCTGGATCTTGGAAAATTCTTTCTACGTCTTTCATTAAGGTATTGCATGACTGTGAATTAAACCATATAAAAACTCGAAAAAAAGATTTAAATAAAATTTTCAAATTTTATGAAAAATGTATGTGGACAAGAAATGGAAGCGACAGCTAAGCACACCTTCACGGCAAAGGAGCATGATGAACTGAGTTTTAAAAAACATGACCTGATCAAGGTTATTAAATATTTAATTTATAAATTTCATATGAGATCGAGGAAATATGCTTTTTGTTTAAAAGACCTATCTTATAGAGCCACAAAAGACTATTTTCTTTTGATATTAGTTTTAAAAACCTTTTATAGAAATTACCTAGGCTAAAACAAACATATGTTTTAAAATCATCTAAAAAATCATCCGATTTTGTGACAAAATTTCATTTTTTTGCTTCATTCGCAACTCAATTTTGTCAGATTCTCAATATAGACGAAGACGCAAATTGGTACCGAGCTGAGAAAGATGGGATAGTCGGAGTTGTACCCAGCAACCATATCGACTTCAGAGTGCCTTCGTTTGTGGCTGGTTTATGTCGTAGCACTAGTGATCTTAAATTGATCCTTTTTAAAATTATATTAATATCGCTTTTTTTTACTAATAAAATAAATTTCTTTTAAAACATAAGCTATACAAATAATTAGTGTTTGAAAGAACTGATGATGTAAAGATTTTCATATAAAAAAACACTCTGAACTTAAGGTGGTACGTGCGGTTGTTGTCAAGGGTGAGTTCTGAAGAACTTTTGCAAGAGAAGGATGAGAAGGGCAATTTTGTCCAGGAAGACGGCGCTTTTGTAGTGAGGTTAAGTGAGAATGTGAAAGGCGGGTTTTCCATATCTGTCAAGTTAGTGGCAAAAAACACAAAATAATAACGAAATCAGTTTTGATTTTATAAAATTTATTTATACGTAATCTAATCTAAAATCTTACGAGAAAAATGATTTGTAAGTTTTACAGTGATTACTGGCGAAAATTAGTATTAATATGAGTCAGTATTTATGTTTTTTTACAACCTTTAATAAAATTAGGAAGTGATATTTTTTATTATCATGTTTTAAATTGTTTCTTAACCACTCAGGTGCGGTGATGAAATTCAACATTTCAAAATTACCAGAACTGGAGATAGGTTTTCTAATAATGATTATCCCAATTTTATTATTAACATTGAAAAAAAGCTAAAGATTCAAATAATTATTGAAGATTTACAAGCAATTAAAAAAAGATAATTTCAAAATCAATTTATTTGTATTTTTAAAAACTGATTTATAGGATTTGGTGAAAAAAAATGTTCATTAAAGCACCTTCAGCATTGAACCACAGGTACAGTGTGTGGGCAAGATCATTCAGAAGTCTCAATGACGTTGTTCTCTTCTACAAATCTTCTTCTATCTCAAAAACATACAACGTGCTATTGACAGATCGAAAACTGGCTAGTGAAACTTTTATGAATTTTGTTTAAACAATTATTAAACAATTTGAGACTGAATCTAGGCACAAGTAGTTTAAATTATATATTTTTATTTGAAGTTAAAAGTAGTAGCGAATTACGACTACAAGCCTCAAGGACCAGAAGAATTGGAAATGAAGCGGGGGGATATTGTGGTTGTTACAAGGTCGTCTCAGAGTTTTGAAACTTCTCTCTCATTTGCTTTGTGATTTACATATCATAAAATATTAAATTGAAGATACTTTTAACAAATAATATATTATTTATAATTAAATAAATAGGAAAATTAAATAAAAAGATATTTAGCTTATTTATCATGTTTTGAAACTCACCGGGATTGATATTAAAAACTCAGAAAACAAGACGAAAACTGGTGGGAAGGGGAAATAGCAAGAGGTTCCCAAGTCTTCAGGGGGTTGTTTCCAATGACATTCGTTACAGTGATTAACCAGTAAATGGCGGGGATGACTTTGAGGCTAGAAAGAAGAATAGTGAAGCCTTAACCAAATAGAGAAACATTGTAAATAATTTTTGATATTATGCCCATTTGTTTTGTCAAATGTCTTTGTTATAAAATAAAATAAAAGATTACAAATGAATTTTCATTCAGAAAATATTGAACATTGAAAAAGATGAAACGCAGTCATTAATTGTATAAAATTAAAAAGGTTATACATTATATGTTAAAGTTAGTGAAAGTTGAAATTTATGATACAAAAGTTATATAGTTTAGTTTTACTATTTTACTTGGATAACATTAATAAAAAAGAATAAAGGAGTGGCCGAGTAGTTAACAACTCACGGCTTATATTCCTCCACACATTTTAAAATTTCACGTTCTTAAATATAAATAAAAGTAAAATATGTTTTATTTGTTTTATAATACTTTAAAAAAGACAAGATCATATTTAGTGTACACAGTTTTCTCTAGAAAAAATATATCCAAAAACGTTCCAATAGCTTTTTTTTCACAATAAAATTATTTTATAATAATAATAATGACGAGCATTATTATAGCGGCGTATAACCCGAACGGGCTTCCAGGCCACTTAGGTTGCATATTTTCATTTGCGGCTCTGGTTACTAGTGCATTGTTTGTACTTGAATCTAGGACCTTTCATTATTGGTCAAGCCGAGAGTCGTTGCCGACTCGCTACCCGTTCACAACGTTCTTAATACACAACTTTATATAATTGACTTTTATAGCAATTAGGTTATTTTCATTTAAATACCTTAAAATAAATATTCTTAATAAAATTTAAAAAAATATTTATCACTAAATTAATGAGTGAAGCAAATATCATAGAAGACCAACTACCTTTTAAATATTTGATTTCATTGTTAAGAGATTTTTGGAAAAGCTATTTCACTTCATAAATGAAGAAGATCAAGTAAAAACCCTCCAGACCTTTATTGTTTGTATTTGTTTTAAATTGAAAAGTAATTTCGAATATAAAAATTTAAAATATAGAAAAGTATTTCAATAAGGACGATGATGAATGTTTCGAAGTGCAGTCAATAACGAGTAATTAGTATTGAGTGAAAGACCAATAATTGTAATGACTTTTGAAAATCAGACAAATTGATTATATATAACTATTTAATTATAAAATGAATAAAGTAATTGTTCAACATTTTTAATTAGAGGTGGTTTCTGCTTTTGTATATAAGGGAGGCTTGAACAAGGGTTCGTTGAGAATTAAAGATGAAGCTGATTTTCTCAGTGCTGCTCTGCCTCGTCGCAGTTGCCCAAGCAGGTGAGACTTCATTGATTCATTAAACAAACTTTTTAGCATTTTAAATGTGAATAATTTTCAATAATAAAATCAGTTGAATTAACGAAAGTTTTATAATCTTTTAATTACAATCATAGTTCAAACTTTTCTTCCGCAGGTGATTTTAAGGTCTGTTACTACACCAACTGGTCGCAGTACAGACCTGGCTCAGGCAAGTTTGTGCCAGAGAATGTTGATCCCAGCCTTTGCTCCCACCTTGTGTTCGCTTTTGCTAAAGTAAGCATATTAAAAAGATATTAAGTATTTTTAAAGAGTATTTTAAGAAAACGTACATTATTTATTCCTATTAATAAAATTTATTTTTAAAATGTACAAACAATTAATTTTTTTTATAATAGAAATATCTTGTAAATACACTGAATAGTTACTTCAGTTTATTTAAACTAAGAGAGATCAAAAAAAAGTGTATAAAATAATAATTTTAAAAGATTTCGGTTTTTACGGTACATAGTAAAAAATAATACGAGTTAAAAATATAAAATACCAATATAAAAATGAAACCATTAATAAAACAAAAACCCATCCAAAAAGCTGGAGAACAACAAGTTGTTGGCGTTTGAGTGGAATGATGAAGGAAGCACCGGAATGTGAGTGGCTAGAAGAGAATAAAGGTTTAAAAAGCCGTTCAAAAAATCAAAATTGAATCTTTTCAATCGAACGATACTCAAAATTGAAAGTTTTTTACAACTCTAATAAGGTACGTGAAATTCAATGATTTGAAAAAGAAAAACCCAGCTCTCAAGACTCTCTTAGCCGTAGGTGGATGGAACGCAGGAACCGCCGAAATGACAAAAACCTTGGCGACAGCTGAAAACAGAAAAACGTTCATAGATTCTTCTCTAGAGCTGCTGCAGAAGTATAGCTTCGATGGCTTCGACTTGGACTTTGAGTACCCTGGATCGAGGGGAAGTCCTCGAGAGGACAAGCAGAGATATACTCTCCTCGTCAAAGTGAGTAGGAAGCACCGAGCTGAAGTTTAACCCAAGATAAATTCAGATTAAATAAGAGAAAAAAATGTATAATCCTATTTGATAAACTTTTTAACACGTTGAATAGAATTATTAATATTTTCTTTGTACAATTTTTTTAAGAATAGGCTCTAAATATATCTTATCGTTCAACCATTTAATCTTTATATTAATTATTTTTTTAGGAATTCAGAAACGAAATCACAACAAGAAACTTGAAGCTTCTTTTGAGTGCTGCGGTGCCAGCTGGTAAAGAAAACATTGACAATGGTTTCGAAGTGGCAGAGCTTAACAAGTTATTTCTTATACGTTTCTAGCTTATCTTTTTAGTTTTAATTCTATAATATTCAGCTTAAATTATTTTTTTTTAGTTTTTAGATATTCTAAAAAATTGAATTAATAAAACAAGAAAAAAAAAGTTATGTTTATACTTTCAATCAAATTAATTCATGTCTTGTTTAAAACTTATCAGGTACTTGGACTTTGTAAGTCTCATGTCATACGACCTCCATGGTTCTTGGGAGTCAGTTACTGGATTCAACGCTCCATTATATTCCACTCCTGGAGATAACTTAAACTTGGTAATTTTTGTTTTTTATTTGATTTGAATTATATGATCAATGGAATCATCATCGCATCTCACGCCTTCTCAGGACTGGGCGGCTAAATACTGGGTGTCATTGGGTTTGGACAAGAGTAAGTTGGTAATTGGGCTAGCTACCTACGGAAGGTGAGATATTCATTTATATGCATGAGATAACCCATTAACTCACAGGAAATTAAAATAATTTAGTATACAATTATAAAGTTGATCAAAAGCTTCACAAAGATAAAAATTGTTTAAAGAACGGAAATTTAATATTACTCTTCACCAATACATAACAACTGATTTACCAGGTGCTTTACTTTGGCCAACGCTGCGGTCAACGGAATTGGAGCTCCCACGACTGGTCCTTGTCCGGCTGGAGAATTCACGAGAGAAGCTGGATTTTTGTCATATTATGAAGTTAGCGTCAAAATAAATCAACTGTTTTTTTGGTTGCTTCAATTCATTAAATGTAATTGTTGTGTTATTTAAAACAGTTCGAATTAATTAGAAAAATAATATTTTATATCTGAATTGAAAGTTCCATTTATTCAAGCTGTTAGATGAAAATTATAATTTCAGATTTGTAAATTGGCAAAAACGGGTACCATTACTTATAGTGAGATTCATAAAGTATACTACTTGACGCAAGGAACTCTCTGGGTTGGCTATGACAATGAAGCCAGCATCAAAACAAAGGCTGGTTCAAAATTCTTTACAACTTTAACAGCTTTTTATAATTTTGTTTCACTCACCAGTCCATTTCTATCATTGATTTTCATTCCAATTTATGAACTTAGATAAAAGTAATTTTAAATAGATATTGAAGTTTATATATTCAAGTAACTTGAATATATTTTCCAGAGCGACTACATTGTGTCAGGCGGCTACGGTGGATGGATGGTTTGGACTCTGGATCTCGATGATTTCACAGGTATCTAAAAATAGCAATATGTTTTATTCCAAATATAATAAACTGACAATAACAAATTTAATAGGAACGCCAAAACATTTTAATTATTAAACTAAAATTTTAATGATTTAGAAAAGTTATTGAGTGATCAGCCAAAATGTATAAAAAAATACTCTTAAACCTTAGGAATTACTATTAATTGTAATAATTTGAAACTCATAGGCACATTTTGCGGTGGCCAGACCTACCCTCTGATCAAAGCCACAACTTCAACGTACTGATGATTGAATTGAACTGAGTTTGCTGATGAGTGACAGTATTTGAGTAATGAAACTTATATTCAACAATTGCTTAACAATTTCAAGTTCTTCAAGTACTCCTCCATCGACCATCACGACTGTCACTTCCGACATGCCTGATATCAGTGTTACAACTACGACTTCTTCGCCAACGGTATCAACACAAGTACCATTTAGTGAGTTTTTTATATATTTGAATTTTGCAAAATAAATTAAACAATTCTCATAGCTAAACATTTATTTCTCAAAAATTTGTGTTAATAATATTCTAAATTTTCAATATTTATTAGAACCTATTTTAATGGATACAAATTAAAAAGAGTTGTTTATTTCCATATTAACAATAAAACAATTCTTTTGAACAGGCTGCTCTGGGAAGCCAAACGGAAACTACGAACACCCTACCGACTGCTCCAAGTTCATCACATGTTCCAATGGTCTGATGTATGAAAATTCTTGCCCTTCTGACCTGGTCTTTGACATCAAAAAAGATGCTTGTGTCCATAGAAACGAGGTTTCACTTGAAGGTAAGCCTTGTAACTCGAATCGAAAAGGACGCCGTAATTAAAGGTAAATGTGATTAACCAAAATACTAAAATTTGATTTTTATAGAAGAAAATTTATTAAAATAAGATAATAAAAAAATAAAAAAACGTGAAATTGAAAAATGAATAATGAAAATAAACTCTAAGTTGGATTAAGAGAAAGTCGTATAGAGAGGGATTTAAATGGATTCAGTATTGTTAACGTTCTGTTTTTTATATTTTAATTTTGTTCGTTTTATGACTTAATTAAAATTGCATCTAAAACACTGACAACATTCCATATTATACAAGAAGAAAAATCCCATTTATTTGTTGTTTCCGAAATAAATTATCAAGTCAGAGTTTCATCACCGTATGACATCATGTATAAGGCGCGTTTTTTACAGATAAAAATTTAATTTTAAAAGCTATCGATGGAGCCAGCTTGAGATCCCAAGGCACATTACCAGGCACTCCGTTTTTCTACTGAATAACTTTTTCAATGATAGAAAGTAAAATAGAATAAATGAATGTCAAAGTTATAACCTTAAATAACACAGATTTTCGAACAATTAATAAATAGTAAATAATAATATCAAAAGTGTCACTTCAAAAAAATTATAGAAATTTTTTTTCCAAAAACATTTTTGTATGGGAATCGGGACAAGAACGTTATAGATTTTAATACTTCACTTTGTAAAAGGATGAAATTTTCAAGCTTTCTTCTTAGTATATCAGTATACCGTTATGTTTGTGAAAACGAAAATTACTGAAAGAATCGATCCGAATGGAATCTGAAGGTTGTTTCCGAGTCTTCAAGTTTGTAGAGCATGAACTTTCCACTTTAAGATATAAACACGATAATTCGACCATTTGACTTTCAGAAGAGCGTAATACTGTCGTTCATAAACAGACAAATCTGCAGCTTCAGTGCCGTTCTTCGATACCGTCTTTTATTTTTCTTTAGAAAATCAGTATATTTTTGCAACAGTTGTTGCTTTGAAGAAAATTTTCAGCCTGGAATAAATTCAGAGATTAATTAATTATTAATAAAATAATTTTATTTTTTATTTATTTTTTCAAATCTTGAGTTTTAAAAAAATCTAGTAATTACATTTTAACGCCCGCTCAACATTGTTTTGCTTTAACATATAGTAAAAATGATGAAATGTTTAAGTCTGTTGCGCAATTACTAAATATTATTAAATTTTAATTAAATTTTTTTCAGTTAAGTTCAAACATAAAATAAACAAATTAATACATAGACATAATAATAATTTGTATATAAATTTTAGTATTGTATTTTACTATAAAATATTATGATAAATATAAGTGATTCAACGAATTTGAACAAAATCAATTGAAAGTTGAAACCAGATGAAAGACAATTTTATTGGAAAATAAAACATTCAAGTGATTTTCAGAGCAAGTATTCAGCCCGTCTGTCGAATTAAATGATAAGATCTTAGTGAATGAATCCTTTGTATGATAATATAAATTATTAATTTGAATCATACTTTTTAAAAATAATAACAATATTTTCAATTTATTGCTTATATTCCAAAGTATCGTCTAGCTTTAAAGTTTTTAACTTTGACCCTAGGGGTCATTTTATGAAATCAATTTATGAAATCAATTTTCAAGCATCAATTCAAATTTCTTACGAGCTATTTTCGCTGCAGCTTCAAATACTCATATTCCCTATGTGCATCCATCATCTGCCTTTTCAACTCCTGATTATTATCAGTTGAAAAGCAATGTCATGGCGTGATAGAGGGTTTAAGAATTAAAAAGAATATTGATTTTGTGGTTGTGGCTTCTAATTTGACTGAAATATTTATTCAAGTATAATTTAAAATTGAGAAAAAATATAAAAAGTTAGAATTTTCCACATTGAATAGAATAAAGTTTATAATTAATATATTGGTAAAAAAAACGAATAAAAAACACGAAAAAAAGAAAATTAATCGAACAAATAAATTTAAGTAAAAAGTTAATTCTCACGTCCATATTCCGAAGATAAAGTTTTCTTTTATTGTAATATTCACTTCAAAAAAATCAAAAAACATGATTATTACATGATTAAAAATGACTATAGTACAGTACAGTGTGTACTCTATATATTTGAAGATTACATCTTTGAAAAACACATCTTTTAATAATCCTTTGTAATAACCGTCAGTGAAATAGTACCAAAATAAAAACAATTAAAAAAAAGTTTTATTTTTTTCTTAAATTTAAACAAAACTAACCTGCTTTTGACAATCCACTTTCTATCTTGCTCTAACACTAACGCACTCTCGTACTTTATAGTGTGAATTTTTTCCTCGTTCTCTATTAGCTTAGCCTGGTGATCAAAATGTTACAATTAAACTACTCATAACATTGAGAAACTTTAAAGTTCATATTTAAGTATTGAAGTATACTTAAAAACCTTTAGCTCATTAGCTTTATTCTTCATATCAGCAATCTGTATGGAAGAAAGTAAATTAGTTAGCTGAAGCTGGAAAATGAAACTACATTAATTTGAATAACTTTCTTTTTTATTCGAATTAAAATTTTCAAGTATATTAAATTTCTAAAAATCTATTAAAATATTTCAAATTCATTAAACAACGCATATTCATCGAATGTATTTTTACTCTACAATAGTAAAGCTTAAAGCATTCCAAATAGATCGGATAATGCACTTTTTTGGTTATTTTTTATACTCTTAAAATTATTAAATTTCCGAAACTGCCGTTCCTACCTCGTCAGTGACATTGGCTATCATATCTGGCGTTCCATTCCCAGTCTCATGTAGCCAGTTCCAATATTTATGCATCTTCTGAAAGTAGTAAGACTTGGTGAATATTACATTAATTTAATAAAAAAAGTACAATCGTTTTTATTTATGAAATACCTAAATCTGGCCGTGAAAATCTCATTAATTGAAACTGGCAAACAAAGCAAGGTTCTTAGGTTTTTAGATAATTTAGAAGGTATAAACTCACACGGATGTTTTTTTTATAATCAGTGTATTCACGCTGCAATTGCCTTTTTTCTTTTCGAGTCTATTAAATTGTTTTTAAAAATTGGAAAAAATTAATTTGATAAATTAGTCAACATTTTCATGATAAAAAAGAAAAAAGTTAATAGAACCTTTTCAAGTAATCCATAGTAGGAGTGATACAACTTGGCTTTATCAACGTTCTTTTTTCCTACTGTATTTTTAAGCCTTTCTAAGTCTTCATTGATTTGAATCATCTTCGCCTCAAATTCATTTTTTTTCGTCTGTTTTTGTGTTTTTGATTATTATTTGAGACATGATAAAAATTCTTAAACGTTTTTAAAAAGATTATATAACATTTTCATCCACCATTTGTTGCGATTATAAATCTCATGCTAGTCTTCTAATAAATAGAATAAATAAACTAAGATTATTTATATTATTTACTTTATTAATTGAAAACAAGTTAAAAACTAAATTCCATTTAAAGGTTATTCAAACACGATTACTAAGTATTTAAAGGCTGCAAGTTCAACATCATAAGCCTTGTCTTTCCTCTCAATCTCTCTCTGATGGAAATTTGAACGTATTCTTACACTAGAAAAAATAACTCAGTTTGAAAAAAATTAAAATAGATTTTTTACTATTGCCCATTCGGATTTAGACGCTTCGGCCATTGTTCCCTGATTTCAAAGAGCTTCAAGGCTGTATAAATGTTTTACTGAACAAAAACTGAATATTTAAAAAGTTGTTAAAGAAAAATTCTATAAATTTTTAAAGTTGGAAAAAAGAAAAGTTATTGTTTTGTGAAAAATAAGTGACGTCTATTGTTTTTTATGACAACATCACAAAAAGCAAATTTATTTTTATTAAAAAATAATTCAATTTTATAATTTTTTCAAAAATAGTTCTAAGTTGCGGAAAAAATTTAAAATTATAGGTAACAAAATTATTTTAAAAGCATAATTAAATTTTTAAAATGCCATTTTAAGTTGTTAAACATTTTTTGTATAATATGCTTGTAACATCTAACCCCAATATCATATAAATAATTTATAAATTAATAATAAATTAACGCCGTTAATTAAAGCATGAGACATGCTTTAAACCTTCTTTGAAGTAATTTGAGAAAAAGATTCAGTTAAATGCAAATACTCATTAAGATAGAACAAAATTAATACAATTCTTAAAATGTACTAAAGTCCTATAAAAAAGAAAAAAAAGTATAAAATTTTTAAAAATACGAATACAGCAACTATTTTTTTATAGAAGGTGAAAGTTGAACTAATGATTAAAGTAAATTTTGTTATAGTTTTCAATTTTTCATTATACAAGTTACTAAGCTCATAACATACAACCCCTGTAACATACAGCCCCGGTCCTCCCTACCTTTGTATGATGCAATGCACGCATAGAGTAAATTTTAAATAATTTCATCTTTCATTACAAAATTATTTCATGGAGGCTCGCGTGAACCCTCTGACGTGAATTCTAGGATTCGCACGGACATCATGAAAGTAACTAGCCAACACAACCAAAAAACAAATTAATTTTTATTAATGTTTTATTTGTTAAAAATCTTCTTTGAACTGTTTTATAATTTTATTTATTTTTACTTTTCATCTTTTTTAAAATTTGAAATTGTATTTTTTGAGCCAATATAAATAAGACGATGCTTTACTGGGATTTTATGAGATAAGTTCACTCAACCAATTTCAGGTTTTATCTTGCATAATTTGCTCATTTTGGAGATAAAAGGCGAAATAATTAAACTTCAAAAAATTTCGAGTGGAAACATTAAAAAGTGATGGAAGCAGGTCGTTCATATCAGCGATAGAAGCAGGCATTGCGTAAACAAATACTTGAAATTTCATTTTTCCAAAAAGCAACTCTAACAATTTAACAAATTGGTAAACTGAAAAACAGTTGAAAAAATTCTATATTATTTATTATGGTTTCTTTGTCAGTAAGTGGAAATTGAGAAGCGAATATGGCTTAGGCTTATGACATATTCAATGACTATTGGATTTTATTTTGCGTCTGACTTTACATGATGAGAGATGATGTCAATTTAAGATATATCGTACTTTTTTCTCTTTCTTTAAAAAAACCTTTTACACAATACAGATTCAAATATTTCATTATAGAGCGGTATTATAGAAACGACAAAATTTTTCTTCTTTGAATATTAAAAAAATGAATTTTGATTTTTGGTTTATTATCTCATTCCGTTCAGTAGTTTGAGATTGTTTTCAGTGTTTTCAGTTTCGAGTTATTATTTCAGGGGTATTTTTTATTGAAAAGGCAAGAAGATGTTGAAAAGATTCAAGTACCTGGAGAAAAAACTTGATACCAAAAGAGTGTCACAAAGAAAATAAATGCAATGATGAGCGCTCTTGAATTATGAAAAGCGCTATATAACTGTATTTAATTTATTGATTGAATTTATTGTTTTAAATAATCAGCACTGTGAAGTTCGTTACAAGCACTAACTCTTAGTGATGGACAAGGATTATGAATATTTAATGGATTCACCGAGGTGCTAGACCAATAGAAATTATGGGGAAGTATTAAAGTTATCGTCAGTGAGACCACAAGTGTCAATACGCGATTGATTGAATTATGTTAACAAGGCTAGAATAATAATAATTAAACTTTAATTATGGTTGAAACGTATTATATCTCCAACATATAATAAGTGAATATTTTATATAAATTATATTTAACATTTTGAATTTTTTTTTCTCAAAAACATAGTTTTATTGTTGGATGCCACTATATCAATGGGAAGACAGTCACACTGAACAAGGCTTCAACGATTATGAAAATAATTACCCACTATGAGATTTATTTCATATACCATTAAATAAAAGCATAAAAACACGGTAAAACATTTGTCCACCTTTTCTAATCATGTTTACACGAAAAATACACAAAAACACAACACAATCGTAAACACAAAGTCGATATTTCAGACAAAACACAGATTTTTTCAGTTAGGCACATCTTTAAAACCCCCTCAAAAAAAAGAAAATTTCTAAAGTAAATCATTCTGAAACTAATTCATTGAGTCTGGCTAGAAAAACTCGGCTACAGAAATATTGATAAGAGAGAATGAACAAATCAGAAGTATCTTGTGCATGTAAAGCAGCTGAAGCACTTATCTCCAAAGACTGAGTCCTCATCTCGCCAATTAGGACTTAATTGCATTATAAACACCATTAATTATGCAAATGTGTATATGTGAATATTTCTAAAAATAATAAGTGGCTTTTCTGTACGTCAACACGAGAAACTGACTGCACGTTTCGATACGGGTGGCGTGCACGCAATAACACAAATATGCGTCTATACGTGTGTATAATATACTGTATAATATATACACTGTATATATGATTAGCCTGCCTATATAAGCTATATGTGACTGTAATGCTGCTGCTTCTACGCTCCCTCAGTTCTCTTCGGTGCTTTCCTAAATTAACTCTCAAGCCTTCGTCATCTCCATGTGTGCTTTGACAACTGAGCTTTAGCGGCCAGTTCGTGTAGATAAAAGATGGTTTAACATTTTGTACATTTATAATGATTATATCTTTGAATAAGAATTTTAATGAAAATTCAATGATTGTGTGACGTTACGATGGATTAGAAGAGGTTTAATGAAGTTCTAGTTTGAGTGTGTCCACCAGCATCATGGCACTCTTGTACGTCAGAGGTGAGAAGTGTTTTTAGCATCTATTTGAGGCAACTATCCTTCTCCATGAGATCATTAATTCGTTGAAAGATAAAAACCAAAGGATGGAATAACTTCTCTATTAACAGAATGAAAACAAAAATTAATGAAATCATCCAATTAGGCTGATTTTCAATGTCTTTCTTTGCAATATCTTACTTTTATCATTTCCAACTACCACAATTACAGTGAAACAGTCTCGCTTGTCAGGACCCCCTGGTATACATTTGTCTTTGAACATCAATAACTCATAATCCTAAATTTTATTGCTAAACATGCTTTTGAAAATGTCATATCTTAAAAGTTCTGAATTTTCAAGTCTCGTCCATCATGAAGATCATAAATGGAGACATGTATTTTTGAAAAAAAATGTCTAAAAAAAAGAACGAAAGTGCGGCATTGTGATAGTTTAGTTGCAGTTATTTTCGAAACTTGTTTTTACTTTAAAATCTTGAAAAAATGATTAAAAAATCACTTTCATAAAGATTTCTATAAATAATGCCATAAGTTAAAATAACATTTTTGGTGTCCATAAGGTCATATAAACTCTAATACGGTTTTAAATTTGTTAAAAATCTTTTAAACTTTAGTTAATGCCATTACTAAAACCATTAAAAAAAAAAATATAGTAAAATACAGTCTAACACATTAAAAAGACTCGAATTGAAATGGCTTAAACCAAAGTGCTTTCTATCCAAAAACTTAATTTTTATTTCTTACCCTTTCCGACGCCTACAGACAAGTTCCACACTTACGTGACGTTGAAGGTGCAGAACGTCAAGTCAATGACGCAGCCCGTCAAAGGCAACAACCCTTCATGGGAACAAGACTTTGCCTTGTAAGTAATCGTGATTAATTATACTTCATGGTGTTTAACCACGTCTTTTGAACTTTAAAGTGATTAAATCTTTTGAAAAATTTGTCTTTGACTGATTTATGTGCATACATAAAAACCTTAATCAATAACCTGAAGCTATTGGAAAATTCTATTAACTTTCAACTCTAAAAATTTCATTAACACAAACTTTTAAATTCCTAAAATCACAATTTGGCAGCGAAACTACTCGCATGGACACTGGCATCGTGATAGAGTTGTGGAACAAAGGCATGCTGTGGGACAAACTGTTGGGGACGCATTGGTTGCCACTATCGACTGTGAGAATGAGCAATAAGGTGCGTGTGGAGGTGGCGTGTGATGGGAGTTTTTTATCTTTCTGTTTTGTTGTTTAGGATGTTTATGTGGTTGCTTCTGATGTCGTGTAGTTTATTTCTAGTTGTGGCATGGCTGAAACTTTCGTTTTTTCAATGAGTTATCTAGTTATGATGTTATATGGTTGACATGACTCTTCTAAAAGTCTAGCACATCAAGTAACATAAATGTGTCTAGCGTATTAATTCTTTGTTTTAACTAAGTCATTTGTATTTGCATTAATTATTCAATAATGCTTTTATGCTGACAGCTACAAATAGATTTACATTGAGGAAAGAAGTATACAAAAGAGTGAAACTGTAAAATAAAAAACGGATAAATGAGCTTTTGTACAAAAACTTTTATTTTTGGTATTCGAGTAGGTAAAAATGGATTGATGCACTTGATTTTTTTATGTAAAAACTATTTTTTAATCCCATGTGAGCTATTCAAGAAATTTCATGAAATAAAAATAAGCGAAAAAGTTGCTTTATTGTTTTTTCTTAAAAATTAAAAAAATGAAATTAGCAAATATTCGAAAAGAATAAAACAAGTTTTTATTTTTATCATCAATAAAAAAGTCGATAAAAAGAGAGAAAGGAATTAGAAAACAATAAAACTATATTGGAAAAAAGAAGGATACTGACTAAATGAAGCGAGAATGCAGAATATTTTAGAAATAAATATGCACTTAATGAATGTTTTTGTTTTTTTTAAATTGCAAGGTTTTTCTTTCATCGTCATCATCATTATATCATACTTAATAAGTATGGAGCGTGGCATAATTTAAATGAGCAAATAGAATTAAAAATTGAATTAAGGTAACGGTTGGTTTCAATTCAAAACATTATTTTTTTTTCAATCTATTAAACTAATTCAATTTTGTCTTGATTAATTTTATTCGTTTTGAATGAATTAAAACAACATTTAGTTCTAATTTTTTTGGCAAATGAAAAGTCGTCTTTTTTCTAATAGCAGCGGTTAGACCAAGAAATAGAACTTTATTCTTTCCTTATAGTAAAATTCAAAATTTTCACTTTATTGAAGAATGTTGGTGTATTAAAACAAAGATCTGTTCACCTAGTATCTACACTTTGTATGTTGATGGCTACTGACTATATAATTTTGTTCCAACTGTAAAATAACTAAAAATATGTTCTCTTTAGCCTTTTTATGAAGCATTTTGTAAATCACGCAGTACACGATTGGACTGATTTTTAGTCTACGCGAAGAGCATAATTTTGTGTTTAAAAAAGCACTGATTGTAAAAGTTGTTCTTGTGGAGAACGTAGAGTTCAAAAAGACAAACGTGATAATTTTTTTTCTAGTAACGATCTTAACATCGAAATAAATATAATTTTTGTATTTTTCCGGTCCCATAGCATGCCTCAGTAGCAAATGAAACATGAAGGCAGCATTGGAGATCGTGTCATAGAGGGCATCTGGTGAAGGCTATACGTAATGAATGTGAAAGATTGATTATGAGCTTTGACGGAAAATAGTGAGCAAACGTCGTTGAAGCAGACAAAATAAAATACTTTCAGCGCAAAATCACCGAGGTCAATGCCGCACTGGGTGTTTGGTGGTGTTGAATGACTCAGCAGGAGTTGCTTTTCGATGAAAGTCCATGATGGAAACGCCGTGATAATATATTCTCTCATCGAGAAACATTCTCTTATGAGGAGTCACGTAATTTCGGATAGTTTGGTGGCGAATGCGAACGTAGATAAAATGAAAAGACTGCATCTACAAACATTCCGTATTTGTGCATCAGCATAATAATTTTGCCCTCATAAATGACCAGGTTCATACCCTGAATGTAGAGAATATGTGAAAGCGAGGCAAACGAAAAACGAACAATTCGGAACCTGACTTCATCAGTTTGTTTCATATCTCTATGACTATAACTGTACTGAATTAATTTCCGCAAAAAATATGTTTTTTCTTAATTTAATGTGTTTATTGTAGAATTTTTTAGTTAAAAAATTTTTTTTTTGATAAATGAAATTACACTTTTTAAATTTTTATACCGTTTTTTGAACAAAAGAAGGGACAAAATATCTTCAGACCTGAGCTATCAATTACCTGAATTAAATTGATTTCTGTAATTCAACTAAAAGAATTAAAAGACGTGTTTGAGCTGGCCATACTTTCATCCTTACGAAAATTAAATGAGTGGTAAACGGAAAACATCATTTCTTCGAAAGCACACTTAATTGCTACCCAAAGCTACTCTGTTTGGCTTGCTTGGGTTAGAAGTTTAGTTGTCTTCCTTTTCAGGAGTTCAGAAAAGTGGTCTCTGCAGCATTTAAATTTGATCACGCTGTCCATTATGACATTGCCGCGATCGTCGTTGATTAGATCGCAAGTCTTAAAGATGGCGAAATTTAATTTGTCTTTTGACCTTGCAAAGGCAAAAATGTGAAACATTTTTTCTAGATTTTTTTAAAATAGGAAAAAAAAATTCAACTTTTTAACGCTTAAAAATAGCCCAGACATAATTATAATTATATCGGTTAAAAATTATAAACTCGAATTAGAAAAACAAATAAATTAAAACTTAATACTTTTTACATCATCAATTTTAAAACGGTTTAATTCAGTTTTTAAATAAATTTCAGGAAGGGGAAGGGCAGTGGTTGTCAATGGATAGTGAAATCGTTATGAAGAACGGCGAAACTATAGGTACTACGACTAAATGCATTTTTAAAATAAATTAAGAATTGAGTATTTAAAAAAATTAAATTAATGGATTGATAATTTATAGAAAAATAACAATAATTGAATACAAAAAGTAAACCAAATGATTTATTTCATCTAAAACAACCATTCTCACTAGGCACTCAGACACCCACTGGCCATTACGTCCTCTTTGACTGCCACTTTGGAGTCAAAAACCCTCAAAATTTATTCGAAAAATCTTCTTTCAACATGCCTCCAATCAACAACATTGCTAACAACAACAGCTTTAACAATATGACTAATCATTTAAACAACAATACTAGCCACAACTCTAACCAATACAGTATGAACAACAGTCTAGAACAGAGTAAAAACATTCAAATGAATAACATGCACAACAACTATACAAACAATAACAACAACAGTTCTATTCTTCATCCAATCAGAAACAATTTCAATAACCCCAACAACACAAATAATTTGAACCTAAATTCATCAAATCATTTCAACAACACGGGCAGCATCAACAACATAGATAACAACGTGCCAAATAACAACAATACCTCCAATCTTAGCCATAACATTAACAACAAACACAACAATGCCATCAACAACAACCTCAACAACAGTTTGAATAATGGAACTTTAGCCAACTCTCAGCAAGCCATTAATCAAACTTACTCAAGTAAAAGTTTTATTTTTCAAATTGAATTTTTATCAAACAGTGTGTTTATGTGTATTGCGCGTTCATTTTTGGGCTTTTGCATGTTTTAGACAAAAGCATTAATTTTTTTCTCTAGTTTTTCAGTTTCTTTGAATAAATAAAAACTGCATTTTTTTTTGTATTTTATATCATATTATTCATTCGCAAACTTCAAATAAGTTAATTTCAAATATAATAAATTAGATACAAATGATTATTAAACAACTGAAAATGTTAAATAATGCCAATACACTAATAGTTTAAACACCAAGATAACATATAAAAACAAGAAGTCATACATTTTTTTCCAATTTTAAATTCTAATCGCAAGCTTTCTTTTATTCTTTTGCACCAAAGCCTCCTCACTTTCTAATCCTATTTATATGTGCAGTGGTGATTTATCTACAGTATTCTACAAACTTTTGAAGTTTTGATATATTTAGAGTTTATTTCAAATAATTAATTTTTATATCTTATATAACTACATACAAAAATTATGTAATATTTTTTAAAATTCAAACCCACTATCGTCAACCTCTTCCACCAGACTCAACAGATTACTTCCCAGACCAGACCAAGAAGCATCGGTCGAAGCAAAACCCTCGATACGACAACCATGAAATGCGTAACAACCATCGATACAACGACCCGTACAACAACCAGTACAACCACTCCGCTGATCCTTATAGCAACCACCAAAGCAGTCGTCATGTTCACCCTTACAACACCCATCAACTGCGTAGCGACAGCGAATCTGAAGCTGTTTCCTTCAACAGCAGGGCTAGGTCCTACAACACTGAAAGGTGCCTGGAGAGGGAAAAGCAAATTTATGACACATTTGTTCATTTTACGTATTGGCATTAAAAATTGAAAGACCAAAGATTTTTGAAACAATAATGTTTGATTTTGTTTCTGAACATAACTTCAAATATTTAAAAACCTTTTGAAAGTCCCAGAGATGGCGGTGGAAGTCCTGACCATTGCAGCAGACAAAGCACTCTCGACTACTCTCCTACCACTGTGGATGACTACGACACGTGGTGAGGCGTTCCTTAATTGTATTAAAAACTCATTAATTATTTAACTGTTAACTTTAATTGTTTAAATTGAGAGTTCGTGTATTGTACTTATAAAATAGGCGATTCCAAGTATGAACTGGATCAACTGAACTATGTCCTTTAATTAGAAGGCATTCATTGGACAAATAAAATCCATTAACAAATTAACTCGCTAATTAAAGGAATTAAAATTAAATGTTTTAGAATTTATATTTATCTTCGATTTTTCGATTGCATACTTCACGTCCTGGTACAAGTTTTCAATTTTTTTCATTTAGAAGATATCTAATTGATTCCACTCACGCGAGAAAAACCTTTAAACGATTTGGAGTCAAACTACAAAAGAATATATTGCTTAGAGAAAAAGAGAACCATATTTTCAATAGTTTCTTTACAAAAGCCGTTTCTTTTTATTCAAATTCGAAACTTTCTTTCTATTTTGATTTTTTCCATTTGCAAACTTCTTTGCGAATTCTTACAAAGTCAATAGCTCTCGTTTCATCATTAAATTTTTGTTTTGTGAAATAATACCCGGAAACTTTTGATATTGTTTTCAATACACGTAATATTCAAAGTTTTCCCACAAATTCTCACGCATAACTACATTATTATTGATCAAATTCATGAACTTGAATGTATCGTATTAGGGCTTTCAAATCTTTGCACAAATGTATGCTCTTCTGCCAGCATTTACGACAGTGATGCGACCGGAGACTTCGGCAACAGCACCAGTCCACCCAACCACTCGTACACACCGACTGCTGAAAACCCCTCCTACGATGAACGCATCGCGAACTACGCTGGTACCATTCCCGCCTACGACAAACAAGAAGCGAGATACGATGATGCCTACTATGGAGAATATTACGAGTATGAAGACGACTTTGACAATTACGATTACGAAGATGAATATTATGCGGGTGACTATGAAGGGGTTTACTACGATGAGGACGGCCAGAGGTACTTCGATGAGGACGGCCAGAGGTACTACGACGAAGAGGAAATGTATGAAGATGTTTACGAGCCGGACGATTACTACTACGAGGATTATTACGACCAGCCCGAAGACTACTATGACGCTGAAAACGAGTTTTACAACTACGAAGACGACTATTACGACGATGAAGAGTACTATGAAGAAGCTTGCGAGGACAGCTACCCTCCCAACTACAACGCCTCAGACCCATCGAATTCTAACTACACTTCCTACAACTCTAACGTTGCGTCAAAAGACTCAGGATATCAAACATATGATCGGCGCCACTCAATAATCATTGAACCTCCCACTCCTTCCCATCTCACTCAACAAGCTAGGAAAGATTTCACCTACTCACCTTCTTTCCCCCACTCAGATAACACCACTAGTCTACAAAATTCTGCTATCCAAAACAATGATTTGCAACAACTAAGGAATCAGCAGTTGGATAATAAACTCCAGGCACAAACATTCATGCAAGTATCACAGAACAGCGTGCAGATCAATGCAGGTTTCTTACAAACGCAAGATGGATCTTTCCCTGTTGGCACCCACCCTGCAGATGCGTCTCACTCTGAAAGAGACTCTAATTATTTTTTTCCCTCTCAGCAACAACCCAATTTACAGCCTCATTTGCAACCACAACAGCCTCAACTTCAACCACAACAAACTCAACAACCACTTCAACCCGCTGTACAACTTTCTCAGCGCCAAGCAGTTTCGCAACAGCAACAAAGCAAACCTTCATTTTTTTCTCAACTCACCAACTCTTTCAATTTTATTAGCACCAATTCGCCTTTCGGTTTTTCTCAACCAACCACTACTACTCATCCAGTCACCGTAGCACATTCTACAATCACCACGTCTCAACCAACCACCATTACACCACATCCAGCCACCATTATTCAACATCCAGCTTCCATCCCGCCCCACCCTTCAACCATCCAACAAGACTCAAATAAGTTCACAAATACCGACCAAAGTTTTAAAAAGAATTTCCAAGATTTCCCGCCAAATTCCCAACATCCAACGACTCTTGAAAAAATCCCTGAAAGTATATACGACACACAAGCAAGCCATAATATACCACAATTTGATGAGCTTGAAAACTTAAATGAGAAAAATGATTTTGCTGAAGAAAGATTTCAGACTGGAAGACGAGTCTCAGAAGAACAAAATAACTTGGAGGATCAGGCAAAATATGACAAGGAAAGCACTCTGAGCGAACAAGATACGGGTCTTCGCTCCGGGTACATTGACTTTTCGAAAAGACAAAACCTTTTTTTTCTCATTTACTTTCATTTACTTTTTTTTCCAATCGATTTTTTTTGTTTTATGTTAAAATTTTTATTTTTAGATTATACTTTGTTTGATTTGTAAAGACAAATAAAGACTTTTTTGCATTGAAAAATTCAAAAGTGCAGATCTGTCTGTCAAGTTCTCTGTTTTTCTCGAAGATTTTTTTCGGTTTTAATTTGTTTTCAATTTATTTCATTTATATTTTGGCACGAAAGTTAATTCAAAATTTTTTATACTTTAATTAGGTTAACTTTTTTATGTTACGTGTTTAATTAATACAATTTCTTCATACATCTGTTCGGTTAAAAACTTTAGATTTATTTTAATAGTTAAAAAAAATAAATAGTAACCTCTTTTATAGATATAATATTAAATAAAACTAATTTTTAATAAAAAATGAATAAAAAATGTAAAAGCAAAAATATTTTGTTTGTTACGATTATTTACAGCAGACAGTCAAGGAGGGCTTCAGAGGCTCAAAACGAATCCATCCCGCTACAATTCAAGTATGAAATGTTTTCTGACGGTCACGTCTAGATGCATTTCATAATGAATTTTTGAAACAATCTTTTTTGCAAATATTAAAAGTATAAAGAAAAAAACACTTTTTATATAAAAACAATTATTAGTTCACTTCTCACCCAATTACAGTTCAAGCAATGCCATCGAAGCGGGTCTGAAGCCGTCAGGTTCCCAAGTGAAGTTTTCTGATACGACTACAACAGCCACCACAAGTACTACAGACGTGCCAGCCACTACCACCACGATGACTTCCAGCCTTTCGAAGCCTCCGGAAGGGATGGAGCATGCGTCGCTAGCGAAGATTCGCTGGATAAATGCCGTCTCCCGAGTGTGTGCATCGCTCCAGAATGCCGTATGTCTTTTATATTTGGCATTTTGCGCTCGCGTGTGCAAGAAATAGGATTTTTCAAAAATATTTATAAAATAAATCGTTTTGAATTCTATATTTTGAATTGAAAATTGAAGTAAAGTTATTCAAATTCATTTGAATTATCTTTGAAAGTTTTCTTGATCTTTGAATAATTTAAAATGAAAAGGTTTAATTTTCAATTTAATCAAAATCTCGCATATAATGTTACGTTCACTATAAACCCAGAACGCTCTGAATGGCGACCCATCGGGAAAACCACTTAATGGAAAGTAAGATCGTCGTCAGCATGAATGGAAATAGGGACAAACAAATGTGATGGATGAATTAATAAGAAAAAAACTATATATAGCTATAAAGGACTTCTAAAATAAGCAAAAAAAATGAAAATATGTTTGTTTTTTCAGTTAATTTTATAAAAGCTTTATTAATAAAAAAAGAAAAATTCTAAAAAGGTTCTCGACTTTCCATGGAAGCTCAGTTAAGCACCTCTTTTATTGGAGCCATCCGTCGCGTTATTTATCAAGCCCCTTTTTAATTAAAAATAACTCACGTCGAGTTTTTTTAACTGCATTTAAAGTAACAAAAAACCTGCCCAGACCGACTGAATGCAACAAGTTCTACAGCAGCATCGACAGCATGCCGGAGTTGAAGCTGGCCAGACGAAAGTCAATGACGCTTGTCAGCGACCTGGTGAGTGCTTGAACGTTTCATGTGATGAAAGCGGAATTAGAAAACTAGTAATTCACTCAATGCCTTTAGCTTACAGTGCAGCAAGGCTTTTGATTTTCTGAATAAATTGCAATGAGAAACGGGAAATCAAGTGCACTATGCGGTCACTAGTACTTGCAGTAATTGTGTTGATTCGTGGCAAGTTTGGATATTTTTAACGATCAGAAGTATTTCACATTCATCAGTTAAATATGTTTACAAGAAAAATTAAGAAGGAATGAAATAATAAAGTAAAAAAAGTTATTGAAAAAAGTGAAGTGAGGACTTCAAGAACTACTTTAGATCTTTAAATACAATATGTTAGTCAAATATTTGAGTCTGAAATTGACTTGAATGCCGCCATAAGTCATTTTATTACTTTTTCTAAATGTTTCTTCTGTCTTGTACTCAATTTTGAAGATCCTTCAAATTTATTTCAATTTTTCAATTAATGTTTTTTAGTGAATAAAAATAGGAACTTACTTCAAGAATTTATTCAAATTTAGTTGAGCGTACATAAAAACTGTACTTGAAAAAAGCAAGAAACTGAAATTTTTTTAAAACTTTGAATTTTTTAAAATATCAAAATGAAAATTTGCTGATATATTAAGAATATTCATAGTAGTATTGCTCAAAGTATTAAAATAATACCTATATTTTCTATAAATTGTTGGAATGAAAAACAAATTTAAAAAATGTAAACTTTAAAATAACTTATTCAAACCTCTCAGGTGATGAAGGTATGATTCATCAAAAGATTATTATTTTGTGTTCTTCATTCTTCTCTTGAGTAATTACTTCAAAAAGAATAATTTATGCACTTATTTTAATAACTTGTCTTTAAAAAAGTTTTTTATGCTTTTTTTATCCATAAGTTGGTAAAAAGTTCTAAATAATTAACATTTTTAATTATTTTTTGTTTTTATACTCATTTAATTTGTTTTTCAACCGTTACGTTCAATTTGGAACCAGAAAAATCTAAGCTTTTTTACTCTTTCAATTTTTTCTGTTTTACATTTTCTATAAAAAATTAACTATCACACATGAATTAAACACACAAAAATATAAAAAACTCATACATAAATATGAACACAAAAAAACTCAAACACACGCGCAAAGACGATGGCAGCCAGCAAGAGAGCCAACTGCGTGCCTTCAGCCCTCGGAAGACAATCACTCAACGATGAAGAACTCGTTAGTGACTGTTCAATTATTCAAAAAGAAATGTGAAATTGATGATTTAATTCAAAATATTCAAAGAAAAATTCAAGGTAAAGAAGCATTAATTCAACATTTAATTTTTAAAGTGGCATTAATCGTTATGAAAATGAAAACCTCCACCCATCAACCGTCTCAGAAGACGCACGTGTACAAGAAGACGCTGCAAGCGCTCATCTACCCCATCTCCTCGACCACTCCTCACAATTTCGTCGTGTGGACGGCAACTTCCCCCACCTATTGCTTCGAGTGTGAGGGCCTCTTGTGGGGCATTGCGAGACAGGGAGTCCGCTGCACCGAGTGCGCCGTTAAGACCCACGAAAAGTGCAGGGATTTACTGAATGCCGATTGTCTGCAAAGTTTGTTTTTCAATATTTTTCCTATATTTTAAATCTTAATTACACTCGGATGAGTTTTGTTGATCTTTTTTATTTATTCGTTTTTTTGTCTCATTATATGCGATTATTTCAACAAAAAACATCGATTTTTTTTATAATTTCAGTTTAATAAATTGTAATTTTTGAAACTAAAACAGGTTTATTTTTGAAGTAAAAAACGATTAGTAATTTATTATGAGACTCTAATGGCATGAATATAAACTATCATGGACTACTCAGTTTTTCATTGAAAGATCGTGGAGTAACCATTAAACATAATTGAGTAAAACTTAATAAAATTTTGTATATCATTCTTAAAATTATTTTTTCACTGTGTGAAAATAGAAGTGAATGAAAAGGCTAAAAGTAGCAATTTCGACACTACAAAATACATAACCATAAACATCACAAAAGACCAGACATAATTGCTTTATTATAATTAAAAGTTCCCACCTAATTTACTACACTGATACCCCCCATTCTACAATTAAACTTGTTTTACTCAAAACTGGATTGAATTTATTTCAACACCACACTTAGTTTTAAAAATCAAACATTTAGATATATTCATCAAGCACTTAATACCACACCAGCAACATAAAAGACTCTGCTTCCAGGGGCTGCTGAGAAATCCAGCAAGCAAGGCACTGACGATAAGACCAACAATATCATCATGGCGATGAAGGACAGAATGAAAATCAGAGAACACAACAAGCCAGAAATATTCAATCTTATAATGTAAGATCACTACTGTATCCATCATATTCATATTTAATGAATCGAGATTTCACGAGACAATATCTATTCATGCTCAGTTGCGTTTCAATGCTTAAAATTGCAACAAAAAATTGTTTTTTCTTATTGAAATGATTTTATATATTTTTATCACTGAAACAGTATCCGAAATTTAATATTTCATGAAAATGGATACCATAGTAACCTTGCTAATGCGAGATAAAAGAGAAATATTGGCATTGTTTCAACTTCTAATGCTCGCAATATCCATGAATATTTATATTCAGAAAATCTACCGCACACAACTACATGCAACCATCACTCTCCGACTCTACAACTACACTATAGATCCCCATTGAAACTTCTCCGACACCACAACTACACCATGCCACCCATAGGAACGTCTTCAACATCGAAAAGAAGTTGCATGCCGGGCACATAAAGTCAGTGAAGCAGTCGGTTCTGGATGGCACATCCAAGTGGTCCGCTAAGCTGGCCATCACAGGTTTTCTCCTCAGTTTCCAACTTTCCGTCTTTAAATTTATGTCGTTTTGTGATTATTTTTATATGCTTTTTTTCTCAGTTTTGGAGTTATTCAAAATTATCTTATTTTTTATAACAAATTTTGCATTAATTGAATACGTTAATATAAATTATTTTAATAAATAATAAATTCAGTCAGGGTACTTTTATTGAAGTAATTGTTTTTTTGCACCACTTCAAGTCATATGCGCCCAGGGCCTGATTGGCAAGGACAAGACTGGCACCAGTGACCCCTACGTCACCGTCCAAGTAATATTAACTAAATATATTATTTGAAGCGTAAATCACAATAAAATAATTTCATACAAAGTCAAATTGCTTTTATAAAATCATGAAAAGTAAAATTGAGAAAGCCATGATAAAAAATCTAAAAAATGACCAGCAACATTGAAGGTACGAACAACAGGGAGAAGGTGGATAAAGATGACTCAGACTTCTTCAATGATGTGACACAGCCAAAAAGACAGCAGAAGCCACAAGTAAAACAAAGTTCAAAACTTTGTTTGATTTCCAAACACTCTAGTAGTCTACATTTCATGGAAAAAAGATGAGTGCCGCCAAGAGAAACTTAAACCTCGTGAACAGAAAAAAAACGGATTTTTATTTATTTATAGTTTTGGAAAATGTTCACCTTCAAATCTCATGGTTAGAATGCAGAAAGAAAAAAAAAGAGATTTTAGGCTACCGTAAAACATAAGAATCTTAGAACATCCATAATTTTAAAAACATCAGGTTTAGAAAATGAAATTGTTTTTTAGGCTCATTCGAATGTCTATTGAAGCTTATAAGAATTCATTAGAACCACTATTTCCACGAAAATAAATATTTATTTAAAATTTCTTTTAATTTTTTTTCTACGCACAAGTTTTCAATCACATAGACCAGTGCTTCTTAAACCTTTTGAAGCAACAGACCACTAAAACCAAACATGAAAACGGAAAACCAATATCTATCTAAAATTCTAAATTGATGTAGTAATAGTCATAATTAATGAAACGTATGATTTTTTGTTTAAGAACGAACGAGAAAATTATTTAGTGGTTTGATGTCAGTCAAAGTGGTTCGCAAGAGACTAAGGACATTCAAAGCATTTTTGGTTTTTTAGTGTCATTGAAAAAAATCCTAGTTGATGTTCAGGATATGAAAAACGCACACTGATCCGAAATACACACATTTCACTTTTTTAAACATATCACTATATGAGTTTTTATTGAAAAAATACAAAACCTTATCAAATTTACTTGAAAAGGAAAAATGTTTACCTACCAAAAAAATTTTTGTTTGCATAATACAAATAAATTTTTATACATTTTTTTTCTCAAAGTAAATATAAAAGATAGAAGTTCAATTTAATTTTTAAAATTTTACATTGTTTAAAAAGTTTACTCATAAACACAATATTTGTTTATAAAAATTGAAATAGTATTTTTGGTTTATCTTTTTCAAGAATATTGATTAATATTTTCTGTTTTTTTATCTTATATGAAAACTCATTAAATACAAGTTTAAAAAATAAATATCGAACGCTAGGTGAGCAAGATAAAGAAGAGAACGAAGACAGTGCCGCAGGATTTGAACCCGGTCTGGAACGAAAAATTCTACTTGTTGGTGATGCCTTTATTTGTTGAAGAAGAGGATAATGATATTGTTGAAAATAACAATATAATAACCTCAACAAAAGTCAGAGTAAAAAAATGACAGTTTTTTAGTAACATCGCCATGAAAAGATTTTAAATGCTTTTTACAATTTTTTGCCTAATTTTTTAAAAAAATTTTTAGATAGTTATAATTGTTTTTAAAGTTCTTTATAATATTCAAGATTTGTTTGAAACAAATAATATTTACATTTATATTTCTAAATGTAATGTTAACTCAGATACAAATTTGAATTCATATTTATTTAATAATGATTAATATTTCTGTAAAAAGTTATGAATTTTTCGATTGCTATTGATTTATGAAAACCATTATTGCAGCGAATGTCACAATTCCTCTGACCGGATCAAAGTCAGGGTTTGGTGAGTAGAATTCATAATCTTTCATTCATTTGTTTGTTTTTCTTTGTTTCACAATTTTTCAAATTGATTTATTTGTTGATTATCAATTATTTTATGAAAGTGCATATATTTTAATAGACTGAATATTTTAAAGGCTGGTGAATGCATTTTGAAAGTAAAGAAATTAAATTAAAGTTGGAAAAAAATGTAATTTTTTTAATGAAGACGATAGTTTCAACGTAATTAGAAAAGTTTAATACGTGAAATAGAACATTTTTATACGTGAAATAGAAAAGTTCTAAAAATTAGTTTTAAAAAGTTTAAATAGCCAAAATGAGATTTAAATATAAAAACCCTCGAAGAAGATTTGTTTTAAAAATTAGAAAACAATTTAAGTACAGAAAAAAACGTCTGAAAAATTAAATTCAGATTTTTCTATTTAAACTATTTTAATCAAAAACTAGATTTGCAAAACAGGTTTGTTATACAAAGAAAAAATATTTTTACTTTAAGAATAAAATATAAATATTTATGAAATGAAAACTCTCATAAATAGTATATGCCTCAGATGTATTACGACATGGAAAAAACTTATTTGTTTGATAAATAAAATAAACATTTAAATCAAAAATAGGTTTGTATTCATTTTCATAATACTCTTTTTTAGATAATTAATACAAATAAAGTCAAATTTCAAGGCAATCTTTTTGTTTTAAACTCAGTACTTTTGGTTTTTCAGTATAGTATTTAATTCGTTTGAAAGAATTTAAAATTTTCAATATAAAGTTTATGATTAATATTTATTTTTTTAAATACATTTTTCAAGTCATATTCTCAAAGAAAATTTTTAATATTACAATATTTTTTGATTTCTACCGGAATTTTAAGACGAAATTTGCAGAACTATGTTTTTTCTATAAAAAAAATAATCGCTGCCCTAAATCATCTAAAACGCACAGATAACATATAAAAACTCTAAGAACAACTGCACAAAGTGAATGTTTCACACAAACTCACCAAAAACACTGCGAACCTCAATAAGGGACGAAGATGACGACCTCAAAGCGAAGCTAAGATCCAAGTTCACTCGAGAATCTGACGACTTTTTAGGTATTCATGATGATGATTTTTCAATAAATAAATGCTATTTATTTTCTTGAAAAAATTTGTTCATGAGATTTATTTCCAATTATTTGCTTCCCAGGGCAGACCATAATTGAAGTGCGAACACTAAGTGGAGAGATGGATGTGTGGTACAATCTAGGTAGGTAAATGTTCTAAAGTAGCTGTATCAAAAGTTTCTTTACACGCAAAATCATATTTAATTTAAATAAAAAGGGTTTCATCTATTTTTAAACATTGCTGTAGAACGCAGAAGCTTCGAATTGGATAAAAAGCGATATATTCAGTTAAGGACCCGTGAAAGCCAGTACAATTAGCGCCTGATTGAATTCAAGATCTCTTTAACATCAATAAAACCGCTATAACTATGACGCATTTAACGTCCATCAGCTCCAAAATTTCACCAAGCATCCCCTCATGGACTACCACAGAGAAGCGTACTGACAAGTCAGCCGTGTCAGGCGCTATAAGAATGCACATAAGTGTCGAGATTAAAGGGGAAGAGAAGGTCGCTCCATACCACATTCAATACACCTGCCTACACGAAAATCTCTTCTACTACCTCTGTGAACAAACCAATGGACAAGTCAAACTTCCAGACGCAAAAGGGGTGGGTTGGATTTTTAGACCTTATATGCTTATTTAAAACTTTTTTCACGAAATAATTTTTTATTTATTTTGAAAGTATCTGCTTTTAAATAATTTCAGACTGTAGGTAAGTAATTTCCAAAAAGAATTTTTGAAATTGCTGAAATTTCAAAATTTTGTGTGTCCTAGATTTATAGTTTACTAAAAGCTTTCGCGAAATTTTGTCTTTCATCAATGGCTCAAGATGTTTCTTGGTACGAAAATATTTATACACAAAACTTCTCAATCTGTCTCGGTTTATTTGCATTTATTTTCGCAAATATTGTTTGTGACGAAGGTCATCAAATTTGTTGGATGGCTCTTCTTCAGACATTGTTCCTATCCGTGTCACTAGTGTTTTCCACAACAAAGTTTTTAGTTTTCATCTTTTTTTGAGTAATAATATTTTTTCCCAACTCACATTTTTTATTACAATTTTTATTTGTATTATTATAACAATGATTTTTGTAGAACTGTTAATAAACTTTTTATTCTTTTCATGCATATTTTTATAGTTATTCTGGCATGGTTTTCCTGCCTTTATTGCTCCACCTCCACATTCATCATTCTAACGACACGCCTTAATCTCCAATACAAGCACAATCAACATTCCTATGCAAAAAAATGCTCACATAAGTATAAAAATCATTCTGTAAGCTTCCCCAACCATATGTGTACGCGTTTGCACACGTGAAGCACAAACACGTATACACGATTGTACACAAAATCGGACACACATATAAAACAAGATATTGACACACGTGTGAATACACAAGTATACAAGAAGGTATTTTAACCCAGCTAAATAATTGGGAAACCTTGAAGTTGGGAAAAAAGAAAAAAACGGTCTATAGAAAATAAAAAAATAGTAAAGTACTTTTTGGTGAGAATAACTATATTAAAAATTCTTTCGACACCTATAAACAAATATATTTTTGTTATAGATATAAATATGTTATCGAGTATAAATCTAAAAATCTATATCTTCTAGAGACTGCAAGCGCTCTTAGCAAAATGACTGCAATGGCTATGGACTCGGTTGTTCAGGCGGAGTGTTTATGAGGCGAAACAAATAACGGGAAAAAAACAATTTTTCAGAATAAAAGTTTTTCACAAAAAGTATACAAAAATAGTTGAAACTAGAGCAAAAGAAAATTTTAAATATTCAAACACTATATTTCCTCTGAATATTAATTCATTCGTTAGCGCTTTAAAAAGAATTTTTTACGCAGAATTTTTTTGACAAAATGTTTGCTCATTGCATAAATGACTGATGCATAATCAATTGGGCACTGAGGCATCACACAAACGCAGGATGAGTCGTGGAAGGTGTACTTTGAGGAGCCAGCGCAAGAGATCATTGACGAATTCGCAATGCGATACGGCATAGAGTCCATCTACCAGGCCATGACGTTCGTGCTGGTGGAGACTGATAACAAAAACAAATAAATTAGATTGAAAAATATCTAATACAAAATTATATTTAAATACTAGGTATCCTAAAAAAATATGTGAAATAAACTAGGCAAACTCCCCAGGCACTTCTCTTGTTTGTCGACAAAGTATATGTGCCCTGGAGTTCCCGCTGTGATGAGCACTCTTCTTGCCAACATCAACGCCTTCTACGCTCACACCACAGCCACCACTGCAGTCTCGGCCTCCGATCGATTTGCTGCTTCCAACTTTGGGGTGTGTTTTGGTTTTTATTTCTACTGAAACTAGTTTCAATTTGTGGCTTTTGTGTAGCTCGAAAAAAAAGTACAGAATTAAAAAAAATGTATTCAGAGATTTTTCGAATACATTAACATTCCTTTCAAACTTGGGAATTTTATGAATACAAAATAGTTTTCACTTCATTGTTTTAACGCACGCACTGACAGAAAGAAAAGTTTGTGAAATTGCTTGACCAACTTCACAATTCACTCAGAATCGATCTGTCTGTATACAGGGTGAGTAGTGTAGTGGTGAGAATGATATTGTGCTTGTGAACATTTTATAGTATTAGTTTCATGTAATTCACTTCTGTAGATTTTGTATGCCTATTTATTTCAATGGGTTATGCTCAAAAATGATTTCACAATAAAGCGAACAAAATGAAAAGTTTTATATTTTTTTAGTTATGTACAAAATAAAGCGTATATAAAATGGAAATCTTGTTTATAAAAAAAAAATCTAAATTGTACTAGATTAAAAAATAACTTTGTTGAACAAAATAATTGTATAAAACTACGAAATTACTAATTAATAGTCAAATCGATCATCAAATTAAAAGCCTCTTTTCAAGATTGATCGTTTCAGATATTCAATTAGTTTAAAATGGTTACTTTGAGATAAAACTGTTCACAATACAAATTGTCTAAGTTCAACCATCCAACCATCAATCAACCAATACGTACGCATCTATTTTTTCTTAAAATATACGATATTTTTCGTTCTTCGATCGCTACACCATCAATCAATCTTTCAGAATACTTTCCCGGCCTCTGATGCAGCGAGACTGCAAGACCTCAAGTCCACTGTAGACCTTCTCACCAGCATTACCTTCTTTCGCATGAAGGTGACTATGCAGTTATATTGAGCTTTCAACTCATAACTTCATAAAGCATCAATTGTTATTAACAAACATACACTTACCGCATTCACCAATGCATTACGCCCCATTATCTTTTGTACACTCGGAGAAATAATAATCATTTACGTCTTTTTAATGACACGCTTTTGCCCTCACCTTGATCAATTATGTTCGTCTCAATTGACTTTATTGTCTTTTCTATCTATATTTGAGAAGCTCATCTTAAATCACTCAATTGTTTCTACGATCTATGATTGAAATCAGGTGCAAGAGCTGTCAAGTCCTCCACGAGCGAGCACAGTGGTGAAGGACTGCGTGAAGGCATGCATGAAGTCGACATACCAGTTCCTCTTTGACAACTGCTACGAACTCTACCAGAGGGAGTTTCAAACCGATCAAGATAACGTCACTGAGGTTCTTGAGGCATGATAAGAAGAAATTTATAACATTGATTTAGATGCATTTTCATAAAAAAACAGTGGATTTGAAAAGAAAAAAGTATGTGATAAATAATAAAAAAAGCTCGATAATCTTTTTATTGATTTTTCGGATAACGCAGTTTTTTACTTTTGATTTAGAGAATACTTTCACGAAAATCATTTTTATGTATTTATTTTCAAAATTACAGGCAGCCGAAGGTCCAGGTTCTCCTAAAAGTTTGCAGTTTTGGCACAACCTGGTGGCGCTGATCGTCAGTGTGATCGAAGAAGACCGCAACAGCTACACTCCAGTGCTTAACCAGTAGGTTCTAAACGTATTTAGAAAACATTTTTATTGAACAAATGCAGTTTCCAAGACTTGTGAGTTACAACTGTGTTTTTTTTATTTGAGCGTTTCAGCTGTGCAAAAAAAATCCTTTAAAGAATTTTCTCTTTTTTTAAATGTGACATATTGTGTTCACTTTTAATAAGGTTTCCACAAGAGTTGAACGTGGGTCAGATGAGCTCCTCGATGCAGTGGTCGCTCTTCTCTCAAGACATTAAATACGCCTTGGAAGGTAGTGATGGAGGTAGGGTATGTGAACGGCTTATAATTATGAATAAACTATTGTTAATAAAAATCAATTAGTCCTATTGATGTGTGAGAGATGTGAAAAGTGTTTATCAGATGAATTTTAAACGCTCTTCAATTAACTAAAAAGCGCAAAATGAATGATTTTGAAGGATCAATGAAAAGATGGTGAAAGTACAGCGTAATATAATAAAAAGTGTATAAGAGAACGAGTGACAGGATTTATTACTATCTTAACAGAACACGAAAAGGAAAGGCTGTGTAAAAGTTCGGAATACATGAATCTCCATTTCAAGGTAGATTTCAGTAAAAAATAAAGAAAAATGAATTTATAAGAGCATAAAAATAATTAGACATAAATCATGTTTCTTTATTTGATTATGTTACATAATAAAAAAATATTTTTTGCTTTATCAAATCTAAAATAAGAAACATGAATTATTATTTTGCATGTTTATTATGTTACATAATAAAATGAATAATTTTTTTTGCATCAAATCTAAAATAGGAATAATTCGAGGAAAAAATGTATTTCAAAAAGGTGAAATGGCTGTACAACAAATACGTGAGTGAAGTGACTCCGTACAAGGGAAGTGTTCCAGAATATCCCTTGTGAGTTACTTTTCATTCTTTATGCATGAAAAGAATTCCATGACATTCCATGGCTGCACTCCATTGTCTCTCGAGACCAACGCACGCCGAGACCATCACGCATCAATCCTGATCCATCGATCTATAATCTATCCAATCTCCATTCATCAATCTTTCACCCATCTTATTATGAACTCATGTATTTTTATCCAGGTGGTTTGAGTCCTTTGTGATGCAATGGTTGAATGAAAACGACGATGTTTCAATGGACTACCTTCACGGAGCTTATGAACGAGACAAGAAAGATGGAGTACGAATATTATCAACACATTCAAAATTCTGATTTATTCAATTTCATAAGTTTTTCTTTAAAAAAAAAGTTTTTCATAAAATCATAACTAATGATGATTATAGCTTAAAATCAAAAATTAAAAAAAAACTTATTCATGAATTACATAAATTCAAAAATCAAAAACTTTATTTCCAAAGTTTCTCAAAGCTTCAGAGCATGCGTTGTTCTCTTGTTCGGTCACGGACGTTTTCACGCAACTGAACCAATGCTTCGACGTCATCAAGAAGCTTGAGTGTCCCCATCCCGAAGTTGTCAAGCGCTACATGAAGAGATTCTCGAGGGTAGGAATTTGCTTGGAAGTGTTTAGAATTTTATTTAAAATGTCAATCTATGCGTTTTCTTGCGCTTTCTCCTATTATAAATCATGTTGGAAAGGCAGCAGTGATAAATTGACCCTAAAAATGAAATATATCCTTCAATATCTATTTTTACAACTTAGTTACAAAATTTTTCATTTGTTTATTTGCTATCCTACTCATTGACCTATCCATCGAACTACCCGTTCATCCATCCCTCAGACCATTCAGAAGGTTTTGTTAGCCTATGCCGAACTGGTCCGCAGAGATTTCGATAAGTACACAGGAAAACATGACGTGGTAATGATGACGATGCTTGAAAAAAAAATATTTTTCAACAAATAATATATTAATTTTTTCTATTATAATTGTATAAAAACAAAAAATATTAACAATAGCATGCAAAGTGGATGTAACCTAATTATTAAACCAACAAACCCACCCTCCAGGCTTGCATCATGATGAACAATATACAGCAGTTGAGAGTGCAACTCGAGAAGATGTTCGAAGCAATGGGCGGTGAAAAGGTTTGATTGCTTTTATTTTTATACTTTTTATTGTTTTTCAAAGCTTCTATAGCTTCAAATATGCTTTAAAATATATTTAAAAATATTTAGTTTTGAAATATTTTAATCCCTTCAATTTCAAAAGGTCACATTTCACAACTATTTGACTTTTCACTAAAAGTTGGACACCGAGGCAGCTGGCGTGCTGAATCAGCTGCAACAGAAACTCAACACAGTCCTCGATGACCTCAGTTCCGTGTTCGCTACAAGGTTCTCGAAGATGAAACTATTTCTGACTTCAATGCAACTCAACTTGTACAAAAATAAATACTTCATAATAATAGCGATGAAACTGCAGCAATAAAAAAAATTTAACATTTAATTTGGTTCAAAGTTTCGGTAATATTGAATGACTTTGCTAGAATTGTGTCACGCATCACATCCACCTCACAACAGCTTGGACTTGCAGATAAAGCAAAGCATTCATGAACTGGGAAGCTTAATGGCCAGGGTGAGTGGATCCAGTCAAGTCAACCAACCCAACCAGAAGGCCATCATCCAACAAGAATCAGATTCAATCCTCAGACCTCTGATGGATTTCCTGGATGGAAGGTTAAGAATTGAAAAGATAGATTGGTTGAGTGGTATTTTTTGTCACTTTGAAAATATGTTTTAATAGTTTTAAAATCATTTTTATCTTTTTCAGTTTGACAAAGTTCGCTCAAGTTTGTGAAAAAACTGTGCTCAAAAGACTTTTGAAGGTGAGAACAGATTAATTATCTTTTTCTATAGAATCTGTCAAGTGTATCTCAAAAATACCTTCTACACGGAAGCACAATGACAATGCAGGAGTTGTGGAAGATAGTGATAACGACTCTGGAGAAGACTGTTGTACTCCCTCCTCTCACTGACCCCAGACAGGTAATCATAATCGTAAACGTAACATTTCCTATAACTTCCAGGTCGTAGGGGAGAAATAAATATTTAATAAATCGTAACTTTTTTTTGCGGGACTCAAGTTGCAATTGGCAGCACCCATCTTCTTCCCAAGAATTTTCGTTTATTAGACTGTTTGAGAATTGAACCCGTGACTTAGGGCTTTGAGGCGCGAGTCATTAACAGTTAATGATGCTGACGCTAAACCAGTTTATTTCAAAATTATTTTTGATTTTTTCAAGCAAAGACATCGTCAAGCATTTTTATACATCATGGAACAACAAACAAATTTCAAAATTATTCAAATGTGACAATAAAATTTATCTTGCGGCTTTATCGGCTATGAAACCAACCCATTTCTTTCAATACATTAATTTGCAATTTTCCTTATTTCGATTTTTTAACTTTCATTATTTTATTCGTTTTCAGATTTTTCCGATTCCGTCGAACGCGCAAGCAAAGATCGAAGATGTTTCGAGAGTCCTGCTCACCAACGTCAGCCAGTTGCCTGGGAAGATGTCCACGTCGTTCTTGCAGCAGGTGGCTTCAATGCATTTTAAGTGGCATGGTTTCGTCTATTCGCTTAATGTTCATACATTTTATAAGTTTATTTATGAATTCTTTGATCGCATAACGGTTTTTTAAAATATGGAAAAAATCTTCTGTTATATTTGTTTTTTATGTATTTTTACTTTCAAGGTCACAACCGGTTCTGGACAACCGTTTGCCGATATAAGCAAGAAACTTGCTGTGAGTTTACATTTTATTCTAATAAAACAAAACTGAAGTGCTTTCATATCGTCTCAACGAATTCATCTATTACTTTTTAAAACCAAAACTCGATAAGCATATCTGAAAAAAAAACATTTTCACGACAGCCTAATCGATCAAAACCCTTATCTACCAGGACATTTCAAAAGACATGGAAGGCTCCAAGATCACCAACATGTCGCCCAAACAGTGCGCTGTGCTTGACATGGCGCTGGACACAATCAAGCAGTACTTCCACGCAGGCGGCAATGGCCTCAAGAAGACGTTCCTGGACAAGAGTCCTGAGCTGCAGTCGCTCAGATACGCTCTGAGTCTCTACACGCAAACCACTGACTCACTCATCAAGACGTTTGTGCAGACGCAAACTAGCCAAGGTTGGATTTGTTTTTTGAATTTCTTATATGATTATTGCAGTTTTGTTTCTGTTTGAAGAGCAATATATAAAATTAAAATTTAGTTGAAACATATAAAAATTCTCGAATGAATTTTACTATTCCTTTGATAACTTTATAAAATCCAAAGTGCAGGATTAATTCTTTTATATCAAATAACTTTCTTTGCAGCATTTACCGACAAGTCTCAATGCACGTCTGAAGAAGATAGCGTTGGCGAGGTGTCTATCCAAATAGACCTTTTCACGCACCCTGGCACTGGAGAGCACAAGGTCACTGTGAAAGGTGCGTAAAACTTGAGTGTGCTTCTAAGAAAAATTCACTAACAAGTTTTAAAATTTTTTTGATTTAATAATAAATAATAATCTCAGCGATCAAGCCAAATAAGAAAGAGAGTGGTCATAATTATTTTTCCCAAATTAAACTAATACAATTTAATTATTATTTTGTAAATTTTTTTAAATATTGTATTGATATATTCAAACCTTACCCAGAATAAATTGATAAACATGAAAATGCGATTTATTCGGCTGCATTCGTAATGATAAGGATAAATAAGATACATTATTTTTCAATAGAATATTCGGCATTTGGTAAATTACTGCGTTTATCAGATTTCGTAGATTGTCGCTTTTTTTCAATTTCGTCATTTTTATTCGCCTTTCAGTTTTTCATTTTTTATACTTTTGAATTTTTTAGCATTTCAGAATTTATCTCGAGAAAAATCAACAACGAAATATTAGTTTGATCCAATA
The DNA here is from genome assembly GCA_943735955.1 of Piscicola geometra. Lineage (NCBI taxonomy): Eukaryota > Metazoa > Annelida > Clitellata > Hirudinida > Piscicolidae > Piscicola > Piscicola geometra. Next base: position 478,867 of record OX030957.1, on the reverse strand, counting down.
GATTTCAATATTGACTAAAATATTTTAAAGTACATATATTAATTTGAAAAAAGTGTTTATAATAATTTTAAATCGTATACACATCCTCATAAAAAATAATTTTCTACTTTTTTCACAAACCATACATTGAATCACATATATGCAACCTTTCACTGTCTGCAGTGGTGGCAGCGCAAGACATTCGTTGGAACACCACGTCGATGTTTCGACCTTTCATCGACGTCTCCGTGGTTGGACCGCACCTCTCGAACCGCAAACGCAAGCAAGCCACCAAGTCCAAGAGCAACAACTGGTCGCCCACCTTCAACGAAACCTTCCAATTGTGAGTTTTGTCTTTTTTATGAAGCCTTTTTGAAGTAAAAATCATTCTATTATTATTAATTATTTCAATTTTATTTTCGAAACTGATTAATAAAAAAAAATTTCCACACAAACATTGTTTAAAAATCACATAAAAATTAAATCTCAACTTTTTTCTTTAAAATCTTTCCAGTATTTTGGGAAACGAAGCAGAACCGGATTGCTACGAAGTTCACATCTGCGTGAGGGATTACTGCTTCGCCAGGGAAGACAGACTGATCGGAATGGCCGTCTTCCAGCTTCGAGAACTTGCAGAAAAAGGTTGGCGATTTATTTTCATTTTGGAAAACTAATTTTAAATAATGGCTTGAAAAATGAAAGCGCGAAATAAATGAATAAGTTTAAAATTTGAAGAAAAAAAAAAAAAGAAGGCTAAAAGAAAATTAAAACTATTATTAGGTTCGTGTGCGTGCTGGCTGCCATTGGCTCGATGCATCCATCTTGATGAGACCGGATGGACCGTCCTCCGAATCCTATCTCAACGGTGATAATGCTGATTAAAATATTGATGATGAGTTTGGTTGGAATGCTGATAATGATTTTGGTTTTGATGCTGATGGTGATTTTAGTTGTGATGTTTGTGATAAAATAAAAATAAAATGTGAACATAGTGGTACTAGCTTTAGTGTTTATGGTGATGAGTATGCGGTCTTTAATAATAAAAACGTACACATAATATTAAAAACGCACATCAAACCACCAAACCCACAATAAAAGCTCTAATGACGAAGTGGCGAAGGAGTTCGTGAAGCTGAAGAGCGACTACAGGCAATCTGAAGGGGTTGATGCCAACACCAAGTGATCAGGAGATGCTGACGAATGCTTGGCAATGGCTTGCAAAGAAGATTGTGGGGTGGCAAATGAGAGTGGTTGGAGATAAATAGATTATTATCGAAAAAAAGATTCATACAGTAAATTTGTAATATACAGAGTAATATACAAAAACATTTTTTCTTAGAAAAAAAGTGAGACTAATTGTTGGAATATTCACTCAACTTGCGACCATATATTTTTGTATAATTACTAAGAACTTTTACTTCCAAAAAGTTAAATGATAAAAGTTCATCGATGCGCCATGATTGAGAATATTTATTTATTTGAGATAATATCTTTTAAAATAATTAAATTGATCTTGTTAATATTGTAATTAAGAAGCATACATGTAAATACTACCAATTGATACAACTCATAATGTCATTTATATCAATTGCAGTAAAAATCCCAGATTTGTATAACCTTTATTTAGTTAGCGAACAAAACTTATGCCCAGAAAAGGGAATGGTAATCAAGAGACTCTTGTAAATCTGAGGTTTTCTTCTTCAATCTTGCTCAAAATGTTCGTGTGGTGGTGAACTAACTTTCTTATCTATTAGATAATTCCCACTACTCATATTTCTTTTATTTCAAATTAATATCCTGTTTTTGTAGCTATGATTTTTAGAATTATAAATCATTTTTCTCTTGTCAATACGTGTTTTATCATCAAAAGATTTTTACCTTATCTGATACTTAAAAATCGAAATGAGATATGTCATAAACTGTCACTTGTTAATTATATTGCTTGTTGATTAAAATGGTTTGTAAAGATACTTTATAAGATGTTTACAAACTTTTGATTATTTGCCTAAGACTAAATTTCTGTGGAAAATATTTATTAAAAACGAACCATAGAGTTTTCAATTCTTTTTGATAATTTGTGATTATTCAATATTTTGACAGTTTACATTTAATTTGTCGTACATTGAAATGAAATTTAACACTAACCCTAACCTTTAAATGTGCCATGACTTCAATGCATACCTTTTAAACTGCCTGGTTAATGCTTACAAATCTGTAGTTTTAAAATTAAACACTATTTAAGCTTATGAAGAGATTTGGTCTGAGTTAGTTTCGACATTTTCAGCTACCCTTTGAAAGGCATTTCACCACATTCACAATGTAATTGACTGATAGTCTTTGCTTGAATTTGTTGTAGAGCCTATTAAAATCACCGGAATTACACCTTCATTTGCTATTTTATTTAATGCTATAATTTGTTTTCAGGCGCAATGCTTACCGTGTAAAGCAGTCATGCAAATATGTATTGGAAGATTTCAAAGCTCTTGTTAAAAAACGTAAGAGAGGGTTTGTGAGCTATAATAGTTAAGATGAGTGATCGTTGAAATATAAAGGATGAGTAAAAGGCCTTTTTTGAAATTCTTAGATGTTTAAACAACGTTTGAATGTTGAACACAAACTCTTGCTTTGAATCCTTTGTTTTCAATTTTCAAAAAACATGTTTCAAGTGTCATTAGTTAATATATTTCTATAAAAGTTAACACTTTTATATTTCCAAAGTTTTTTATAACAATTATCTTAATTTTCAACAGGAGAATTAAGGTATGTACGTTGAATTTTTTTGCATCACAATGAGTGTAGCTCTCTAACATCTGTAAATTTCTTTAGTTTTTTCTTAAATGTTAGACATAATAATCTTTTTTAACGGTTTTTTTTCTTTTGGAATCTTTAAAACTAAAGGTTTATAATAAAAATGGTTTATGTTTTGTAAAGTTTACAATGATTCAGCTAATTTAGTGTTGCATCGGTGTTCTTTACGTGTGAATCATTGTCGGTTTTAGTCGTTAAGAAACTATTGAATCTTTTCATGTCAAGTTTATACTTTTGTTTCAATGTCTATTTTTACTTCAAATAAATTATCTAAAAAAAATTAATTTGTTAAAACTTTTATTCTCATAACAAAAATTGAAATACAAAGAAGGTTGAAAAAGACCCGGCTCAAGAAACTGTTTGCGTGAAACTTTATTTAAAAAATTATATATGTGAATATTCCACAAGCGTTAAAGTTATAATCTCAAAGAAAAGCTTTCACAAAACTTTACACATTCATAAACCAGTATTAGCGAGTGAGATCTAGCGCATGAAAGTATTGAGAGTGCAATTCAAGTAAAACCTTAATTATCAAAAAGATAGAGAGATCTTCACCAAAATGATATATTGTTCAGAATAAACAGAACTTTGCGATAAAATGTTAATTATTTGTTATTTAATCAAAAAACCATAACTGTATTGAAGAAAGAAAAGCTAGATCACCAAATACAAGATCGTTGAGTGTATGGAAAAAAACATTAAAAACTGACCATAAATAATTATAATAATTTTTTAATGAGTTTTTTATAGGTTAAAAATGAATAAAATATTTGGACAAATTAATGAATAATTGTCGGTCAAATTTAATCAAAACATAAAAAATGATATTTTCATTGGATAAAAAACTTTCAAAAAGTCTCTTGATTGACATAAAATTTTACAAATATAATTTGTTTCAATATGAAAAAATGTTTCATAAGTTTTAACATTTTAAAAAGCTGATGAAACAATTGTTTAACTAAATAGTTTGACAATTAAGTGTTTTTTATACTGTATTAGCCCCATGGGTACAGTTTGATTAACGCGAATGCAACAATGTGTACACTAAGTATATGACTTGAGAAACAAATCCTGATATAAAATTAAGTGAAAAATTTTGATGAACTTCTAAAGGAAAATAATAAATATATCAAAAGTTCATCATTATTGTTGAAAAACAATTTTAGTTTGCATAAAATGCATCTAACTTGGGAACAAACTATTAAATCAAAATGCGCATACGAAATCTGTTAATCTAAAAACACAACTTTAGTTGCCCTTATATGAGTATTAAATAGGCTAAAAATCTAAAATAGCTTTTTATTTAGCGTGAGTTTATGAATTTACAAAAGATTAATTTGGGTACCACTACCTTCTCAAATTCAGCCCTGAAACTTAATGATGAATTGTTATATGAAAAATAGGAGAACAAATTATCCGTATTGGTAAAAAAGTTCATTCAACAAACATAATTAGTTTGCCTAATATGCCTATTTCGATGCATATCATGCATAAAGGCAAACTAATATTATGTTTGCAAATGAAGTTTTCAATAATACTGGTGAATATTTATATTGTTTTCATATGAAAGTTCATCAAATGTTGCTATGCTAAATTTAATCTTACTTTTTAATCCATATTTGAAGCCTATTACAACTAAATCTGTTTTTAGCGAACTTTTTTTCCACTTTTTTATAAATTTGACGAGGTTCTGTGTTTTTGCAATAAAACTCATCTATTGATAACATGTCTTAAAAATGTCTTAAGTCATTTACATAATGTACACTGATACAAGCATAATCCACTAGCCAAAACAAATACAAGGGCATACGAAGACACGTTCATTGGGAGATATCACTAAACGTATTTTGTATCATTCAAGTCTTGATATGCATCAAAATGTAACAAACTTGGCCGAACTTATTTATCGATAAAAATAATTATATACAAATTTATTTAAATTTTAAACATACATTCTGAATAACATAATAAAAATAATAATAAACAACTGAACAATCAAGAAATACATATTTTAAATAAATATTTAATAAAAAGTGATATAAAAACAAAAAATTCACAAAAATGCTTCGAGATATCGTAGACGTAATGCTTTTGATTTAGCAAATACATGAAAATCAAAATAATGGTTAGTTCAAAAATATATATATCTTTGATCATACTATAAGTTTTGACAATAGAAGTTAATATTTTTTTTACTTCATTTTTTTGTGAAGTTTTTAGTTCTTGTCTTTGCATTATTGGGGATAATAAACTTGAATCACAAATCACGCAAATAATTGTTCCAAAATATATTTCTGTTAAAGTATAAAATATTCCTTTAAATTAATTGTTTTACATTCAATTCAAATTTTCACCAGCTTATTAACATTACAGTAGAAATATCAAGTATTCGAAGCTGTAAATTTGAAATAATAGACAAAAATATCCAAATTTGTTTTCATCCCGAGTCCTGCAAACTTTATCTAGACATTTTTAATTACCAATATTCTAAACATTAATTAGTTCTTTTAAATTCTTAAAAGAATATAGAATACAGTATAATCATAATTTCTCAATTAAAAATAGTATATTTGGTACACATTAGTTTCATAAAACTTTAAAAAAGAAATGTATGAACACAAAATAATATCGAGTATAATCTGAAATGTTAAAAAAATGAATGATACTCAGTATTTTCGCTCACTTTTAAAGATAAAATTATAAAATGTGTAAAAATAACCTTAAAAGACCATAAAATATAATGGATTTTACCAAAACATTTTCGAAGTTTAAAAGCATTTCTTTAAACTAACATTCTTACTCCGAATTTGAAGGTGGTGGTTTGAAATGATGTTTTGGTAGTCAATTTTCCAAAAAAGTTAAGTTTTAAAACTCGATGTGAAATAAAATGAAATAAAGATTTAAAATTTTAAAATATTCATAAAGTCAATTGTTTTAAAACTGATGTTCCTACAATTCTATTATCCATTCTCTCATTTTATTTAATCTTGGAGGACCTGAACAATCATAGGTTTGTAACAGTTTCTTGCTTTTCGAATACCTTCATAAAGCCTATTGAATTATTTATATGACAATTAATCACATTCAAACAAAAAATTAACTATACAAGTTTTGAAATTACTAGAGCAACTTTAAATTTAATTGCTACAGCCCTCATCCCCATCATCATGGAAGGCTTTTGACTTGCCAGCAAAACTCAACAGCCTTCTTCTGGTTAGAACCGTTCTTACACCGTTGCAGTTACTAGCAGCAACATCAGATTCGATAACATCATCGGATGAAGTAGATTCTAACTCACCGTTGTTTTTATTGCTATCAACATTGTTTCCAGTATGAGTGTCATCTTCATTCTTTTCGCGAATAATTGGAGTGTGACATTGATTGGGAATGGTTGTTGGGGATGATGAAGGCGAATGATTTGCTGAAACAGATGAGAAAAATTGATTTAATGGAGTTGATGGGATGGAACTTGGAAAAAAATTATGCGGTGGTTGGGGTTCCCCTCTCGTTGTAACTTGAGTATCACATTTAAAACTTTGATCTTTTATGGGTGTGTTTTTGTCAACATCATCTTTATAACAGCTGTCAATACTAACAGTGGTGTCTAAAGAAAAAGAATTAGAAAGAAAACTTCCGTTTACTGAAGTTCCATTGTTACAATCGAATCTTTCTACTTCATTTCTAAAGCCACAACTCACCCTCTCACAATACATAGTACTCGTACCTTCTCCGGCAACACTTCTAACATTACAACTGCCAATTGCATTACTTTCAAGACGATGATCGTTGCTTGTTCCATCACTACTAGCTTCCTTTTTAATCTCCTTCTCAAGATCAGGATTGCAGTGCGACTGAGCTCTTCGTACGTACAAGTATCTTTTCTTAATCGGGCGCTCTTCTAACGAACTTTGAACTATATTCTGAATTTTTTTATTTTCATTATCACTTTCAATGCTTTCAATGCAATTGTAATTCATGGCTGTTTTACCATCTGTGATAGAAGCACTTCTACCGTTAGTGAACATGTCAGTGTTCCTATTTAAACAGTCTTTGCAGCCTGCAGAACAGCCTCTAGACTCACTTTCGTCACTGTGAGTTCGTCTCCTCACGTTCAAGTAGTCTCGCTTCACTTCGGCGTGAGGGGGAAAGTTGTAAGCGTCGAAAGGAGACAGCCATTTAGGCGTGCCTTCGGGAGTGCTCGAGCTGGATACTGCGTTTTGTCTGGAAAAAGATGTGTTCTTCAAACTTCTGTAAGAGAGTGATCGTTGAGAAGAAAGATTTGGTGTTTCAGGCGGAAGTATGATGGAAGGTGGCTGCATGGATTGTTGTAGCACGTCAGAATGAGATGAAGGTGACAAATTCCTTTCTTGCGTTTCTATTGAATATTTAATAATGCTTTAGAAGTCATTAAACATTTTTTTCAGCCGTTATTTGGATGTCAAAAAACTTTTTAAATCATGGTGGATTATATTGGAGTTGTACAAATGTCTTGTATGATTGAATGGTACACATACAACCTGTATTCTCAATAGACGGCAAAGTATGGTTGAGTTGGCTTCTTCGTTGTAAAAGCAGTGACCTTTCCATGCCTGTGTGTCAAAAGTTGATTACAAAATATAAAATTCAATTTAAAGACTCATCATAGAGTGATCGCTACTAACAAAGTGGTGAAATGGGTTCAGGGCTTGGAGGGCAGACGTTGAATGAGAAGGTGGCTTGCAGGTTGGATGCTAGATTGTCTAGCTCTTCTTCATTCTCATCAAAGTTAAATTGTGGTGTTTTTGTCTTTTCTGCCTGGTCCAACCTGAATCTTCGAATCTTTTGTTGGTTGATCATAGTTATTTTTTTCCTATTAACTAAAAAAAATTAAGAAAAGAAATATATTATATAATTTTATCGATTAAACCAAAGCTGTTATGGTTTTTTTTATTTTGGAAAAATGCAAATTTCAAATTAACCAACTCGAAGCTTAGCCACTTTTCCATCTCCTTCCAACTCTAAATTATGTAGTACTTCATTTTCTATGTTTGCAAATTCGTCCATGTGTTTGTGAGACTCCTGTAAGCAAATGGTTGTTATTGGAATGTTATGATGAATCCATAGTTTGTGAATTTTAAGCTTTTTTTACTTTTTTATATATTTTTTAAAACAATTAAACATTAAAAAAGCACAAGTTTAAAACTTTTCAGAGCAATCAATATTATTATTTATTTTCTCATGCAAGTTTTGAAAATATATTTATAAACATTTGAAACGATATATTAGCTCTGAACATTAAATCAAATTTTTGAACTTTTATTAAACAGCTGAAGGAACTTGTTAGTTTGTTAGTTCTGAACTTGAGCATGTTAACAGTGGTTACAAAAAGATTTGCATCATGTTTGTGAGACAAATGCAAACCTTTAAATAAAAATTTAGTTAACATCCTATACAGAATTTTATTCTTTTTTGATGACAATAAAAACAACAATGAAGCTATAGAAAAAAATGCAATTAAAAAAATTTATGAACTTTAAATGCAAAAGTAATAGTATAACAACAGCTGCGATGTAGGCTGAGCATGGGGTGACGGGCGCTACACAGAGCAGGAGTTTGACCATCATATAGCGCTTAATTGAACCTACTCCCCTCTCCTTATCCTCTTGACGTAATCTCCGAAATAAATCCTTCAACGAGATTTTTAGTTTTCAATTTGAGTTTTTCGGTTTAATAAATAAAATTATAATGGGTCTTTAAAAAAATTATGTTTATGTAAGCTTGAATGTTTAAAATGGTCCCTTGACTTATATAAACAAATATTAACTTGCCTTATTAAATGTTTTTCAAACTGAATTTGACACAAGCACTTCTAAAAGCACTCACTTCCAGATGCTTCATCAGCACAGCAACCACTATGTTCACCAGCACGAACTGAGAGATCAGGACGAAGACCACGAAGAAGACTGGAGCCATCACTCTGGATAATTAGATGGTGATGAAAAGTGGATGGTTTTCATTTATAACTTATAAAATTCAATTCTGAAAGTTTTTTATTGTGAGAGTTAAAAATAATTTATTTAAATTTTTAAAATATAGATAATTGAAACCTGTTAACGCAGCAGTTCTTGAGACATTCTTCACTGTGGTCACAATCGTCTCGTAAAGTGTCCTAAAATCAAAATAAAAAGTTTAAAATATTCAAAATATTTGAATTAGGAAATTATAATTTACGAAAAACACTTATATCCAGATGTTATAGACACTTTTCCGTGTATATTCTCATCGTCGAGCGCACGAACCTTCATGATTCCGTTCCAGTTGTCTCCAGTGGCGACTCTGAAGAGTGTCAGGAAGGCCATTCCAAAGTTCTGGAAGTGAGCGTGCTTGTCCAGGCCTTCGCATGGGTGGCTCGGCGAGCACTCTGAAGTCATATAAATATGTTTTTTGAAGAGACTGAATTTAGTTGAAGTATACAAATTAAACTTGTAAAATTAAAATGTATGAAAAATATTTTTTCTTTAAGAATAAAAAGCTTAAAAACTAACCAACTCGACCAAACATCTCAACTCCTAACGCAGCAAAAATGTAGAATAGGAGGAAAAAAAGCAAACCAAGATTTCCAACCTGACAAAATAAAGAAATAAAAACAGAAAATTATTTTTCATTTATTTTTTATATATTATACATCGTTATTAAAGTTTTTAAAACCAAAAATTAGTAACCTCAGGTAAGGCTTGAACTACAGTGTCTAGCAATGCTCTGACAGACCGAGCCATTTTCAAGAGTTTGAGAACTGTTTAAATCAATCATAAATACAAATGTCTATAAAAAAATCTTAAAAATTGTAAAATTCGAGAGCATACAAATGAATGAATTTCGATAGGGTTTGGTTTAACGGTGAGAAAAAAGTAATGCAAAAAGATCATAACAGTAGACCGGTTCTCAAATCAAACCATCATCATTCTAAAGAATGTTATTTGACAAGACAACATTTGTTTCTGCGTGCGCCTACGCCACTCGATCTGAACTCAGTTTGGCAGATGAAGACAGCTTGCACCAAAACTACATTCAGTCATCGCCATGGTTCCCGCCTCAGAAAAATTCCTCGTTCACAGGAATTGGAACTGACATATTGGTTGTGATAAACTTCATACTATTCAGACAAGCTTTCAATGTCTTTTAAAGAAAAAAGTTTTTCAAAACGAGGAATGTTCAGCTTATTATGAACAATTGGTTGCGCACTACAAGCTTCACAACCAGTCTTCAAAAAATCAAAATATGCGCTGCGCATCAAGGTGTAGAGCTCTGCAATCTAGTTACACAACCAGATTTTGTCAAACAATCCACAGTCTACATTCATGCCAAGACAAAACTCAAGTCAGTCGATGAACCCTGCTCTCACTGAAAAACAAACTGGTACAAACAGCTAAACCGTTGTATGGCGTTATCTCAACGCACCGGTGAAAAAGGCAGACCTAGTACAATGACTGTAGAAGGAGTCTGTTAAAAGTGCCGTGGTGGAAAAACGCAGATGTTTCAAGGAATGGAGAATATTAGCAGCGGTACAGAAAATAATGCTCGAAAACATGCCTACAAAAAGCTGTTCTTATAGCTATTGAGAATTATTTTTATAGTTTTGTCAACAGAATTTTCAACCTCGCTTAACAGATGCAGAAAAAAAGCAAAAAATATTCGGTTAGCTTTCAGTAAGGAATGATGTTGGCGTAATGAACTGTTGGAAGACACAAAGGGGGAGGCCTGAAAGGAGCACTATGAACGTCTGCTCAATCAAGAGTTCTCATGGTGTCAAGAAGATCCGTTGATGGGTGATCCAGTTGTAGGACTTGAGCTCAATGTTAAATATTTTGTCAAAAACAGAAAACACAAAGAGCAGATAGAACAAAAAAAGACAATTAAGACAGACTCCCCTAGCGAGTATAAATCTTTTTAGAATCATTTAGTCTTTATAAAATAAATCAGAATGTAAATGATAAAAATGATTTATCATCTTTACAAAATATCAAAAATGTTGCTGCATTATTTCAACCCATCATTCAAACTCACCCCTGGCTATCCTCATCACTCGGACAACTCTCACGATGGTCGGGTTGATGGCGATGAAGCCCAAGTTCACTTCATCCAGAGCTATGCCTATGATCGACAGAAGCACTATCAAGACGTCCAGTTTATTCCAACTGCCGCATTGATGGTAATAAATACTCAATTATTTATCTTTTTTAAAAATAAATAGTAAAAGTAAAAGTAGTGTTTTCTATTTAAATTTGAAAACATTTGGAACTTTCAACGATTTATGTTCTAGAACTCACCCTTTGCTGATATATCTGTAAAGACCGACAGCGGTGATCTTCACAATGCATTCTAGCACAAACACAGAAGTGAAAAAGTAATTGAATACTTTCAACGTTTGCTGAAGCGCCTGTGACAATAAAAATGTTATTTTAAAAAATTTATTTAATAATTAACAGAAATCCTTTTGTTTAAATTCAGTTTTTAATTTTAAAAAATCATATTTTTAATGCAAATTTAAACATTTAAAAAACCATTTAACTTTTTTATGATTTCAAAACCTTTCACTACTGCTTTTTCAATCATTCCTCACAAACCTTTGGCATTTTGTAGTACTCGAGAGACATGGTGATGACATTGACGCAGATGACTGCTGAGATGGCGAGGTCAAAGTACTTGCTGGACACAAGACCATGAACCCAGAGACGTGGTTTGGAGTAATGGCACCAGTAAGGGGCCTCTAGGAGTTCTGAATAGTGGGTTGGATTCTTTAGGATTGAAAAATAGGTTTAAAAAAGTTGACAAATTATAAATATTTGTTAAAAAATGTTTTTTAGTTTTTATACATTATAAAAATATCTCAAGTTTTTGAGCAGATTCTATATTTGTTATTTCATTTATCTTATTATAAATTAAAGATTCTCAAAAAGTCTAAATTCTAACTTTTCCTTTTCAGTTCCATCTTCTTCTTGTACCTCAACTCCCTCCTGAGCCTCTCTTCTTCCTCCTGATCTTCTCGGCACTTGTGGAAGTTTTCCACAACCACTCCCACAAACATGTTCAAAACGAAGAAGCCCACCAGCAGCAAGAACGAGATGAAATAGAAGAGACACCATACATTGTGGTTTTCTTTCGGCTATAGAGAGATGTTTAAGTTCGAATGAATTATAATTAAATTATATAAAAAAATATGTGTTTAATTATAGTCAAGAATTTAGGATATTAAATTGAAATGAAATTAATTTTTATTAGCAGAAAAAAAAATACAAAAATTTGCAACAATATTTTTTTATAAAGATAACGATAAAAAAAATCAAATAAAAAATCTTCATAAATAAGCAATTATTTGCGTTCAATGGCTCATTAGTGCAATTACTTGTTGGTTGACGCCGACAGCATCGAGACCAGTGTACATGATGTTCACCCAGCCATCTTTCGACGCTAGCACGAATAATGACATTAAAGCCTGCGTAGTGGGGGAGGGGGTTCGGGTGAAAAGGGAAATTGTATTTTTTAATCTTTGACAGAGTGTATTGGAGTGGGGGGGAAGTGAGATTTTTTGCCATTGATGGTTTAAGTTATGGTTCTGAGAAAGTTATCTGAACATTTGTCAATGTTTTATAAAGAGTGTAAAATTAAGTGAAATAAAACGTAAATAAACATTTTTTTAAAATTAATTTAACAAGAATAAAATATTTGGAAAAAAAACACATGAAATTAAGTAATGATTGAAGTTTGATGACATTTAGTGAAATGGTCGAAAGAGAAATGGCAATAAAACTTGAAATGAAAGAAACTAGACGAATAAAAGGCAAAATGAAATAGTTAATTACTTGTCCTAAGTCGTCAAAGTTGTACTTCGTGTTTGTCCAACGATACCTGTGGACAATAAAATGTCAAAGATATTTTTAATTTTTTTAATGTATATCAAAATATGAAAAAGTATTTTTAAAGAATTTAAAATCTTCATTTTATTATGGTCTTAACTTTTAATTTCACAAAACATTATGTGATAATAAAAACAAAAATCATTAAAATCAACTCTACTCAAGTTTTTTTCTATCTGAATGCAATTTGAGATTGCGTGATGTGTCATAAAGTATACAGCTTTTAGAACTTTTTACTACACAAATAATTAGATAAAATAAATAAAAGCTTGTATAATTTTTATAAATTTGATAAATTAGAAAATTTCAGTGGTTTCCACAAGTTTTACTAATATTATTTATATCTTCTATTTTAGCAGATAAAATTCCCACTGTGTTCTTTAAGCTATTTAAGAAATATGAATATCTTCATGAAATATGAAAATTAATATTTTAAACTTTAAATTTGAGAAAGTTCTATATATAGTTTTAACAATAAAAGTTATTTTCATTAAAAATGAACAATTAAATTGTTTAAATTTCATTTTAAAACACTTTTCAATAAATTTAAATTTTATAGAGGCACATTCCGAATTATGCCTTTTTAAGTCAGACATTTATATTTTCTTAAACTTCCTTTTTTGAAGTTTGAAAAAACAGTTTTTGAATAATTTGCATGTCATACTTGGCTTTTTTACAAATTCTTACTTACATATTTAATCCCTTCTCGTCTGTATTAATCCAGTAAGTTTTTAAATTAGTATATAAAAAAAGTTAAAATTATTTAATTTCATAAAATACATAAAAAATGATTAAGCACATCACCACCAAAATCATCAACTTTTTAATATTCTTTCATTGCATTATCATTCTCGCTACAAAATCATCAGCATCACCTGGCTCCTTTGTTGATGCAGTCTGTCTTGTTGAAAACTTCAGTCAGCTCTGCGCCTTCACAATGGTAGAAGGTCCCTTTGAACAACTGCGTGAAGGGAATCCTTCATTAGATTGACCAGCTTGAATTATTATTTTGTACAAATAGTTTTTTTTCAATCCACATTATTAAAACTAATGTTTCACCCACTTGAACTCCTAGAATGCCGAAGATGACGAAGAAAGTGCAACAGATGAGGACAATATTGCCGATGGGTCTGAGAGAAGAGAGAAGGGTTTGCACCACCAGTTTTAAGCCAGGTGCCCTGCTGATCACTCTGTAAATGGTTTAAAAAACTAAATTTAAAAATAGACAATTATTTAAATTAATGCTTTCCCGATTCATCTCTTGCTTATTTCATTGATCCCTTCAAGCGACCACTCATTTTTCAACTAACCTCAACGGTCTTAAAGTTCTCAGCAGTCTGAACACCCTGAAGATGCCAAAGCTGCTACGGTTCCCTGCTGCTGTGACCATGACGACTACATCCAAGAGAGAAGTTGCAACCAGCCACCCATCCATTAAGTTCCATCCACTTTTGAGGTAGGCGTGCTTGGAGATTAAGAAGCCTTTTGCAAGCAACTGTATGGTTGATGTGGTCTGAATAATAATCTTGATTATTTATTTTTTTCTTTTTGAAAATATGCTTTTTGATGTATAAGTTTTACAACTTCAATTTTTGATATACTTTTTATTCTGTTTTTAATATTATTTTTGATGTTCACGTGCAATTTTTTTGTTACTCAAACATTCAGTTGAAGAAAGCTTGCAATAATTATTTTTTTACACTTTTACACTTTTATTTTTTTTAAAGTTTATATTTTAAGAAAGTTTGTGATGTAATGTATCAGTGTAAAGATAATTATTTCCACGGCTTTCTTGTGTGATAATGGCTCATCTATATTTTATGATTTCTTAGTTGTATGTTCATAAATATTTGTTACGCCTATCTTTAAAAACCCCAAAAAAACTATTTTTTATAATGAGTTTATTGCGTTTTATTATTAACCAAAAGCATTTTCAAAATTAAAGAATAATTCAACAATGTTTAATATTATAAGCTATAAATAATGTTCAAAAAGTAGCGCTCACTTTGATAATCATTTCAATCAGAAAAATAAACGTGAAAACGTAGTTGGAAATGTTCAAGAAAATTCTTTCCTGGAAAAAATTAAGAATTCTGTGAAAAATTTAAAAACTAATAATTTCAATAAAATATATTCTCACTAATGAGACCATAAATAGAAATAATATATATTTTAAAAATAAATGAGAAAAAAGGTACAGTGGTATGGGGAGGGATATCTGGTCGTTCCATGGCGAGGGTGATGCAGTTCAGCATAATGAAGACGAGGATGCTGTAGTCGAAGCACTTGCAGGATATGATTCTGTTGCACAAGAGACGTACTCTGAAAAAGTGAGTGGAAAAAGTTTGAATTGTTAAAAATATGTAGATGATGATGATAAATGGAATATTAAGAAGATTTAAGTGTTTTTCTTTTTTGTTGTTGAAAAAAAGTTGAAATAATTAAGTGGGTTAAAAGTTTTATGAAATAAAAAATTATTTAGACATAAAACTAAAAACTGAATTTATATGGGTTAAAATGTGATAAGATTTTTGAACGTTATTATGAAATATTTTTATTATTTAGATATATTGCATGTTTTTAGGCATATACATTTCTAAACAAAAGTTTCGTGTGTATCAGTTTTCTATTATTTCATCCGGGTCATTATCACGCTTTGGTGGGAGGAATTATGACATTAGAAATAACTTTTTTATTTGTCAAGGTTGCTTTAAAAAGTCTTCGCCAGTCTTTTTAACAGTTCGCTTCTTTTTCGTGCTTTGCTATTTATGAGTTTTGCTAATCTTAGAAAACCTTTATTTAATAGATTTTAATTGTTAGATTTGAAAAAAACTATTTTATTATTTCTTTTTTGTTTAAAGTCATTTTTATCGTCGTTATTCTAATTTTCATAAGTTATTTATTGGCCTAATGTTTATTCCCCATTACTCTTTTTTAGTACATTTTCTTTTTTAGTTGTTTTTTGTTTAACAAACTATTTAATATTTTACAACACTTTTTTTAAAATCTCGAATATGAAAATATTTTTATTAAAATATGTGTGAACCCTAAGTAAATTTAAAATAAATTCTTTAAGAAAAAAATGGTGTTTAATGCTTAACCGCGTTTCACTATATCTATCAATCACAAATTCATTTAATTTTAACTCCGTAATTCGTGCCACTTAATTTTATTTTTAATTCAAAAGTAAAATCTCATAACTATAAATTTCACCAACTGAGCTATCTCATCCGTTCTACATAAGAGGCTCTGGCAAATATACACCATTTCAACCCTTTCCATTACCCCCTATTATGCCTCTACTCACCGGTTTTGAGGTGAGAATATGTAGAGAGAATATTGGTATCTTTCCAAAAAGAATTCTGGAACTCTTCCGCAACACAAAAGGTTGAAAACCTTGATGGAAAAGTATGGAAAAGATCAAGTAATTGCCTTCATGGTGTTACTTAAAAGCTCTTAGAGTAGATTTTAGGATGTTTTAAAAGTTGTTGGTAAAATCATGGTGATAGTAATAGTAGACCCTAAATATAATTTTATGAATATTTTTCAATTTCAAAATTTCTATTATGAAAGAAATGTATTAGTTATTTAATTTCGAATTTGTTTAAATCTTTTGTACAAACACACACATTGCTGAAGACAAAAAATGATAAATATTGATCAAGATAGTTAAAGATTTTTTTAAAAATTAATTTTTTGATTTTAATAAAACAAACACGCGTTGAATGAAAAATGTTTGATTAAATTTAAATCCAAAGTAAAAAACAAACAGTTATTTTAAGTTATATTTTAATGACATTTAAATTCTTAATGAAAAACAGTTATTTTAGGGTATAAATTATAAGAGAAAGTTGCTTAATCAACGAGCAACCTTGTTATACTGGGTCATATCCTCTTCCTCCATCGGCAAGAAAATATCCTCCACAGTCGCCTTATCATCGTCAAGTTGACAAACGTCGGTTTGAATTCCAATTTTTTCTATTTCACCTTCTTGTTTTCCGACTTGCTTTTTCATTAGTTTTTCTTTCCGAAGTGCAAAGAAAGGAATGCTTTTTAATTTAAACCTTTTGCTGAAAAATCTTTTGTGAGTGTTTTTTAAAGTGCCCTGAGGTGTGACAATATCCATTTTCGTGTAATTTGTGTTGGTTTTGTTATTGCTAGTTTTTATTTGGATTTTATTCTTTTCGTTATTGTTACTATTTTCCCAGTCATAATTAGAAAATTCATACTTTAGCATCATTTTTTCATCATCATCTTTTAGTTCCTTCTCAATTGTATTCACGACTGTGTTATTACTATTGTGTTTGCTGTGCTTCGTGCTCGTGTTGGTTGTTCCTTTACTGTTGAGAGTGTTTTTATTGTTATTAGTTCTAAAAATCTTCGAGAAGTTTCTCTTCAGACATTGTGAAGCTCGCTTTAAAACGTTAAGTTTGACACTGCTGACATTGCTATCATAAACGACGTTTTTATTGTTGTCTTTGATCAACAAGTCGATGTATTTGTTACCGTTAACGATATTACTGTTATGAAAGTTTTTATGGTTGTTGTTAGCAATAATATTGTTTTTATTTTCTTCATTTTCTTCATCAAAAACCTCGAAGAATGAAAAATGTAGATCGTTTTTACTTTTGACAGAATGCCCTAAGTGATAAGGCATCACCAAGATGTCATCATTAGCAGGGAAAAGACCATTCCCCTTTTCTGGCACTAATTCTTGTTTTATCCCGTTTTCGTAAACGTTGAAATTTTTATTAAAAGAATCGGAGTTTGAGGGATAAAGACATGAAGAAATTGACTCTTTGGTAGAGATTAAATGTGGTTGATGAAGTGCGGAGTCTGTTACAAAAGACTGATCATTTAAAGTTTGTTGGTTTTGTCTGTTAAGTGGTTGATTACTGAAGTTGAGAGAAACATCAGAAGAGCTGCCTTGGAGTGGCTGAAAGCTAGAGAGTGCAGCGTCAGGAGTCAAAAGAAATGAATTGTAGTTAAATGTTTGGTTCAAAAGGATGGTAGGAGAAGGAAGAGGTCTGTTGAGATGGTGAGTTTGGTAGATTGAATTCAAGTCAGATGGTGGAGATTTTTGAAAGAGAGAAGAATGGGAAAATTTTTTCTCATTTATTTCTTCAAATAATATACTCTGAAAAAAGTTTAATGAAGAGTTTAATTTATCATCAATGTTTGCTCAACAATTAAAGCATCTCAGAATCGAACTTAAATGGACAAGTTAAATATCATTGTTTACATTGCGTGCAATCGTGTTTTTTTAGCTTTTTTCTTCAAAAATTTGTTAACGTGTTCTTATAAAAATGCGCTGTATACATTTTGAATGTTAAAAGTTTCCTGTTTGCTTTCATTTGAAAGAGATACAAAAAGCATTCTGAATTTGAATAAAAATTTAAAAACCCTTTTAAGAGTGTTTTTAAATATTAACGAATTTTTTATTATATTTTAAAAACGTTTATAACTTTTAAAACGCTTATAACTGAATAAAAAAATGCAGCGAGAAAAAGAATAAGTATTCTAATATAATTTGATTAATTAACTGGAATAATAATAACTCTATCAAGTTTTGAAATTTTCTGAGCTTCAATTTACGTTTAATAATTATATTTTATCTTTCTTCAAACATCACACAAATCTAGTTTGCTTAAAACTGTAACATTTAAATTAAATTATTTTTACTTTTGAACTACTTAAGATATTCAATATTACTTAAAGAATTAATTGCAATAATAGAACAATATTACTTTTAACTAACCTGTTCTATTGCGGAATCCGCTATAGGCTTGATGTCAGTAGTGACTGCAAAAGCATCCGAACCACACGAGATATTCCCACTAACAAAGCCATTGCAACTTGCAATATTAGCTCCATTAACATCGAAACCTTCAGAGAAGCTTGTATCTTCTCTAACAGTGTCAATGCCTACACAACACACTTCATTGCCTTTAGCTCCGATATCACCAAAGCCACCCAGACATTCATCAACGTCAGCCCTGAAGCCGTTGCAACTCCACTCGCACGTGTTGGTAACACTCTTTTTGTCATCTTCACGCTCACTCATGCATGAATTCGAAGAGCTTTTATGAAAACTCTGAAAGTCTTCGGATCTTGCATATGGAGACATTTCGTGGTTAAGAGGTAGAACGTGGGAGTAACGATGATTCAGAGGACTGTGTTGGGGAGTGGCCAGTGTGTGCGTGATGATGGGAGCAGAAGAGGGGAGGGTGGAATGTGGAGGAAGCTGTAGGCTGTCTTGAAAGGAGATTGCCGAGAAGGCGAGTGGCGGCGAAGACGGGGCGAGGTATGAAGGTGTGAAGAACTGAAAATTGTTTTTCTGGGAATATAAGTTTTCTTCCAGGTTCGCGTTATACAGTGAAGAGTTTTGATTCTTTTCACTCGTGATTGTGTTGTGGTCATCGTGCTTTTCAAATGGTTTTTCTTTTTCTATGAAAAATTTATAATTTGAAAAAGCTATGAATTCTATTATAATCTATTAAAACTAAACAACAACAAAATTTTAAAAGTATTTATAAACATGAATTTCAATTTAAACTAATAGGCTCAAAAAAATATTTAGATTACAAAATATATAAGACAAAATAGAAAAATTATGAAATATATATCATAAATATTAAAAATAAAAAATACATTTCAAAACTTGAATTATGTTTTAAACTCTTTTGAAATAAATATCAAAAATATTTGTTTTATATTTTAACTTTTTCAAAATTCTAAAATTATTTTTTACAAATTGAACTGTTTTCTTTGCAAAAGTTATAAATATCTTAAATTTGCTTAAATTTTCATAAAATTAATTTATTTTTTTAGATATTGCTCAAAACCCTTCTTTTTAAAATTCTAATTAGTTTTATTCGTTTAAAATATATTTAAATACATAGCTTTCAAGTGTAAAAACTCTTCTTGTCACGTTTAAAATTCATTCAAGTCTATTAAAAAATTCATTATTTATAAATTAGCTTGGAATGTTATCTTCAAGACACTCATTTTATAAGAAGAAAAATTAAATTTTCAAAAAACTAAAAATTAAACTATCGCAAAAATTCTTATAAAACATGTTCTCAATGCTTTGAGCTTCACAGCAAAAACTTTGTTGACTGTGCATGCATTTCAAAACAGTTCCTAAGCTACAATTTTTTTCAAAAAATTTTTTTAACAAAAAATAGGCTATTAAAAAAATACTTTTAATTTTAGGATGATTTTTTTATATCAAGAACAAAACGAATCGCAATAAGCTCACTGAATAAAAAAAACACGAAGCGACTTTTAACTTGAACGTTTCCTAACTTTATATATTCACCTTCTAGGTTTGAAAATATTTTCAAACACCCAACTAGCATGGCTAAACACGCATATTTAACTCACATTTATGGATTTCACCGGTTTTGTGGTTACGTTTGTGTAATTTAATGATTCTGTCTGCATGCACAAGTAGCTTTCTAAAAGCTATTAAAAGGTTTTCAAAAGTTTTAATCAAATTATTTTTTTCGATTAGACTTTATCATCACCTTTGATACTTTTATGCAATGATTAAAAGCTAAAAGTGCTTAAGTAGACCTTTTTGCACAAAAATATTTTTTCAACCAATATGTATGCCTTATTTTGACTTTTATTGAAAATTCATTTTTTTTATTTACATTATAATAATTTAAATTATTGATGTCTTATTTTTGTCTTCAAGTTTGAATTTTATGGAAGTTGTGATATATGATCAAGATGGAAAATGAAAGCGGAAAAAACAACACCACTGAAAACAAAAAAAAGAAGAAAACTACAATAATGACACCTTTCCTGCATTAACACCTTCTAACTTATTCAGCATGCTTTATAGGCCTCTTACTTATTGCTTTCAACCATCTATTTTCCAAAAGAACTTTCTACAATTCATTGCATTCTTATAGACTTTTATATATCAGACTGAATTTCAAAGTTATTTAAAAAAATTATTTGCTTAAACAATTAAGCAGATTAAATTATTTAAAGTTTTATTATATTTTTTTTATATTTCGTCACCTACGAAATTTTGTAATAAGAATTAATTACTCATCAAAAACTCTGAAAAATAGAATCATTTAAAATGAACTCAAAATAAAAAATATTTGTCGAAAAAAATAATTTCAGGAATGATTTAGAAAAATTAAAAAACCTTTTATCTGGCTACTTTCAAAGCTGCGAGAACGACAGAAAATGTTCGACTTGTTATTTCTATTAACCTTACCAACATATTCTAAACTCTCATTAGTAGTATTTTTTATAGAAAGTGAAGTTTTAGTAGTTGTTTCGGTTTTTTGGCTGTTCTGATTGTGTGATATGTTGTAGTTTAGCAGTGGATCAATGCTGCATATTTTTCCATTCTTGGAGAGGTCTATTGAGTTCTTATTATCACCATTATTATTATTACCGTCTCGGTGCACATTTTCATTATCAATATTTATTTCATCTTCAAAAATTGTAACACCTATCTTATTTCTAACGAACTTTGTTGTTCCTGACTTCTTATTTGTGGTTTTATTTCGAGAACTGTCATCATCGCTGTTTTCGTCATTGTCGTCATCGTCGTAAAATGATTTTTTCTTTCTACGACTTTTTTCACCCATTTCCTTGTTTCCACACTCTTCTAAGTTCATTAAACTTTTTTTGCTTCCAACCTGAAAATGATAATTATTTAATGAAAAGTAATGATGTAGTTTTAAAAGTATACTTTGAAAAGCTCTCACAACACTATTAATTCCTAACTTTAAAAGGGTTTAAATCCTGTATGATCACGCGTTTGAATCATATTTTTATATATATTTTAATTGAGTTTAATTCAAATAATCTGTAAAATGAAGAAAAATTGAGTAAATTATCATAAGGCAAAAATCTTTCAATAATATAATTTAACAGCTTTCTAATAAAAAAATTCTCTATTAAATAATTAAAATTAATTGTTATTCAAATTTTAAAATTATATGAATTTTCTTATTTTAATAGTATTTAAAAAAATTGACTAATTATTTAAACAAAAAAGTCAATTAAACATTCTATAAAACTAATAAATATTTTTCCCGTTACCATATTTCACACCACGCATTCTAGTTTAATTTTGAAAAATGATAAATATAATAGTACGACATTTTTTTGCTAAGGTAAAGCACGAAAACTACGAATGTATTTTATTAGGCCATACTTTTTTCTTGCAAACGCACGCACCTAAAATATAAAGAACTGTAAATATGTCGAAAACAATGCTATATTTTATGTTTGTTGAAATTCATGGCTTTATGTTTGTTAAAAATAATTTTGAAAGTGAACATTATTCTTTCATATTATAACCTAAAGTCTTTAGTAAAGACCATATATAAAGAGTTTGTAGAAATTGTAAGAACAAAATTTATATAAAATAAGTTCACAAAATTGTGAAATAATTTTGGTTCTGAATATTATAAATTAAAAATAATCCATTTTTTATCTGAAGCTTTTTGAAATGCTTTTATTTTTTTTAATCGGTTGGTCTGAAGCGCTAACTCGTTTTTTTACACTTATTATTACTTGAACTTGTTTCCATGATAAATAATTTTTTTATTATCTTCCAAACAGAAAAAATGAAATGGAAGGATGAACCGACTTTGAGCCTAAGCAAGGCACCGCCAGCACGGCCACAATCGTGCTAGAAAAGTCGCCAAAAACAGCGCGTTTTAAAAAAAATGTGCCAGTTATTTTTATGTATTTATTCATATGTTATTATTTTCTATTACATCAAGGAAAAAATTAAATTTATAATAAATAATAATTATTATTTTTATAATTATACAAAGTTTGAGTCTTATTATCTTTCATAACTGAGTGATCTTGAAGCTCGTTCGGGTTAAAGACACGTTAATAATATTTATCGTATTTCATTTTATTGTATTGTACTGAGAATTCACACAAAAAGCAAAAAATTCATAGTTTCATGGTAGTTACAAACTGCCTAATTTAAAAAGTTATTTTAAAAAATTAGAATTCAAGACGCTTCATAAATATTCAGATTTTATCGTGTTAGAAAATTGGCTTATCTTTTAAAAAACTTCATGATTAATGGTTCGACATTCACATTATAAAATAAGATATGCATTGAAATCATCCCACAATGAAGTCGTCGAACATTATGGTTAGGAAAAGACAAAAAAAAGTTTCTATAATTTTGAGTGATTTAAATGTGCGACGAGTTCAATTTAAACAAAAAATAAGGATTAAAAAATGAAATGAATCAGCTAAGAAATTTCAGCGCATGCAGTTGTGAATCGATTTTAGATACTGAAATGAAATAAGTTATCTTAGATACATAAAACATATTAAATATTGAATTTATTTAAAATATATATAAAAACAGCCTTCATGCAGTTTGAGCCTTTTTTCTTCCATGCACCTAAAACACTAGCCTGAGCTTCGGATGAAAATCCTTCGACCAGGATAGCCACGAGGAGGTTGAAAAGGACGTAGTTGCCGAAGGTCATCAGTGTTATGAAATACAATGACGCCCATTCAGATGTTCTTGACATTCCTGTGAAGTTTTGTGGATTTGGATGAAGTCCATGTTTGGAAAAAAATATTTTTTTGAATTATTTCATGATCGTGAAAGCAAAATTCAAAAAACTTGTAAAATAATTAACACAGAGAAAATTAGGAAAGTACACTTGTTGCATACCTGCATACAAAACCTCGTGCCAATCTTCTTGCGTCAGAATCTGCCGGAGGGTGGAGATTATAAGAAGAATGTTAAAAGAATGTGGTTTTAACAATTCTTCAATTTTCTCAACAAAAATTCAGTCCAAATGTTTGTTTCAATTTTTTAGTTTTAAAAATAATAAGATTTTGTGAATGATGGTTTTACTTATCCTTTTTCACACCTGGAAAACAGTGATGGTTGCCCATAGAAGAGTGTCAAAGTTTTTGCGTTTACAGCCTCTTTTGCCACGTCCGTCCACGTCACAAAACTTGCAACCAAACAGATTCATGCCCAAAATACTGTTGCGTTTTAATTCAATATTATAGTTTTAATTTGATATTATAAGTTTCCCTTTTTACTTTTGTTTTTGCAAGCTTAATATTTTTATATGAATAAATCGAAAAGAAAAACAGATGCGGCCAGTTTACCTGAAGATGAAAATGAAAAGAACGAGCAGACCGAAGAACATGGCAACATTGTCCAAGGTCCTCAGCATCACTATCATCTGGTGCCTCAAAGCAGGCAAGAAGCGAACCAGCTTCAGGATGCGCAACAGCCTGCGAATCGATGGCAAGACTTTCATTTTTCAAAAAGGATTTTTTTAATAAATACATATTAAGGTATAATTGAAAAAATAATTGGTTAATCTAGCGGAATGAGCCTAAGATTAATCTCAAAATATTAATAAAATATTATTCCAAAAGCATATTTTTAATTTTAAATAATCCAAAACAAAATGTGAAGCTAAACATTTATATCTATTTTTTTTCTAGCAACCAGCCTGAATGTTCTCAAGACTGACAAGCCACTCGAGCCGCCCTGCATCAACTCGACCACACTCAGCACCACTATGAAGCCGTCGAAGATGTTGAAGCCGTTCTTTATGTATCTTTTCAATAAATAAAAACAAGAAAATAGAAAGGTTTAAAGTATTTTTAGAAAATACAATTTATGGCAGGTTTAGATATTGAAATAAATTTTAACTAGTTATTTTCAAACTTTTTGAAATACTTTTTTTATAAAAACATTGTTAGAATAAATTGAGTTAAAAAAATATTGTACCTTTATCCTCCTTTAGATACTTAATCCCACGATCAATTATTTATACTCGCCCTCTCCAGCAATCCCCCCCCCTACAACCCTCAAACACCCCTCATCCATCCACTTGTTATCACCTCCAGAATCCTTCAGCCACCAGCTTGAGTATCATTTCGACGGCGAATAAAGAAGTGAAGACGAGGTTGCTGCACTCGATGACGCTGCTCAAGTACTCAGGCTGTGAAATTGAATAATTAACTCCTTATTGGCTTGACTCACAATTAAGAGTTGAATTCATGAAATAATTTAAATTTTAATTTTAATTTACATTCACATTTTTAATTGGTTGGCATACATTTTGTAAACCATTAGCTAGATTTATTTGTTCTTTAATGAAAAAAACAATTAGAGTAACTATGTAAAAATTTACTTTTTTTACAATTAGTTTTTAGGATCAAGATGATAATTTTATTTTTCCCCAATTAATTTGCAACTTAGCTTTGAAATTTTCGAAATAATTATTATTAAAACGTTTGAAGCTATCATACTTTTGAAATATTTTTTTATACTTTTTTCTAATTATTTTTTTTATAAAGCTCTTTTCATAAGAAATTCTTTTTAAAGATCAAAAACTAAAATAATTTATACACTTGTTTTTGATTTTTTATTGTTATATAACTTCAACGGGTTTTTATTTTTAGGTGCGATCATAAATATTTTTTCTTTCATAAATTGTTCTTTGGAAATATTTAGCTAATTATACCTAAATGTCTTCATCATTCCTCCGTTATCGAATTAATTCATAATTATCTATCAAAGGGATGATGAATTGATGTTTTTGCAATAATTCCTTAATGCACTCACACTATCACCTAATTAGAAACACACTAACCTGGTTATGGTACTCCACACCCATCGAAAGGGTGTTGATGAGGATCGCCACCAAGACTCCCTTGTCATAGTATTCACTGCTCACCCACCTCCTTACCACTTTTCGGACGTTTCGCCAACACGCTGAATGGAAGGAAAGACTCTTAAAAGGCTCGAATAAGCCAGGCTTTTGAAATCAAAATAATGCCTTTTGTTTTTTTTGTGTTAAAGTAGATTTGGATTGACTTATTGAGATAGTTATGTTGAATAAAAAACATAATTAAATCATTAATATTTCGTTGAAGAATATTTAAAAAAATTCAAATTTGAAAAAATCATTTGAGTGAATGAAAAGATAGTTAAATACTCTTAGACATTTCTAATTAAAGAAAACGTCAACATTTTTTCAAATTTCTTAAAAGTTTCTAACATTAAAAATGCATTAAAATTGTTTTGAAGATTTCTCAAAACTGAGTTTTTATCCTTTAAAAGTGGTTTGTGCTGTTTTATGTTTAACTGAAAATTTCTGATTTAAAGTCAATGTACAAAGTAAAAGGTTAATGTTTTTCGCAAAATAAAATAATTTTAAATAAAAAATAGATTTTCAAACGAATTCAGTTCTATTGTAAGAATTTTTTTATTAATGAAAACGATAAATTTTGTAAAATAATTTGTATCCTTCAAAATTCTTTGAAAACAAATAACAGAAAGTTTTAAATAAATAAAAATGTTTTAGATGTTTAAAACAAACGGTTTCTGCTACATTTTGATTGTTTCTGCGAAAGTCTGGGAAAAGATTACAGAAAGATCTGGAAAGTTACTCGACGAATGTTTGAAAACATGAATAATGTCTTCTCAAATTGAAATATAGATTAAAAGAACGTTGGCTAAACTTTATTATTTAAACTTTATTTCTTTTTACATTTTGGTTGGTTCTAAGCAAAATTAAAACGTCTTTTCGAAGTAAATATAGTAAAATATTAGATAAACAAGTCGATAATAATAATAAATAATAAATAGAAAAATATAATAACTGAAAAAGATAAAGCTTTTTAGTTTATCACATATTCTATTGAACTCCACATTAATCATAATTAAACTCGCATTCAGTATTTATCATCAACTCTCTTAAAGCGAATAAAATTTTATTGATTCATTACTATTAGAATTTATTTGCTGTATATATATTTATTTGGAGTGTTTCAAATGTGTTATTCAAGTAGATTCTAAAAATGTCAATCAATAGTTACTATTTCCTAGAAGCAGAAAAAAACATTTTATTTTTCAAGACTTAAAAAAAGATTTAATATTTTAGTTTGCAAGAGCAGGTGTTGAAGATTATAAATAATTTTCCCTCTTTATGCACCACACGCTCATAGCTTTAACAAACAACACATTCGCATGTTTCACGTTTGCTTTCACTGAAATATCTCACCTTTCATGAAGTTCTCTCGATGATCGTCATCATCGTCATCATCCAGATACTCACTGTCTTCGTCACCATCGTCACTGCTGTCATTTTTAACGTCCTCGACGTCTTTTGCAGCTTTATCAAAGTCATCAGGGTTGTTACTCACGCTACCAACACTGCTCAGTGACTTCTTGTTGCCAGGCCTATCTGAACTCCGCTTCTGTTCTAATGACGACTTGTGCTCTGTGTGAACTGTGATGTTTGTGGCAATGAAAAGAAGTTCGAGAGATAAGTTAGGATTGGGATGAAGTAATGATGATGAATAATGTGACTTGAGATATTGCTAAAAATAATGATGATGATAACGAGGATAAGGGGAAGATAGGTGCTAATCGATGTGAAGACGATGAAGATATAAACGATGAAGCTAAAGGTTATGAACGCGTGTAAATGTCTATAAAAGCCCAAGTGGACTTTTAAAACTAATTCACTGGGCAACACAAAATTTGCTGTCAAAGGTTTTTTGATGGATTTAGTATAATTTTATAGTGCTGAATCCAAAAATGATATTTTCTTTGTTCAATCAAGTCAACTTTTTCATCTATGGTCACGTGACCGTTTTCTTTATTCTCCATATATAAAGAATATTTAATGTTGTTTTTTTAGCAATTTTTTATATTTCTGAAATTCAAAACAGGTTATTTTTATTTAGTTATTAAAAGCTTATTTGAATTTTAAGTAAATATATTTTCCATATTTAGTAGATAAAAAGAAAAAAGCTAGAAGGCATTGCCAAAACAACCCAGACGTTTTTTGTTATATATGCGGTGAGTATACTCTACTTTCTAACAGAAATCCAGTGACTAATTTTATAAAGATGGCTTACCACAGCTATTTTAACTTTTAGCTTGGTAACCAAGATAAAAATTGGGCTCCACACATGCACAGAGAATCTGTGTCGTTGGACCAAAGGCAAGATGAGTAGCTTAAAGTTTGGTATTCCTATGGTTTGGAAGGGACCAAAAAACCACGCTAATTTTTGTGTTGTTGATGTAAAAGGAATAAATAGAAATAACAGAAATAGTCTTGAATATCCTGATCTGGAATCAGCACGTCGTCCAGTTGCTCATTGCAACGAAATTCCTGTACCTGTTCCCACTGAACTAAACAGTTGAAAGGGATGAAAACTCATCTGTTGAAGAGAAAAAAGAAGATGATGACGTATTAGTTAATGAAGATGTTCCAACTCCATTTTCACAAATGGAACTAAATGATTTAGTTCGTGATCTCAACTTATCTAAATCAGCTGCTGAACTTTTAGCATCGAGACTGAAAGATAAAAATATTCTTTGTGACGATGTTCGAAACACTTTTTATCGAAACAGACATCAAGAGTACCTGCATTTTGTTTGCTGGACACTGAAAAGAGATGTGTCTACAAATGAGCACCAAAGAAGTTGCAAAAAAAGAAAAGTTATGCCTTGATTGTTTAATAAAAACTTGAAATTCTTTTTTATGTTATTTTTTACTTATACTTACCATTTAAAAACTAATGAATTTGAAGTTTTAAATATGTTAAATTTATGTTGTATTAAAAATAATTTTTTTCAAATAAACAGACTCTAAAAAATAGTAATATAAAGATATGAAAAAACCGCAACAAATGTCAGAGAGATTTCATTGAAAATTTCAATTTTTTAAAATTAAATTAGCTTAAAAACTTGACCTGATACAGAAAAACTGAAATCATTTTTGAAATCAGCAGCTAAAATTCTGTATAAATCAGTTTAAAAAGTTCAAACAGCAAAAAAATTTTTGTTTTTTGTTGCCTTGTGATATTATTAGTAACAAGCGCCTATGAATGAATCATTAAAAAAATAAATAAGGTTTAAAGCAACTAGTTGCATTTTTTCTAAAAAAGTTTATAAAATTTATATTTTTCATTTGATACATGAATCAAACTTAACTTCCAAAAAAATATTTCAAAGAATTTGAGCTAAGAAGCTAGTCATTTTAATATATTTTCATCAATGTTTCCCAAAAATTACTCATTCTTTTTTTGCAAATTTTTTTTCTGAATTCTTCTGACACTATTAATCTTAAAGGAAGTTTGCCAATAAATAATTTAAATTTTTTAAAAACTTCTATTACTGAAATCATTCATATTTTAGACGAAAAAAATTAATAAATTAGATAGTTTATCAATTATTTCCATAGTTTTAAAAGCTAAGTTGAACGAGTATTTATTTAAACTAATTGCAGTTCAAATAGAAGAAATATTTGGTTTCTCTAAGTTATCCAGTGTCAAAAGATTAAAATAACACTTATAAAATTATTTTTCTCCGAACCAGCCTATTTATTTTTTGAATTCCATCAAAATTAGACGAATTTTTATTGAAAAAAAAAATCATTATTTAATAATGCAAACGTTAGAGTCATTTCCTACACTACTAATGCAAAGAGTGTTTAAATATTTGTAAACAAAATTCACCTTGCAATTAAAAAACATTAAACAAATGATAAAATTAAAATTGAAGTTAAAATTGAGATTGAAAAGTAAAATTAAAAACTTAAGTTTAAAAAAACTTTCTGACGTTTTCGAATTTTTAAATGCTTCAAATATAAAGTTTTTTTAAAAATATTGACTAAAAGAAAAATAATTGTTCAAAACTAAAACTTATTTTTTACAATTAAATTGATGCTTGTGACTATCGTTCATTACAAGAAGACATCAATATCATCTATTAAACCAGTTAATCATACCAAAAACTTTTTGCATCTAATGATTAGAGCAATGAGCCTCAGACCCAAAGCATTCAAACTTTCTGCCGCATCTACAAGATGCAGAATTTGTTTAAACACGACATACTCCGATCTTTAGTGGACAGCTAGTTATGTGAGTTCATATGAATTGAAAGCAACTAGGGAAAAATAATTTTACAAAAATATCATGAAAATACTTGATAAAATTTTCCATTTCCACGTTTTTTAATTAAAAATAATATTACAAGTTGCGTATTCTTCAAAAAAATATTTCAAAAACATGAGTGTTTATTCAGGTGTGTAGGTCATCTGGAACAAACTAAATTTTCTTTTAATAAACCTAACAATTATTTAAAATTAAAATCTTTTTTAACTTTTTTCTATTCTTAAATTATCTCGTAATTAAATTTGTGGCTTTTTCAAAAACTAGTATTCGCAATAGTAGTAGTATTAGTAGTAGTAGAAGTAGTAGCAGTAGTAGTAGTAGTAGTAGTAGTAGTAGTAGTAGTAGTAGTAGTAGTAGTAGTAGTAGTAGTAGTAGTAGTAGTAGTAGTAGTAGTAGTAGTAGTAGTAGTAGTAGTAGTAGTAGTAGTAGTAGTAGTAGTAGTAGTAGTAGTAGTAGTAGTAGTAGTAGTAGTAGTAGTAGTAGTAGTAGTAGTAGTAGGAGTAGTAGTAGTAGTAGTAGTAGTAGTAGTAGTAGTAGTAGTAGTAGTAGTAGTAGTAGTAGTAGTAGTAGTAGTAGTAGTAGTAGTAGTAGTAGTAGTAGTAGTAGTAGTAGTATTAGTAGTAGTAGTAGTAGTAGTGTTATAAATGTAAAATGCTGTCATTAATAACCGTAATGACAAAGACTAAAGGACATTTGTACGATTTCTTTGATGAGCAACAAAATAATGGCTGTAGAAAGCATTAACACTAACATAAGAGGCCATAGCAAGCGTTTCAAAAAAGTTTTTTTGCAGAATCAACTTCCATTCAAGCATCAGCGCCACAAAGTTCGTCAAGGCAGTTTTCATCGCCAACATATTATGCATCCTTGTCATATCATAATCA
The DNA here is from genome assembly GCA_943735955.1 of Piscicola geometra. Taxonomy (NCBI): domain Eukaryota; kingdom Metazoa; phylum Annelida; class Clitellata; order Hirudinida; family Piscicolidae; genus Piscicola; species Piscicola geometra. Next base: position 448,344 of record OX030957.1, on the reverse strand, counting down.
ACCTCAAATCCTTTCTCTTTGTCATCCTGATTATCCTCTTCACTATGCATTGATTGAGCATGATTTTTCGTGAAAGGCCTTACGAGTTGTCTTTGCACTTTATGTCATGCAATTAGCGCGCCTTTGTTTATTCTTGTTCTCACGTCTCCATATATTCATTATTGCTTTCGAGACTCCTATCATGGTGTTTGTATGTTTGCATTGGTGCTTTTTGTACGCATCTCTTGCTTACCTAGAGTTTTACAACATATTTTTAGAGTTTGTATTAAATTTTGTTTTATCGTGAGCTTTCAAAGTCTAATTGCTAGTAAAAAAAACTTGCTTAAATGTTAAAAGTTAATCAATAGTTGACAAATGCTTCTATGAGTCAATCTAAAGAAAAATCTAAAAGCTTACAAATTATTAAAATGATTAAAATTCATCTAGTCAGCCAAAATTACTTCAACCGATCAGTAAAAAACATTAGTTCACATAAAGATAATCATCAAGATCCATCATCAACCACCTTTTCAAACCACTCTCATTAACCAAATCACAGACCTTTCTTGTCAAAAGTTACGATATGCGATGGTCTCCTGGAGACTCTACCGTCATTAGCGTACACGCAAGTGGACAACGATCTGGCCTTCAGAAAGCAGTTAGCTTGGCAGCACTGGTTGCCATACTGATGGCTGTCACACTGGCTTGGGTTGATGCTGGGGTGGGTTTCTTGACAATAGCAGCATCTAGTGTTCGAAGGTGTGTTTAGAGAGGAAGCTCGTTCGATTGAGTTTCTCCGTTGAGAAGGTGGAATGAGGAGGTGTGTAGTGCTGAAAAGTTGGTTGGGGCTCTTGGATAGGTTGTTTGAAGTTGGTGAGAGTTGGCTGGAATTGGAAATTGCTGGTTGTATAGATTCCTGATAGCACACTGAAATTGGAAAAATAAAGTTGATTTCAACAAACTCATTTTATTTCCCCTTCAATTAATTTGATATTTGATTCCTATTTTCTTGAATCATTCAGTTTTAGGAATATAATAAATCTAGCAAAACCTCTTTTGGAGTATTCACACACGGATGTCGCTCTCAGAATGCCGCGGGATGTGGCTTTAGATAAGGAGGTTGAATCTAAGAGAATAATTGAAGTGGGCAGTTAATGAAGGTCTAGTAAGCGGTGGATTTAGTAATAGATAAAAATTTAAAGAAAAAATATTCGATCCTCATCACTTGTCAAACTAAGCGGTTTCAAATGAACCTAAAAATACTTTTCTAAAATTTCAAAACAAAAAAAAGTAACGAGAAAAAAATGGTTTTAAGTCTTTTGAAGAAAAGGACAAGAGTGCGTTATGCCATGCTTAATTCCCCATTCCTGTGATACTCAAGATCTTAAGAATCGCGATAAATTCTTGATTTTTCGTTAATGTTCTTTTAAATGAGCTATTAGAAAGTTTTATGTTTAAACAAATTTCTTTCTTTGAATTTGTATAATCCCAAAAATAATCAAATCCTCCTTTGACTGTCTTCAATTCTACAATACAATTTAGTAATGAACGTTGTTGACTTGGTTCACCGAGCTTCAGCCTCCAAGCAAGATTTAAACACTTTTTAGCACATAGGATATTTTTAAGAACATTTAATTCTTAACCATTTATTGATTATCGATAAGTTTAAACTTTTTTTAATAATAATTTAATAATGAGATTTTCAGCCTATATTACTTCATGATAGTTTTTTGTATTTTGGGCCACTTTAAAATCCATATATTCTACTTAGAGAAAGCAACGGGTATCCAAATGATGGATCAAGTATCCGGAAAATATTTGATTTATCGAATCGAATCTTTTCCCAAAATAAAATTATTATAAATATTAAAAGTTTAAATAACAAAAATAATTCATCAATTAGAAATTGTTAAATAACTGTAATGTTTGATGTCGAAAATTTCAACCTATCTAAAAAAATTAAATAAGGTTTCAGTAGGGATTTTGCTATAAAAAATTTATTTTTAAACTTTAAAAAAATAATTTTTAAACTATTAAAAAACATTTTTACAATTATTTTGTTTGAACAGACATATACATTTATATAAAAATTAATTTACGTTTCAAAAATAAACATATAACACATATTGCGCATTTAATGTCCATCATCATCATCATGAAGAAATGTGTATTTCTTGATAATATTGGTTACGTCATTAATATTTATAGATAGTTTGTCATATTTCCAGATCAGAATTGGGAAGTGATGTTAATAAATTCAAATGACACAGTATCTTGTGATGAGATAGCTAGTAGATTACTCAACAGAATTACTTAATGGAAGAAAATACATTATAAAGAATTAGGAAGTAGTGGGAGAATATATAAGTTTTGTAAAAACTAAATAGTTAAAAATCTTTTTTAAAATAATTTTTAATTTGACAAATTTAATTTAAAGTGAACATCAAAAGCGAAAAAAATAAAAGCATAAAAACAAATGTTTAATAAAAAAGTGTCGCGATTTTGACACGGCTTTTGTCTTAGACCTATTCAGAAATCTAATCTTCTTTCCAAATTAGAGGTCGGACATGGACGATTTTTCATTCCCGGTCCCGTCCCGTTCCCGAAATTTTTTTTCCCGTCCCGTCCCGTTCCCGATGGGCCATCAGAATTTTGATTCCCGTCCCGTCCCGTTCCCGAAATTTTTTTTCCCGTCCCGTCCCGTTCCCGATGGGCCATCAGAATTTTGATTCCCGTCCCGTCCCGTTCCCGAAATTTTTTTTCCCGTCCCGTTCCCGAAATTTTTTTGAGGTCTCTTTATTCATTTCCACTGCCGTTATCACTGGTCCCAAACTTGCTAGTCCTAAATTTTTTTATTTGAAAGTCAAAAAATATTTTTTTTCGAAACAAACACGCTTCAAATATATATTGAGATAAAAGTAATGAAGTTAGTCATTGTTTTTAACTAATTAAATCAAGTCTTTATTGCTTTTAACGCGCGTTAAACCGTCCAGAGTTTCAGCTTTCAAATTAGATGATCTTGGGTCTGAAGTTAAACGACCACATGTTGAAAAATTCCGTTCACAGGGAATAGAACTTGCAGGTATACTAAACAACATTTTGGCTACTTCTTGTAGTATTGGAAAATTGTTCATTTTACTCCAATAAAATAAAACATCTTTATCATCTTCAATTTTGTTGGGACGTAATTGTGAATATTTGTACAATTCATCCTCTTCTGAATTTTCTTCCTCGTTCATTATTATTAATTCATCAATAATGTTAGAAATATGTTTTTTAACAGCATTCTTATTCTCCACAACTGCAAAAATAAAATCATTCGTATAATTTGATAGTATAATAAATGTATTATAATTTTTACGTTATAAAAACAAACATAATAGGGTTAAATAACCATAATTTGTATCTTTTTTTTCAACAGAACTGCAGCTTGGCCTGGCTGTACAAAATGGAATTAAATTTTCTCTAATGAAAGTCTTGGTATTTATTTCTTGTTCTATCCCAAACTCTTTTCTTATTATTCTTTTATACTGAGGATGCAACAGACATGCTGCCATATGAATAAGATCAATGGGCATCTTTTCTTTTGTCGAAATGATCAACTGAGCAATCAACTGGAAATTAAAAAGTCAAATTCAAAGTATTAATTTACGAAATAAAAAAATTAACTTACCAGTTTGATTTCATTTGACAAGTTTTCATCATCACTCATTTGCTCTAATCTCCCTAATATTTGGACTCGCCATAACAACTTCAAATGTAATGTTGGAGCTTTTGACATTGACAATGCAATGGTGGCTTCGTTATACATTTCTAGTGCATTTAAAACTTCTTTTAAGTGAGGAGTGTCGATGAAATAGAGATTTCCATACTTGGGGGTTTGCTTAAGAATAATTTTTAAAGAATCCATTCCATCATATACTGATTTCAACATGAAATAAATCGAATTAAATCTTGTAGATGATTCTTGTTTAAGTGTTTGTTTTCCCATGTTTAAAAGCTCCTTTTGCTTGCTATAAAAAAATAAAATTTTATAACAAATTATGTTGAAATTAAAATATCAATTTTAATTTTTTTTTACTGTATGAAAAATGTGAAAATTAATTACCCAGTCTTCTTGACGTATTTTACAACATCTTTAGCATTCTCAATTAGTAAAGATATTGGGTTATCTGCTGCCAACTCAGAAAACTTTTTGGATAATGCAAGATTTAAATCATGAACAGAACAGCCCAGCCAAATCATTTCATCAGAATTGTTAAAAGCCTTTTTTACATTTGAGGCATTGTCAGTCGTGAAGGTACAATAGTCTAATGATTGAATACCATATTCCTGGAATCATAAAATAACATTTGAAATATTAAAACATGTGGATATTTATCTTGTATAAATTATTTTTTAAATATTTATGAAAAATTGTTTAAAAAATTACCATGCAGAGTTTATTCATCTCCTCAAGAATATTTCTGGATGAGTGATTTACATTAAAAGCAATTGTTGCCAAAACTCTGTCTTGAAGCTCCCATTCTCCATTATTGTCTTTAACATAATGTATGGTGACTCCCAAATGTGAATCTCCAGAACGTTTATTCTTCCAAATATCAAGGGAAAAACTTTTAGAACCATTGTTCTGTAATAGATTGAAATTTATAAATATTTATTTTTATTAATAATTAAATGCATAAATTAATTTATAAAATTACACACCTTTGTAAATTCTCCTTTTAATTTGGTAATCACTGTTAAGACATTTTTTTCCTGGTATTGCCTCACTGTTTTTTCGCAAGGCAATACATCTTTAGCCTTCAGACCCCGGCCATATGAGGCTCCAATATCGATGAGTTTTTGAGCCACCTGAATGAAACCTTCACCTTCAACCGTGACGAAGGCTCTCATGTCTTGAGCACAAAATAGGGAGATGGCCTTGGTCAAATTATTCTTTAAATTAGGAGAAACAGACTTTTGAGAAAATGTGAGAGTATTCTGCGTTATTTGATTCACAACTGGACTGCCAGTGCATGCTTTTTTGTGTTTCAGCATGCCAGAGGTGCCACAGGAATTTAAATGCTGAATCAACACTTTGCAGTCTTTGCATTGCACGAATTCTGTATGGCACCCATCAACCAATACTTTGACAAAGCTTTTCCAAGCTATACTTTTACTAAGATTCATTGCCATTGTGGAAACACGTGCAGGATCATTCGTAATAATTGTGTCAATCTGACTTTTCTTCATTTCCTTAATAGTTATAGACTCCGGTGAAATTAATGATGATGATGATGATGATGATGACGATAATGATGAAGATAATGATAAATTCGAAGACGACGTTGCTGACATTTTGAAATAAACGGAAGTTTTGATAAAAGTAAACATAGTAAAGAGAAATCTAATTGTTGGAAAACCACACTTTTTAATATATAATAGATTTAACTTTAATTTTTCATCTTAATTTTTTGAATTCCAAAATTTTTATTCCCGCTTTTTCCCGTTCCCGATTTAAAAGTGTATTCCCGTTCCCGTTTTTTCCCGTTCCCGATTTCAATGTTGATTCCCGTTCCCGTTCCCGTCCCGAAAACCTATTCCCGGTTCCCGACTTTTCCCGTCCCGAAATTAATTTTCATTCCCGTTCCCGCGGGAGTCCCGCGGGTACCCGCGGGTACCCGGTCGAATCGGGTACCCGGTCCGACCTCTATTCCAAATATTTTTTTGTATATAAAAATAATCTAATAAAACTTAAGTGAAGCAATAAAAGGTATTTGCAAAAATGTTTTTACAATTTTTCTCATTGAATATATTTTAAATTTTAATTTTTTTTAAAAATTTTATGGATAAAAAAACTGACCTTCAAAAAATTCACTTTTTTTGTTTTTATTCTTCAACTCAGCTTTGTTGTTTTGAGAACTTGCTTTTTTGCTGTTGCTAGCATCACTTATATTTGCTTTGTTAGGACTTACACTTTTATTATTCCTTGTACTACTGCTTTTAGCACCATTGTTGTTTGTATTACTGTATTTATTGTTTATGCTTCTGTTGCTCATTTTGTTGTTGTTGTTGTTCTTGTTGTTTTGATCGTTACCTTCTTGGTCTTCGTCAAAGCGGCAACTCAATGAGCGAGCTCTTACGATGAAGTGACTTTGTTCGTTGTTGTTGTTGTTGTTGTTGTTGTTGTTGTTGTTGTTGTTGTTGTTGTTGTTGTTGTTGTTTATGATGTGGCTTTTGCAGTTGTTTGCAGTATTCAAGGTACTAAAGTTTTTCTCAGCATCTTCACGATCAGTTTGGTTTTTATTTTCGTTTGAAGAATTATTATTTTGAGCGAAACTTGGGTTGCATTTTTCATTTTTGTTTTTTGATGATCTATTTTTTGTTTTTCCTTCGCTATTACACCTTACTCTGGAAGCATTTTTATTAATATTGTTTTCATTGATGTTAAAGTCCCTTAAGTTGCTAGTATTTTTGTCTGATAAATCACAGCTTAGATGTGTCTTCTTTGAACTAAGAGAACAATCAATCTTCGTTTTAATGTCACAATCAATGCTTGGAACCGCAAGAAATCCGCCACAAATAACCGAAGACTGTTGCGCTTGCTGCTGACTCTGTTCAAAGATAAAACTTCTTTGCAGTTCTTGATCCAGTATTTCTTTTTGATATTTAATTGTATCGTCACATCTGGGGTCAAACCCGCTATCAACTGAAATGTGGATGAGTGGATGATCGAGCTCATAATTGACTCCTTCATTAGAATTACCACACTCAGTGACACCATCACCGCTAGCTCTACACCCGTTTTTTACTGTTTTTTTTGCATTTAGTTCGGATGTTTCAAACGTGTGCTTTGAAATACCTTGGCAAGATTTAGAGCTGAGCTTTCCACATCCGTCAATGTCATCGTTTACAAGAAGGTCGCAATTCATTCTGTTTCTTGAAAAATCGTAAAATAAATTGTTGCATTCGTTGTCATTAAAAGAATTGTTGTTAATGTCTTGGACGTCTTTAATGGCTGATTCACAAACATTATCATCTTGTATTTGAAAATTGTCGTTAGTTTTGCTAATACTGTTATTATTATTATTTGTTTCGTTATTTTTGAATTGACAATTATTTGAGCTGGAGCTTTCGTCGTTAGCAGGAATGAGATGTTCTGAATGTTCTGATTGGAGCTGAGACAATGAGGTTTGTTCAGGAGAATTTTTCTGTAAATAATATAAAATATTTATTAGCTAATAAAATTAATTGAAGAACATGATTTTTAAATCAGAAAAGGATTTAGAAATAGTTTTGTGAAAAACGCATAAAAATATGTTTGTAACTAAAAAATTAATTTTACTTTCATTTTTTCAACATTTATTTACATTTTCCCATAAATGGAAAGTTGATTATTTTTCAGTAATAAAATTTGAAAAATATTTCATTTTTGAATTAGTTACAAAGTCATTCAGCTTCGAAATTGTATTCGTTTTTCAAAATTTAGACAACTACTTTATGAGAGATTATGTTGTCTTTTCGTTGAAGAATCTTAATGAAATGTTAGACCAAACAAAATTTTAAACTTTTAATTTAAACCATTAAATAACAAAAATATTAATCAGCTACTCGATCACCATATTTTAGATTAATTTATTATTATATCGTTAGATTTTGTTTATTTAAAAATAAATTTATTTTCAAAAACGTATAAAGTTAATATTTTTAGTGTTATTTAAATCGCATGAATTTCACTCCCAAAAATTTAAATTAACTTAATCACAAAAAAGGATTTTAATTATAACATAATTTTTTATGAATAAACTTGGCTTTAAGTTCACTCATTGTTGTAAACAAATGGAAATACTACTCTGAAAACGTTTAAAAAAAGTTTGAAAGAAAACTTGCCAAAAATTATCTAAAACTGCATAAACCATGTTTACCTGTCAACACAAATTTAAAAACAAACACATAAATGCATTCCCCAACATTGTGCGTAGAGGATTTTCGAAAAAGAAGTCTTCTCTTGGCGGCATGCATGATTGAGTCTCTTTCCACTTGACTCTTCACTCCCAACAGGCCTCCAGCCCTACTCTCTTTCATCTCCACGTCACCGATTTCTCCGTTGGTTTGAAGCAAATTCTTTTTCGCGCTATCATTACCTTCTATTTTTTCATCGTAATCATTCACTGCATCAGCACCACCATTGCGCCACACTCCATCATCTTTCTTTCCCGTATCTAAAGAGATTTGCAGGCTGCTGCAACAATTTTCGTTTGAATTTATGAGCTTAGGAATACTTTTTCGTTTCTTGGAAAGCTCAGCTTTTATACTCTTCAAAGAGGTTCCAGCATTCCAAGAAGAAGCCCTGTTAATCAGACAGGTCTTTTCATCGTTGACAAAATTTGAAACAGCTTCGTCATTGCTCAGATCCCTGTGGCTTAAGTTGTCAAAACAAGATTCGTTTTTCTCTTTGTTGCTTGTGGCAACTATTTTTAGGAAATTTTGTTGTGAGTACTTTTCATAATTTTTTGGGTCTCTTTTTGAATTTTTGACCAGTTCTGAACTTGTGATTACACCTTTATTTTTGTTTAAATTTGTATTACTTTGAATATTAGCGTTAGAATTGCCCAAAACAGCTTGCGTCGCATAGTTATTTTTCAGAGATTTTTCAACAACGTTGCTGTCAGTGACGAGGGAACTTCCGAAAACGTCAGTGAGGGGACTTTTGATTCTTCTCTTTTCGTTATGGAGCTTTTGGTAAGTGTCGTTTGATGACGACCTTTGCTGAAACAGACGCATTCTCCTGGTAGTGTTCTTTTCACGAATGGCAGAAAGCTTGGCTTTGCTTTGTAAACTGGGGCTTGAATCTGAGTTTTTGGGAACTGATCTGAGATATTCGTTAGCTTTTAAATTACTAGAATTAAAATTTTGCAATTTTTCATTCTTATCTGGTAACAAATCGTCATTTTCTAGCGAAATATTTTCGCATTTAGTTAAGGGCGCGTTAAATTCAGACGATCTGAGTTGTGAAACGTTAATGGACTGAGCCCTGGATATGAGGGCTAGTTTGTTTCTAATCGCTTTTCCTTTGACGTTCAAAAGTTTGTTTTTCGAAAGTTCAGGAACGTTTATAGTTTTTGGAAGTTTTGTTTTATTGGTAATAATGTTGGATTTGGGAGATGTTTGAAGGATGAGATGGCTGGCTAAGGTCATTTTGGTCGGATAGTTGAAACTTTGTTTTCTGTGAGTCAAAAAACTTTCGTTGACATCAGAAACATTCAGCGATAGAGCTCGGTTCATCGAGCGTTTTTTTCTGAAATTTTGCTCTTTGAGAGGGTTCCTCAAACTGGTGACACTTTCGATTTGTACAATGGGAAAGCTTTGAGAGGGGGCATCGCAGTTGAAAGAGGCTGCCTTGTTGATGGAAGACAGTTTTCTTCTGTATGCATTGGAAGTAGCTAACGAAAGCATGGAGGAATCTTTAAGAGACAAATCTTTAGGAGAAAGTTGAGAGTGAAATACTTCGACCGGAACTAAAAGGTACTGGCCAGAAAATTCACTGCAAATAGAAGAGGTTCTAGACGTCATTTTTTTGTTCTTGTTGCTGCTATAACTGTTATTGGTGCTGGTGATGATGGTGTTGTTGCTAGTGATGGTAGTGTTGTTTGGATGGTTGAGAAGATTGAAGAGTCGAGGACTACGCTGTGGAGTGGTGAGAGAGAGAAGCGAGGAGGCTCCCATCGATATGACACTAGTTCGGTGATCCCCTCCTGGGGAAGCTGGTCTGTATTGAAATATTTGTTTAAACAAATCTTTTTTTGAAAGGTTGATTTGTGTGTTTTAGAATAAAAAGAAATAAAAATATTTAAAAAAAACTAATTTTAAAAGAATTTGTAAAAAATGTTTCACTAACTTTTTAAAATTGTTTGAAGCTTTTTCGTTCAATGACTTCGAAAAAAACTGCCCAGTGTTTTTTAAAATGATTTTTTTTGTTGCTGGTTCATTTGTCAAAATAGAGGTGTTAGAAATACTATTGCAATTTTTTGCATTCTCGTTTTTTTTTCTTTCCGCTTCTTTTCTTTTTCGTTTCTTTTTTTCAGAAATTCTATTCAGCTTTCCACTTCTTTTCTTATTTTTTCTAAACCACTTTTTTGTCCAAACTTTTAGTTTTTTCCTCAATTTTTTCCACAAATGCCTCAAAAACCTGAAATTTTTTATTTAAGTAACAACAGATGTTCCTAAAAATGTGAATTTTTAAATATTTCATCAATAAAAATTTGAAGATCTAGCCCTTTTTAGTTGTAACTTTATTAATTTAACAACCCAAAACTTTTTTTTCTTTAATTCATCTTTTAAACCCCTAATCCAAGTATTCTTCCCTTGTACAAATTTCAACCACCCACCTCAAGGCTTCCGTGTAAAGGTTTCCAACTTCTGAGTAGCTGGTGAGAGTGCTGTTCGACTGAAATCTTTTTCTTTCCATCAACATTCGCTCCATCTCTCTTTTCTTTGTTTCTGAAAACTGCGTTGCTATGACGACAAGACATAAGTTGATCATGAAGAAAGCTCCGACCTGCATTTGGTTGGGTTATGGGTGCGAGAGGGTCGTTGGAGGAGAGTAGGAGGCTAATAAGTTTCTAATTGCGAGTCGCTTGCGTGGATATTACCAGCATGGGAGCTTACCAAGTTATTCTGCTTTGGAGAAAAAAGTTACGTTTCGTTGTTATAAATTAATTTTAAATATTCACTATTTTGATTTTGTCACTGAAACAAGTAATTGTATTTGTATCTTACATAAAAGCTTCAATGCAACTTTTAGAATTTCAAAAAAAAAACTTTTAATACATGTAAACCTATAAGGTTAATAAGATTAACAAATATGCCAATGGGGAAGACAGATGTTTTTTTAATTCTTGATTACTGATTTTATTTAGAAAATATAAAATAAATAAATTAGATTTGTAAAAAAAATTTGTTTTTAAATATATGCAAAAAGTCAAAATTAATATTATTATTAATTCAGTTAAGTATAAAATTGTTAAGCTAGAAACCTGTATTTTCACGAAAATTAATGCTTAGAAATAAACTATTTTTGGTAAAAACATATTAAAAAGAAAATCATTTAATGATTTTTTTATTAACTTTTCAGTGCCTAGGCATTGAATTTATCGTGTTAATTTCGTTCGTACTAAGTGAAGATTTAATAATTTAAAAATATATTTTATTTTATTATATATTTGTGAATATAGTTAGTTATTCATATTTTTAATTATAAATTAGTTTTGAAATAATTTATCTTAATTATGATAAGAAATAGAGAAACATATTTGAAAGTCATTTATCATATTCGAAACCTAGTTCCCTTATCTTGTCAGAAGAATGCTATGAATTCAACAATATTTAAAAGCATACAAAATAAATGTTCATAATTATGCCGTTAAGAAATAAGAAAATATTATTTTTTTACTGTTACTTATATATATATAAAGTTTCAAAAAATTTGATATTAAGGTTTTACGGTTTTTAACATTGTTTCCTTAATATAAAAAAAACATTTGTGAAAAATATTAATTACTTCGGATAATATTTAAAAGTCGCTCAATGAAAATGAAATGTTACTATATTTCTCTTCAAGTAGTCCTAAATAAACCACAGAAGCCTGCTGACAGGGTGCATCCAGAACTACAATGTGGACTCCTATCAAAATGATAAACATTTTATATAATTTTGAGATACTTGCAAGGAAAATGCACAGAGCAACACAAGATTTTTTTATACCAATCAATCAATCAAATCAATTTCTATAGCACTCTTTCCTCAAATTCAAGAGCGCTGGATACCTTTTATAGACTTAAACAAAGCGATTGACCTTTTCAGCAGGAATGGACTTTTTACCCTTCTGACAAAGATTGGCTGGCCACTAAAACTTCTGAGCGTGATTCAGTCGTTTCATGAAAACTTGAAAAGAACCGTGCAGTGTGATGGCTCAACATCAAGAGCTTGCTTCAGGCTGGAAAGCAACGGACAAGCCATATCTTTGCCCCAAAGAATTTTGCAAGCGCGTTTCAAATCGACAGAGATCAACGTCAACTCTTGGAAATAATTTTTCAAGACAGAAGACGCTATACAGGCTGATGCAATGGTGCAAGTCTTCCGAGACTCTAACAAGAAAAATTGTTTAAAGAAGTTATAATATTTTAAACATCTAAAGAATGCAAAAATAAATTAATGGAAAAAATGTATAACACTTGAGCTTCATACGCCGACCATCATTCTTGCTTCCTTCATCCTTGAACTGTCAAAACACCATCAAACACACTCCTCCACTATGCCTTCTTTATATGTGTTCTATCCAAAGTCGCTGTGCCGACCAAAGGTACGATTTGCATACGTAATTAGTCTATTTTTAGCTATTTGGACCAAACTAGAATTAGTGTTTGTTTGAGTTTGATAGTGTTAAGAAAAGTTGCGATCATTTTTAAAAGAAAGTGTTAAATAAGTTAAGATAAGATAGTATAAGATGGATAATCAAAAACAAATTTATTTTGATTTTTGCAAATATTTAAATTCTGGCAATACTATAGGTAGCAAAACAATAGGTAAAGAAAAAGAAAATAAAATTAAAAGATGTCTAAAAAAAGAAGAAAACTTCTCTAGAGTATTTAATAGATGGGTCAAGAGCCGAGGGTTCCAGCTTATTTCCCATGCAGCATTGGGACTTGAGGACGTACTTTGTCTACCCTCCAAATCTCAAGTAAGTTATTGTGATTTTATTATATTTTTTTAATATAAATGAGTGCCAGTGCTTAAATTGGAGTTTCATGTTTTTTATCTCTGATAATTTTTTTAAAGGTGCACATTTGGGGTCCTTGGCAGCTGTTTCGGTGAGGCAGACCTAGAGTCCTATGAAGGGGACCTGAGACTGGATCATACAAATTGGGAGGCTTCCACCTCAATTTCTCTTAGGGCGGCTGCCATAAAAAGCAATCCTAGAAATGATTTTTGGGTTTCAGTTTGCCAATGTAAGACTAATTGCACCAGAAATTCATGCAGGTGCAAAATCCATGGAGTTATTTGCACAAGCAAGTGCCACAAGGGCACAGGGTGTCAAAATCAAGCTTGTGCAATTGATCCCACGATTTTGGCACTTGCATGAATTTCTTTTTTATTATTTCATTATTAATTTAGGAATTAATTTGTTTTATTATTTTTGAAATTTATTTGTATTACATTCCTAACATTTATTTTTATTAAATTTCTGGATAATTATTGGTATTAATAGCATTTAATTAATCATCTTCTCTCTTATTTTCTTTTATTTCATTGACTTATCCACTTAGTCATTCATTTGTAGTCATTTACTCAGTCATTTATTTCATGATATTTTTATTCTATTTATATATTTTTTATCTATTATTATTATTAGTCCACTAAGTACCTGACAAATAGCGCTTTTGAATTTTATTATTATTATTATTATTAAATTTTATATATAATTTTTATTACATTTTTTATATGCTTTTTATTACATTTCATATCTTTTTACAGGATTAATTTGTTTTATTATTTCTGACATTTATTTGTATAAAATTTTTGATAATTATTGGTATTAAATATTGGAATTGGAATTAAATAAAACTGTAAAAAATTATTAATTAGAATATAATTAGAATTATTGAATAGATTATTATATTCTAATTATTAATTACATCTAAATTATATTTTCAGTTTGAAAATATTAAAAAAAACTGTAAGTTTAGATAGTAGTTTAGATATTAATTCGATTTTAAAATAACATCTAAATTATATTTTTAGTTCGAAAATTTTATTTAAATAATATCAAAAAAACTGTATGTTTAGATATAATTATTAATTAGATTTTAAAATAACATCTAAATTATATTTTTACCTTGAAAGGTTTAGATAGACCCTCATTATTTATCAAATTCAAACACTAATTCTAGTTTGGTCCAAATAGCTAAAAATAGACTAATTACGTATGCACATCGTACCTTTGGTCGGCACAGCGACTTTGGATGGAACATATGCATTATTTATATGTTTTCACTTTTATGTTCGTCTATTCTACATTATGATACACCAGTATACACGAGTACCAGTGTGTGTATGACATGCATTGGTATGTCAAGAGCGCCAGGAATGCATGAGGCATCAACGCCAGCGTAGGGAAAATACATATGCGCCATGATTAATATGCAGCCATAATCATTCTTTATATATACTTTTTAAATTTAATTTTACAAAAATGTGTTCGAAATTAATTTTTATATTTTCATGTTTAACGCGAGAATCCGTTTTTATTTTGTAAAAATAATTTAATTAGATTTTTAACGTGTGTTTTCATTTAAAATTTTTTTTATATCTGTATTAAAAAACTTTATGACAAGTTTTTGATATTTCATTTATACAAATCGAGTTAATTAAAAAATATAGTGATTAAAATATAAAAAGTAAAGTGATAGAAATTTTTATTTGAACTTAAAACCACTCAGATTAACTAACTTATAAATTGTATTTTGAATTTAAAAAAGTATATAGTAGTAAAATACTTTTTAAAAACGATTTAAGTAACAAGTTATAAATTATAAAAGAATAAATACGAGTTTCTGTAATAAATAAATAAAATTTCAACTTTTCAATACAATAAAAAGAATATCCGATATAAGAAAAGCCTTTAAAAAAATTATTAATTTTTTTTACAGTTTTCATTCTATATAAACATCTATTTTTTCCAATTGCTTCAACTTCTTATCTACTTAAGGATTATAACCCGCTTTGTTATCATAATATTTTTTTACTTTCAAATTTCACCATCATCTAAACTTTTTTAATATCATTTTTTATCCTTTCTTTTTCTCATTTCATCCATTCTTTCCATTAATTTCTCTTCCCAAGCACTTCACACTTACAATGATAAGGACGAGAAAGTAGATGAAGTCCCAGAAGGAATGAGCGTCTTGGACGTAGTACATGATGTTCACCCAGCCAGCCAGACTTATTACCTGGTGCGAGTATCAAGTGAGCCTGAATATATTTTTCATGCTTTTTTGACAGTTTCAATTATAATTATGTTTATAAAAACTTTATTGATTTTTAGGTTTTTGAAAAATTCGTGTGACTAAAAGGCTTTTACAGCTTTTAATTGCCTTTTGTGTAGTTTTCTAATTGTTTATTGATAATTAGGCAACACTTTAAAACTTAAGTGTCACGGTTGTTTCGACTGTTAAACTGTGAAATGTTTTTCAAATTTTAAGACTGAATAGTTAAAATACTTATAAATTCCTATTCTGTATTCTTAACTTAATTAGTTTAAAGTTACGTCATTTGAAAAGAAAGAATCCACAAAAGCCCGATAAAGTTAAATGGATTGGAATTATTCATGCATGAAGTGTCTCGCTTAAGGTTCTGATTAGCTCCTTCGAACTCCCATTTTACTTGCATTATTTGAGTAGTAAAAAAGATGATTAATACTTTTTTATAGGATTTTTATTTTTTCTATTTTAAAATTGCTTATTCAGTTATATAAAAGTTTAAATCGAAGTAGAACTCATTTCGTTTTTAAAAAAAAAATTGATTTCTTATATGTCATCTCCAAGACAAAAAAGTCTTTCGAGCCTTTGCGTGCACTAATGAGACTCTTCATGAAGTCTTTAATGTGCATTTTTTCATTTTATTTTATTCAAACGTTTCTTTTTTCGTTTTGACAAACCATGAGTTGTGATTTGAATTTGAATTTGCGATCTTAATTTTAAACTGGTGCCAGAAAAGAAAATACTGAAATGTGTCATAAATCTCCCTAATTAAGTGACAGTAGCTTCATAAGACTTGAAGAACTGAATGAAATATTAACACCCTGGTCAGCGAAACTAATAAGTTAAAATACATTTCTCTATTTTATTAGCGTAAAAAAGACATTTTTATCAAAAATATTTTTATAATAAATATTTTTATATCAATTTGTAAAAATTTCAAAATACGATAAAGATATAACATTTTGTGAAACCATAATTCATACAATTAAGAATTTATTTATTTAAATACTTTGGCAATGAAACAATGAATAAAGTTCAATTTTGAAGTTATATTTGATCATTTATTTTTTTAATTCTCTGCATTTTTATTTTTAAATAATTTTAAATGTACAAATTTATTCTGAGACATGTTGTCAATCCTTGTTTATATATTTTGTTAAAATTATTAAAAACTTAAATACCTCAAAATAAATGTATAATTAGCTATTTTTTATTAAATAGCATTGACAATTTTGGTTTATGAAACTCATTTTTTCATAATGATGCCTTTTAGATTATTAAAAGATAGAAATTGCCAAAAGTAAATAATTTTAAATGTTTAAAAAAAATAATGTAACAAAAATCCTAAACAAACAAAGGTTTTAAAAAAAGCTACTAGTGCAATAATATGTCCGTCTTTTGTGTTTGACAGACTGATTCATAAGCTTATGTGATGGCGTGTTTTATCATAATGACCCTATAAACCAAATAACCTAATGAAGAGAATAAAAGATAGAAATCTTTTTTTCTTAATTTATTCTAATAAAGACACGTTTTATTTTAGAATAATTGAAAAAACAAGTATTTTATTAAATATTTTCAATTAGAGTTATATGTAAATTTATCGAATGAGCTTTAACGCTAAATATTTTATATCATTTATTTATTCTTTTTTTAAAAATACTTTTAAAAAGTTGAAATTTAAAAATTAATTGTTTTAAATGTTTGTATGAAAGACTTGCTTATTAATCATTTAAAATTTTACAATAACAAAGCCCAATGTTAGTTTGGTAAAAGCGTTTTTTTCTATATTTTATAAACTAGACTCCCAAAACTGTTTATTAAATCGTTTTTGAAATTGCTTAAAAACCTTCATTCGATAAAAGATTTAGAAAAAAGATCAATCAAAAGTGTTCTTTTGTTAATCTGCTTTGATAATGTTATTCTAAAAATATATTGTAAGTTAATTAGTTTTAGGCTTTTACGCATGTATCAACGTCATTTTTGAATTGTTTAACTCAATTGTTTAACTCAATAGAAAAAGCTACGCAAGTGGAAAAACTGTTTAATTTATCATCGGGTCACAAATTTGACTAATTGAAACACACTGGGTGAAAAAGAATTCAAATTAAATAAATGACTGGACCAAAATAATGGAAAAAGTTTAAAGCTGAAAATAAAGTTTTTATATTAAAACTCGCCTGAAAAATGGCCACCCAAGCAAGTCCGATGTTGTCGAAAGAGACAGATCCTTCGAAGGGGTTGTGGTCGGAAGCTTTGCAATCCGTGTAGTATCTGTGGCATGGAGTGTTGATTTGCGATTGTGCGGTTTAATGTGGAAGTGTGGCTGAAAGTGTTTGTTCAATAAAACATTTTTTCCCTATATGATAGATACATTATATATAAAAGCTACTGATTTATTTCTAAAATCTTTCACCATCTTTAAATATCTATCATTATCGTCCCAAAAGAATCCTCATTCAACGTAAACGCCGCACTGCCACAAACCGATTCCAGTCGACGCAGCTGGAGTTGGTCGGTGAGTTGTCGACATTGGGCAGAGCCGAGGAGTTGCACACCATTCGGTCCAGAGTGAAGGGCGGCAGGTTCTGACATCTTGCCATCCCTTCATGCTGCGTGCACACGAAATCCTTGTTGTTGTCGATGAAGAAATCAGGCAAAATGACTCTGTGGATTAAACAATTGAGACTTTTATAGTTTTATGTTTGCATTCTTTTCGAATTGTATTATTCTTGTCATCCTATTTTATACTCTAAAAAATGTCACTATTGAAATATTCAACATTATATATATCACAATTTATCAGAGAACTTTTACCCAGAAACTGTGACATTCTCTGGTAAGCTCTGGAAGCACCTGTTTCTCAGCAGACCAGCCCATAACTGAACTCCTACGAAAAGAAGGAGGTTCAAATACTTTAAGAAAAGAATTATTTAAAAAGTTGAACTTTTGAATATTTTAATTGTGTTAACAAAGATGATATTACAAAACATTATAAAAATTATTAATCATTAAATACACTTTTTTTAACTTAAATTCTAAAAGAACATTAAATAATATTAAATCAAACTTTCAAAATACTGGATGAACATAATTAAAAGCATCAACATTCTAAAACTACTTCGAGTGTCTCCCACCCACACACCAATGATCCCAAAAATGAAGAAAAGGAAGAAGCAGAGCACTAGCACGTTTCCCAGCATCGGCAAAGTGTCTAATAGCAGAGTCACCAGGATTCTGAGACCTGAAAAGTCCGTGATAACGTGCTCAAATGGATAACTACATGCTGAAAAATAGTTTTAGTTTAAAAACGTTTTTCCTATTTAGATTTTTTGCTTATTTACAAATTTATTTTTGAAATTGAGTCTTCTAATGAGATTTAAACTTTGGTTATTTTTTCTGAATTATAAAAAGATAAGAATAATTAGATAAATATTCATATATTCAGTCTAATTGGCAGCTGGTACGAAGCCCTAAAACTCACTTGGGACTCGGTTGATGGCTTTGATGGGCCTTAAGACTCTGTAAAAGTTTCAAACTCAAAAATTAAATTAATGGTCAAATTAATTTCAGTGAGCAAATTGTCTTTTAAAATAAATTATCCGAAATAAAATGTTCATAACGAGCGTGTGAACATGCGAGCTTAAAAATAAGTTGATAAGTTTAAATTTTTAAAGTATTTAAAAAACTTCATTTTCATAGAAACAACCTAAAAGTTCTAAAAGCTGTAAAGTTGAGGTTCTCGTCGTTAATGAGGTACTCGATGGCTCTGGGGAGATGAGAATTTTTATGGTTTTGATAACTGAATATTTAAAACATTTATCGAGAGTATAAAAAACAAAAAGCAAACTTTTCTTCAATGTTTGCGCCAAAACAACACTACAAGAGAACGATGCAATGGCAAAAAGGCACCACTTGACCAAACTTTTATCATGTAACTATTCTATGTCAACATACCATTTTTAAATCTATAGCTAGAATATTTACAATAATAAGACTAAATTCTCATGTTTTTTTCTCCCATTTGTGTTTTGAAAATATTAAACATTATTTAATCCAAACTATTTCATATGCTTATAAACTATGAATTGAATTGAAACTTTATAAAAACTAAAGTTTGTGAAAATAATTGTGCCAATTTTTGTTTTTTTAAATTGTAACAAAAATGTTTAAGTTGTTTTTTTGCTACTTGTGAAGGCAAATTATGCCGCTCTAATTCAAGAACTAAAAAACATAACGCTGGTATAATGTTAAAATAAAAATAAATGAATAAAACAATTGAAGAAAGTTTAAAAGACGTACGAATATACGCTATAATCTTTTTTCCAAATATAAAAAAATATATGAACACAGAAACCCGTACATAGAGGTACAAACAAATACAAACAAAGGCACAAACACACGCGTACGGAGAAAAGAGCATACCTAGATAACTGGTCAGTGTAAATAATAAGGGCGAAGATTGATTTAGTTGAGAGGAAAATCTGAAGAATTTGGTGGAAAAAGATGGGATGATAGAGGAGTATTTAAACAAATGAGTGAAGAATCTTCAAAGGGCTCGCTTAAAACAGTGTTTTTTAAAAGCGGGATCTGCGAGGCTCTGGTCAGTGGTCCACGAAAAGTTATGAAAAAAGATTTTTAACCTTTTTTATAATATTTATAATAAGTGAGTCTTTAAGCAATTTGAGATCATTAATCACTCTGGCAAAAGAATTGACGGAATGACTGAAGACATTGAAAAGCAGCTCATTGAAAAGGGCACAAGTAATCGTTTATATGTTTTTATGTGGATTGGCAAAGTGTTATTAAGCTGTCTAGTGTTCCTAATAAAAATTTATTTATAAATAAATTTCAGAACGAAAGAAATTTTTATAAAAGTAAACTCTTGGAATTAATAGAGAGATGAATAGATGTGAACAAAAATTAAAAACCCTATAAGATTTTATGTTAAAATTGAATTCAGAAAATAAAATCTATCAAATAGAACTTGTATAATGTGTTCAGAATGATTTCCACAACATCTGCTTTTGCATGGAGGTGAGATAATTTTCTGAAGAAAATGAATTCATAGGCGGAATTCCATGGCATTGTTTGCGTGCCTCGGAATAAAGCGGTCAATGGAGCATTGTGGAATGAGCAGTTACGTTCTTTTCAAGCCACTATCTAATGTTTCAGCTTTTCGAAACGGTTTTGAATCGTGTTCACAAAATTCTTCGAATATTTTTAACAAATAAATTTTATTAGTTTTGTTTATAGAAATCTTGTTTAACTCATAAAACTTTTCGACATATAGTTTTTTAGCTCCAATTTAATTTAAAAAGATTAAAAGAAAGTTAATCTGCCAGCAAAGAATCCGCATTATTAACTTACCTATTTGTGTTTGCCAACCTACATTTAGAACTATTTAATTTTATTTAAAAAAACTTTTAGTGAATTCAAAAGTTTATTTTTTTTCAAACTAAATAGCCATATTATCATAGAATATTTAAACCGGTTTAAATACATTTTTAAACTTTAATATTTAAAAAGTTAATTCGGTGTCAATTTTTCGAAATCAAATATTCATGAAAGTTTTTATTTTAAGTTTCAAACTTTTGCAATTTATTCTGAAAATAATTTTTCCACATTTATCTCTTTTCAACATACGCCTCATAAACTCATAAATAATTCTTTCTTGCCACTTGCTTTGCGGTATTTAACATTTTAAATGTGAGTTTCTATCGTCATTACTGAAGCAAGTAAAAGCATAACAACCTGTAAAACTTTATTTTTATACTATTAGCACCTATTCACCACTTCTACACAACTACATCTACATCATCACAATTCCTGGAAGCGCTATTTATCATATTTTTAAATCCTTTACGTTCCCATCTCAGCAATTGCTTTCGTAATTTTTAGACAAATACCTTGAGAAAGTAGACACCTTGAAGGTAGTATAATGTTTTGAATTTTGTCAGCTGATGTAAACGATGTTTTTTATTTCATTAAAATGTGATTCTGTACTCTTCTATTTGGTAAACAGTTTATATATTGCATATCATACGCATAAGCAATTTAAAGCTTTTTATTAAAATATTAATGTCTTCATCTATTTAGTTAGTTTATTAATTTGACTGTGGAAGTTTTAAGCGGAAATAACATTTGAACTTTAGCCAGTGCAAACCTATCATTTGGACGTGAGAACGCTTTTTGAAGGAGCCCTGAGGTGATCCATTTATGTTTTTATGACTTTTATTTCTATTATAATACTAATACAAAGATTTTTTAATTTTTTTCATAGACCCGTTATTTATTTTCTATTTTATCTGAAAAACATAGCAAAAATGTTAATTGGGATGAGATTACGCCTATAAGTGTTTTTAAGTAAAATGATAGTTCCAAAAAACCATGGTTTGGTTTTAAAATGTGAAAAAAGTGTCATTAGTGATTTTCTTCCAGAGTATTTCTTTCTTTCTGTCTGCTTGATGAATGAAAGTTTTTTAAAGTTTTAATTTGCCCTATTTATCAAAACGACATGAATCCGATCTTTCAACTCGCAAACATGCAAGATGAAATTCATGTTAAAATAGCTAATTCTTAGGATGAATTCAATTAAATAATAAAAGATCACCGCAAAATTTACACTCTCAAGCCTTAACAACTCATAAAGAAATATACTTTCAAAAAGATAAGCAAAATAAATAATAAATAATTTACTTAACAATAATTTAATTAACAATCATTGTTAATACCAATGAGCACTCAAACGTTGAACTAAATATCATTATTTGGATGAGAAGTTGGAAAATGAGAAAGAAACTTCAACTTATGTTTTATTCATTTACAAAACTAAGTATAGCGGCATGTAAAATATTCTCAACAAATCCCATAAGTTTTGAAATGCAATAAATTATTTTCAAGAAAGACCAAGAAACATTTTACTTTTTCATGAGCTACTTCCTTAAAATTTTCTCGATTTTTCTAACGTTCAAAACTTCATGATTTCTAAAGAATTAATTTGTTACACTCTAAAGCACTCTGTCACTAACGAAGAAAAAATGATGGATGCATCTTTTGAAATAAATAAAACTCATTAAAGAATTTTAGAAATTTTTATAAAATATAGTTCTACATCTGCAACTTATTCAAACTAAAAAGACAACAATTAAACATCAATCATCTCACCCCACGAAGACAATGAAGAAATCAAGACGATTCCACGGATCTGCCAAGTAGCTCTTTTTTCCTACAACTCCCATCGCCCCCATCTGCCATGAATATTGAAACGAATGTTTTTCTGAAACGAATTTTCACTGAATCGTTAAATTGAGGTTTTTTTAAAATGGAAATAGATGGTCAGACGCATGCAAGCAGCTCTCAGGAAGTCATCCATCAGGACCACCTTGACAATCATCTCCAGAGCGAAGAAGATAAAGATCAGGTGATCGCAAACTTCCAGAACCTGATGAAAGCGTCAGTGACTTGATGGATGGCTTTGAGATTGTGCCGATGAAATCACTTGCATTTGCTCAATAATTCATAATTATCTATTTTGTTTCTATTCCGAAATGTAAAACAAGGTTTTGCTTTCACTCAAATGGATGACGATTCATCGCCATTGAATCGAATGTTTTATTATACCATCGTTTTCCGAAAATTTATTTATTACACAAAAAACACTAAACTCTACACCCTTCAGCTCATCACATATCCTACACTTATGTTCATCACACAACTACATCATTTGATTAATCACAATTTATTTGACTTTGAAACTTTTCCCTTTACCTTTGATCTTGACCCACCACGACCCCCCGACCTTGCATCGGATGGAGATGCAGGGAACGTTGCAAGGCTGGAACATTCCCAAGACGATGCAGTTGATGAGGATGACGGCCATGCTTACTCGCTCGAAAGACGTGTTGGCGAAACAAAAATGGTGTGAAATGGATTAAGGTTGATTTGGAAAGAAGAGTTATGGAAGAGGTGCAATTATATGTTAAACAGATGATTGAGATGAGTAATTTTTGAAGTAATTAGATTTTAATAAAGGATTGATTGTATGAAGGATGGGAGTTTTCGTAAGATTGATTCCCAGGGAAAAATAGAAAAAAGAGTTAAGGATGCATCGTCGAATCAACTCAATAAGTTGAAAACTGGAAATAATAATTCATTGAAAAACATTTTTTATATATAAAATTATTTTTATTCATTTTTTCATGTATACCGTAGTTAATAATTCAAATAGCAAATAACAAGATTAAAACGACAGTAAAGCTTAATCATCTCTGTATAAATTAATGCGCAGCCGTAATTTCATTTTACATCCTCATTTCTCATATATTACACTTTGGTATTAAGTATAAAAATATATAGACATTTTTATTTATTTAAGCTTTTATGTTTGAAAATACAAACATAAACGGCATTCTCATCGCTGGAGACTTCAATATAACTACAAAGCTACATAAAAAAATTAATTAACACAAGCATACAGTGAAATCTAAGCCTAGGAAAACAAATAATATATGAACTGCCTAATCCTTATAGTCTGCACATAATCTTCTTTATGCGCTTCTCAGATTTTTTATCGCATAATTCTCATTTATTTATTATTGCCTATTCATATTGAGATAAAAAAACTGTTTCACAAAATTCTAAACGGATAGAGATAATGAATTAAGTAACAATAATGAATGCACAAAGGAGGTTTAGAAAGAAAAACAAAAGAAAGAGTCTAGACAAGACGATTGATGTTGAAACAAAAAAAGAATAGTATCTAAGAAGAACCGACTTTAGTCGAAAGAGAACTTGACCCGCTTGCATACATAATGAGCACTCGCAAGGTGAGATTGCCTTGACAACCGTTGCCACGTGCTTTAGCGAGCTTTTTTACATTCCATTCATCCTTCCAGGTCTTATTTCATTTGACTAGACTACTGCTGGGCCTACACCAAGGCTAAACCGTCTCATGAAATGCTTTGGAAGCATAGAAACAATAAAGGTTTTTATTCAAATTATTTAAACGATATAATATAGAATAAATAAAACTATAAATTCTATATTTATAATACAAAATAAATAAAACGATGAAATCGTTTCCACAACTCCAAAGGATATGGCCAAGTGATGAGATGCAGCAGGAACTTCCTCGGCTGCTGGTGTTGCCCAATCCTCCAGAAGGCGGTCTCCATGAACAAGGGGAACGGAAGACCTCCATCTCTGTCGCCATCGTTGTCGTCTTGCTTTTCATCTTCGTCTTTTTGTTCAGCATCGCTATCTTCACTTTTATGAATGCTTATGCTGATGTTTTTATCGTCGACGAGGTTTATGCTGAGGCCTGCATTAATCTCCTCGTTTCCTGTCTCTTTGCTTTTCTCGCTCTTTTTGGATCCATCTTGATTTTCATCCAAGGATTTTTTACTTTTTGTGACTTTTCTTCCTCCCACCGAGCTCACATCGTCGTTAGCGTTTCGATGCATTTTAGAGCATTAACCTAGATTTAGTTTTCATTGAAGAGTGTTTAGTGGAACTTGTGGTTTTTGTTTTCAGGGCCCTGTTGAGTGGAGATGTAAAATGTTAGCACATGGGGATCATATTTTATATGTTCCAAGTGCGGAAACACCTGAGTTCATGCATATGCTTCTCTTCAGTTACATCGTGTTTAAGTAATTCTTCCGTTCTATATCTCAAATAAAAATGATAGTTATTCTTGTTTATTTCAATTTTTAAATGTTTTTTCAATAGATCTAATAGTTTTTTTTTTAATTATTAACTAAAACTTTTAATTTTATCTAAAATTTTAAATAACGATTAAAAACATGCCAAATATTTATTTCACCTTATAAGATAAAACAATTTTCATTTGCAAAAAATATGTATATGTCTATTTCAAAATTTTCTGTTTACGATTTTCAAATGACAAGCCTAAAAACTGTCAAACATTATGTTGACAATAAAAGATAAAAGATTTTTTTTCTGTTTACAAATTTAAAATGAGAAAACTAACCAATTTTAGTCTTTCTATAATGCCTTATAGGCTTTAAAAAATATTTCCTAGCTTTTGAACGAAAATAGTTTTGAATCTTTTAGTTTGACTTCCTTTTAAAGTGTTTTTTTACCGTTTTTAGACTTTTTTAAAGACGTTTAGGAAGATGGATTAGCACATGTCAAGCTTTAAACAGAAAAACTGAAAATAATATTATTTAATTTTTTTCCCGTTTTTTTTTCTTCAAAACTAAAGTGCTTTAAGGCTTTTTTTGGGCTTCAAGATTAAGTTTCGCGAAAGGAAAACAAACCAAATAACAACGCTAACATTTTTTCAACCATAAATAATTAATCGTAAGTGTCCAATTCATTTTCTACAGCAATATTTCAACTAATTACTGATACTTCTAGTTATTTCGAAATAATTCATTCAAAATAAATATTTTCATAAAAATCTTAATTTCCTAAAGAGCTATAATAGAATATAATACATAAATCTACTTGCTCCAGACCACAAATAGCTTTTTATATGAATATGAATGTTAATTAAATGCTAAAAAGTTTCTCTTAATTTAAAAAATAAATCTTAAGCCTAAACGCATATAAGTTTATTTATAAAATAATACAGTGCATCTTTATATATTTTTTAGTATAGTTGAGTCTGCATACATTATAATGTGAAAAGAAATAGGATGAGATTTTGAAAGACGGAATAGGAGGTAGTGGAACGTAAGAAGGTACATAGAGATATGCACATAACAACTGCCATACACACCTTCCTGGAGCGTACGAGGTTATGTTATAGAAGACCAAATATCTCAACCTTGAGAGAAGAATGTGGAAAGGGAATAATAAGAATAATAATCATGTTAGTGAATAGTTTGGTGTGAAACATTTAATTGAGTTGTTCTTAAATAAAAACAATCTTTTCAGCTTCATAGTGATTTAACAGACAATAAAAAATGAAAATTAAAATGTCTAAGGAGATGGGAGTTTGGAAGTGGCAAGCCATCATAATAATTCATGTTTTAAACCCAGTTTGCCAATTCCAATCTATTTTAAAATAAATACATTAGGCAAACATTTCAATTTTTTTATGCCGGCATTTTTCTAGTCGACGACAGGTAAATGCAAGAACTAAATTTTGTATAATTTGTCAGCAATGAAATTAGTTTTCTTTGATAACATAAAATTTTGAAATATCAAGTTTTTCTCTTTGTTTTTTAGATGAATTTAAAAAACTTTTTGCTTTAACTTAATTATAAATTATGTTCATCTTTTTATTTAACGGCAGGATTCTCAATTACTGAAGTAATTAATAGAGCAAAACAACTTATTAGATATTCACAAAAAACAGTCAAATAAATCATTTAAATGAATATTTTCATATAAAAAATTATCTGCAAATCAGTTAATGCTTTTTAGTTTAGTACGAAGACATTCAACAATGTGCACCAGTTGCAGTGTGATATGCAGTTTTTGCCAAAGTTTATTTTCAAAAAATTTTTAGAGTATTTTATTATAACAAAAACTTATTAAATGTCTTATTTAATACTGTGTTTAAAAATTATTTGTATAAAAAAAGTTAAATGCTAAATAATTTAGCGATTAAAACAAAAACGAACAAAATAAAAGTATTTAAATATTTTTTACTCTTTAAAAATGTATAAAAAGATTAAGTTTATCAGGCGTCCAAAAGCAACTCAGAATTCTGAACACTCCACCGGTTGATACCTTATCGGCTTGTTGATGGAGCATTTTCTGGAACAAGCATTCCGGGCAAGCGTTTGTGGGTAAATAAGTGAATTATGAGTTGAGTCATGTCGACTTTTGAATTTTTAAATTTTTTACGAGTTTCTGTTTTATGTAGTTATACTAAACTATTTTTAATGTATAAATTAGTTATTTTATCTTTGTTTTTACTAAAACTAATTTATTTAAACATAAATTAGAACTTTAGTTTTTATTTATTTATTTAACTTATTTGTTTAAAATATTTTTTTATAATTATTTTAAATTCAATGAAACGATGTTAATTATTTTAATAACCATTATTCCAAACTTTTTTATATTCTCTGTCAAGTTATTTTGCTTTTTCACAACGTCGAGAAAAATAGCAAAAGCCCCTTTTAAGTTGTTAATATTTTCTTAAAAAGTCATCTTTCTTTGCATATTTTAGATATAAGTTAATCAATTAATCATCATAATCAGTTTAAAAGCATTTGAAAACAATTACAACTCCAAAAACCTAATTACAAAACAACTTTTCAACGCCATCTAAATAATGCGCTTTTGGCAGACATAACGTCATTTTATGGGCATCCCCAACCATTTTTACAACTTTTCAATTCTTTTTTCGCTACAAAACTTTCAATTTACGCTACTTTAAATAAAATATAATCTTTTCACAATGTGAATCGTTTATGCTCGTTTAACATTTAAAAGAACTTCCACTTTCTCAGTGCCCTCAGACGTGTTCTGCAGCTTCCTAGATTAATGAAACTTCAAGTATACGTCTCATGCAGTTTATATATACGTGTTTGAGTGTTGTATGTACATCTTTTTTGTATATGTTTATGTAAGTGTCGTCATATACCTGTTTTTGTATGACGATGTTTGTTTGTTTTTTATTATAAAAGTTTGATCCAAATTATTTTTAATAAATAGATGGTTTGAGCTGTTGTTAAACGACTTATAACTGTTCCGACTAATTGCCGATACTTCGGCTATTCCGTCGTCCAAAAATGAATGTTTGCATTCTGAAATGAATTTTGGGTTAGAGTAATATTTAAAAAAAAGTTTCTCATTAAGTTTAAAGTGCGCAGACGCATGGGCATGTTGGTCGGAGCAGATCCACCTGCGTTGGAATGTGTGTCTATATTTTTTTTGAAAGAGGTTAAAATGGAAACTATCTTTCCTTTTCAAATTATAAAAAAATCATAAGTGTGAATTGTCTTATGTGAAAGCATGATACTAAAATAGAAACCTTAATATTTTTAAAAGGTATGAGTAAAAATAAAAGCATTGAAGTAAAAATGGAGAATTATGTATATGTTTCGTGTTTGCAGCATGATCAAAAGTTTTTTCTAAAGTGAAGGCGAAAGTCATTGTGTAAGAAACGTGAGTGATGGTGATGAAATTCTGGCTTAAAAGAACTGGCCATTGCTCATTTAACTATTCTTAGAACTTTCGTGTCTCGCGTTCTCTATAGGTGTGTAACTTCATTTGAATATATTACGAAAAAATAAAGAAAATGTGTTTCAATTCCATTGAAAGTATTCAACTAGGTTAACATTGAGATGACAACGAATGGTGTTATTTAAGCCGCTTTCAAAACTCAATTTTGGTGTCTGATTATGATTCCGCGCATACCTGGAATTCACGCAGACTATTCTGGTATTGAAGTTTCAAAGTTAAAACTCGCATTTATTCTGTTTAACATCTGTTTATGGGAGCCGTAGTAGTATGAGTAGTAGTAAAAGTATTAGTAGGAGTAGTAGGGGTAGTAGTAGTAGGGGTAGTAGTAGTAGTAGTAGTAGTAGTAGTAGTAGTAGTAGTAGTAGTAGTAGTAGTAGTAGTAGTAGTAGTAGTAGTAGTAGTAGTAGCAGTAGTAGTAGTAGTAGTAGTGGTAGTAGTAGTAGTAGTAGAAGTAGTAGTATTAGTAGTAGTAGTAGTGGTAGTCGTGGTAGTAGTAATGCAAGTGGCAGAAGCAGCATAAGTAAATGCTAAATCATCATGGAAACTTTTCTTTGAGACTAAGTGATTATTACGTATTCATAATTTCCGGCATCACAAAAGACGCTGAATAAGAGATTGGAGGAGTAAATACAACTCTGAAAAGGTTTTATTAGGATTAAATTATGGGTAATTGCTTTCATATTTCAATTTAGAAGATTTTTATATTGAATCACTTAACAAAAGTTTAGGCTTTATGAAGACTCAATGAAACATTTTAACAATTGTTAATAACTTTTTTTCCAATTGAAAGAGATTTTATTTATGCCTAAATAAATATTTTCAATCAAATTCTTATATTGTGCTTTACACTCATCTGACTGCGTCATTAAACTTTGAGTTTGTAAACATCCAGATTTTAAACAAACTGCTTGATTTTTAAGTATATTAAATCATATTGTTTTTCAGGTTTGTTATATTGGTAACAATGCTACCTATAAAATTATTCAAAAACTATATTCAGAAAAAATTTTTTGAGCTTAAATTACCATCCCTAAAGTTTAAAGTTTACACTATTTAGTTCAAAGTTTTGCGTGACACAAGGCTTATGTTGGCCTGAAAAGCAACTTTAAATCAAATTAAGCCTTGTTCTCTCTTATCTCATCACTGATTTATTGAATATTTCTAAAGCAATCTATCTTTTTAAATTGAAAGTTTTGTCGAGTTGAAATGTTCAAAATAAAATCAGTTTTTTAATTCGAAGCTTAATTCGACAAAATATTTAGTTTAATCAAATTCTTTATAATTTTTATTATTATTTTAACTTTTTAAAGGCTTCCACCTTTCAATGCAGACATTTGAACCTTTCTAATCTCGTTTAGCCTTTCAAAATCACGTACACACAGATAAACGCAATGCCAACACAGAAATACATAAACATTATCAAATATGCAAACAAACTAAAGTTAAATTGAAAAAAAAAATATTATATAAATTTTAATACATTATTTTAATATACTTTCAGTTTTCAATAATTTTCTACATGGCAACAATTCTCATGGAGAACTTGATATAAATCCACCAGATTTTATGTTCTTCAACGTTAAAAAATGTCGAAACCAAAAATTGGAATAAATGGGTTTGGACGAATTGGAAGATTGGTGACAAGGTAATTTTCTTTTACGGGTTTTGGTGCCTAGATTTGGTGATTCTGGTCTTTGATACAGTCGAAATAACTTTAATGGGTCACTGTGTTTGGAATAAATAAAGAGAAAAAGAATTAAGACATTATGATTGCGAAGATCTGTGAGCGAAGACAAATTGAAAACATACAATCACCAACTTATCAAATACCAGAGCTACCCCCATAACTACTACAACAGCCACCACCTTTATTACTACCACAGCCACTACCCTTACTACCACAGCCGCAACCCTTACTACCACAGCCACAACCCTTACTACCACAGCCGCAACCCTTACTACCACATCCGCCACCCTTACTACCACAGACGCCACCTTTATTACTACCACAGGATAGCGCTGAGAAGAGGCCTAGATGTGAACGCCATCAATGACCCCTTCATCGAAACTGCCTACATGGTTCGACTCTCAATTCCTATAAAACTTTTAAACTTCAAAATTTTCAAACGGAATTTAAAATTTAGTTCTACAAACTTTATTTCATTGCAAACCATCACACTTGCTGTTCCAATTTGAAAAAACAACCATCTAAAACTTATTTTTAAAATATCGTACCTGTAATTAGTGTGAGAGTTGAAGAAAGATAGATTTATTCAGTAGATTGATTCCTTCATATACTGGGAGAAAAAAAGGTTAGCACAAGATAGCGCTAGCCAATGGGTGCCCAGGAGTGCCTGTTTATGCGTGCGTTACATGCCACTAATTCACGCCTATAACCCCATGATCACTGAATCCACCAGAATGACTAACCCTAACCCACCACCTCCACCACCACCACGACTAACGAACTCTTCCCAGGCTTACATGTTCAAGTACGACAGTGTGCATGGCAGGTGGCCTGGCATTGTGACCCACAAGGAGAACAAGCTTATCATCGATGGAAAAGTGGGGGGGGAGGGGATGGTTAAGTTGTGATGGTGATGAATTTGTGAAATTGTAGAAAATGTAGCAATAAAGATGATTTGGTGAGACAAAGATAATCTTTAACAATATCTTTTTAACGTAAAAGAAACTAAATTAAAAATTAAGAACAGCTAAGTTAGAATTTAAAACAAATGAACTAGAATTTAAAAACAACTAAATTAGAATTCAAAAACAACTAAATTAGAATTTAAATACAACTAAATTAGAATTTAAAGACAGCTAAATTAGAATTTAAAGACAACTAAATCAAATTTTAAAAACAACTAAATCCGAATTGTAAAACAACTAAGCAATCAAAATCAAAATATTTCCATCAAAGCTACAGCGACGGCAGCAGTACAACACCACCTCAGGTGATTGAGACGAGCAAGGAGAAGGAGGCCTCGAAGCTGACGTGGCCTCAAATGAACGTCGACATCGTCGTCGATGCCACAGGTTGCAGCAGTTGAAATGTCGTTTCAAAAAGTTGTTTTTTTCGAGTTTTTTTGCGCTTAGTTTTAAAATTTTTAGTTTGAAATTTTTTCATGTGAATTTGTAGTATCAAAGCATTGAACCATTGGCATATTAAATTTTAAACTTAAATCTGACTTTTTTCATTATTAAAGTATATCATCAAATATGGAAATAAAAATCTTTTATTAAAGAAGAGCTTCTCGTGGATTTTATTCAATTGAATGGTCCAACAAACGATCTATCACAGGCCTAAACACTTCCCTTGAAAAGGCGTCAGTGCATGTCATTTCAGGAGCCAAAAAGGTTTGTCTAACTGATGTTCTTTTGGGTTGTGTGCTGCTGATGAAACTGCCTAAGTAATAATATCTTTAATTTTAAAATCTTCAAACTTATATAATAATTCAATTTAACTTGAAAGACTTGTTGTAAAAAAGTTTATTAAGAGAAATAAATGATTATGTATGTGAGAAAAATGTAGATAAACACCAAAACAAATTATCAATTATTGACTAATCATCCTTTTACGAATTTCGATTTGAAGTCCATTTTTCTTGAATAAATCTAATTTTCCTATCTATTTATCTCGCCAGCCATCTATCCAAGCAATCACCCACTTCATCACTGTAATCTTCCTTTTAAATAACTTTTTCCGAATTCGTTTGGTCGAATGTCCCTTTGACTGTCTGCATGACCGTGTGTCTTCTTTGTTATTTGGCACACAATGAGCATTTGTTGAAGATTCAAATTAATATAATATGTTTTGCTACTTGCTAAACTTCCATTTTTTTGATTTATTTCAACAATAAATTACAATTTTATGAATAAATAAATAAATTTTTACAAATAATAATTTTTTCTATCCACCTCTTTATAATTAGCTAGAGGTAGATAGAAATACAATATTTTAGTTACTAAAGATTTATTCATTTGAAAAGAAGCTAGACCCAACACTCCAATTTCCTATTCTCTCAACCACACCCTTCCACTTCTAGCATTTTCTATTTGTTCACAGGTCATCATTACATCTCCCTCCCCCGATGCACCAACCTTCGTCTTTGGAGTGAACCACCTGTCCTACGACACCAGCATGAACGTCGTGTGTGTCGCCTCTTGCACCACAAACTGCGCTGTTCCATTGCTTAAGGCTCTTTTTTATTTTTTATTTTTACCATTTTTATACTACTGCGTTTCAAAAATTAAAATTTGTAGTGTTACGAAATTATTTTTTTTGCTCTTGCGTTTTTAAAATTAGAATTTTTAGTGTTTTTCTATTTTTAAAATTAAGTAAGTTGGTTTGTGATTGAGTTAAATCTATATTAATCCGTTAGAATATTTTAATCAATTAAATCTTCATAGACTCTTTTTTCTGTCCTCAATCTTACTAACTTTAATAGAATTCAAATTCAAATTGCGTGTGCCATCAGGTGTTGGATGATGCATTTGGAGTGGAAGAAGCCTTGCTCACCACCATCCACGCGTACACAGCCTCACAGAAACCCGTCGATGGTTCTTCAAACAAAGATTGGAGAGGAGGTGAGCTGGAAAGGAGTGGAGACCAATGAATTTGAAATTTTGTTTGATAGAGTGATGGGAAAAATTTTATTTTCTTCAAGTTTCCATAAGCTAAATGTGCTTAAATATCTTTTTTCAAATGATTATTGAAACAATCTCATCATTATTTAAAATGAATTCCAAATTATTCGATCATCAGAAAAACATATGCCCTCTTCAACACACAGGTCGGGCAGCAGCTCTGAACATAATTCCATCTGCAACCGGTTGTTCCAAGGCGATTGGAAAGGTCTTACCAGCCATGAACGGCAAGCTGAATGCAGTGGCGTTCCGGGTTCCCTGTCCCGATGTGTCTGTCTTGGACCTCAGTGTGAAGGTTTCCAAAGAATGCACGATGGAGGAAATCAAAGAGATATACAGAAAGGTGCTTTGAAATAATTAATATTTTGCATTAAATAGCGCTTTTTGTCATCTGTATTTACTTAAGTAAAATACAATAATAATAATCATGTGGCATTGCAGCGTTGTACGACGTAAAAGATGGAAATACAATTTGATAGATATATTCAGTCATTAATAGCTTGAAGACAAATACTTTTTCTCGGAATTGTTTAACCTTTTAGAAGATGTTTTCTCGAATCATTAAACCCTTCTAAGAATCCTTTTATTATAACTAACAGGCCTCTCAGTCTACAGAACTTAAAGGAATTCTAGGTATATAAATCTTTTTCGTTTTTATCATACTCATGCGTTTTTTTTTAACAAACTTCATAACTAGCATTTACAAACTCCACTCGTTAGGGCCTACAACAACCGCACAGGTTACACTGAAGATGAAGTAGTGTCTAGTGACTTCATCACCACCACATTCAGTGCAGTCTTCGACGCTAAGGCCTCCATACAGCTCAACAAAACTTTCTTCAAGGTGCAGAAGCTTTTGCTATTTATTGTAGTCTTCATAGGGGTTAATCTGGGAGTAGAGAATGTGTTTGAGTAAATTGATTGTATATTTAGTTTAATTAAATTTGTATATATCTCAATAAAATTTGTATTTATCTCAATAAAATTTGTATTCATCTCAATAAAATTGGTATTTATCTCAATAATAGTATATTTCCAAATAAGTACATTAATATCTTTCTTCGTTTCACAGCTGGTTGCGTGGTATGACAACGAGTATGCCTACAGCTACAGGGTAGTGGACCTGCTGATGATGATACATGAGAGGGGGTATTGAAGTGCTGAGAAACTAATATTCTTGAAAAGTTTTAAAATAAATTATGTGACCTTCATTTGTGAAAGAGTTTTGGTCTTGTGGTTAGAGAGAAATCGATGGGATCCAATTTGTGTTTAAAGATATCATACGTTTCTTTTTTTTATTTCTACTTTTATTTCGTAGAATTCATTTAAAAAAGTTACAAATATAGTGATAAACGAGAGCTTCTTACTTAGTTTAGTTGGCGTTAATTGCTACAAATACTGAATGATCTTGAAGCTTTCTTGATTTTAAATAGAAGAGAACTTGTAATACTGGATGCGTGATGGAGAGGAAATGAAAGAGGAAGTGCAGATTTAAGAAAAGAGGTTTGGGAGAAATATTTGTTAAATCTTACAATTCCAGAATGTGACTGAAAAACAATTAGTTTTTGGAAGGAAATGAAGCCTCAACTGAGAAGCAAAACGTTTACAATGGGAAAAAGTTCTTGGAAAAAAGCCATTATGCTCTATGGGGGATTTTGATGGTAGATTAAGAATGGGGAGTTGGGTTTACTGGTTGAAAAAAAAACTGCATTTTTTTAAGAAAAACATTATAAACTCTTTTTAACTCTCCACTATCAAGTTGATAGTATCAACTATTAGTATCAACTGTTGAAAATTTTACAGCTGAATATTTTACTACAGGAAATAAGAGCAAGCAGGGATGGCTTAGATGGTGGACGTTGGACTTGCGACTCAAAGGTTGCCAGTTCGAATCCTTGACAAGCAACCGTGAACTATCATATATCTAGTGTACATGATGCGGTGTTAGCAACGTATGCATTGAGAGATGTGTACGTCGTGTGGAGTGGCGTCTCTGGCGCATAAGAACTATGATTCTCAGAACCATTGTAACATGGCGTGTGTCTGTCAGGCTGTGAGTAACACAAATCATTTTTTAAAAAGTTTTAAAAAGCTGTTTCGTTTTGAAAGTTGATATTCAATTTTTCACCATTTTTTATATTCAATCATTTTTAAATATTTAAATTCTTCTTTATAACGCCATATTTTGTTTTCATTGCTATCTTCGCTTAAACACCACCTGTGAACGATGATATACAATACTGTAAAACACCATGTGTAAGACGCATTCTTTTCATTTCTCAAAATTACTTTTTAAAAAAGAAGCTTTATTTATACATGGAGTTTGCGGTTTAGTAATTTGAGACACATACCTACTCTTTGGCCTTCCTCTTCCTCTTCCCTGTTGGCTCCATCTTCAACATTCTCCTCTTTAAATTATTATCCTCGATGTTTCCTCGTGTCCAACCATCTCAATGCTGCTTTTTCTTGACAACAAAACGTCTCACATGCGTCTTTTCTCTGATGTACTACTTTCTTTTCTTGTCTGCGTAGCCCTCAACAAAAACCTTAAAATCTTTGTCTCTTGGCGAGTTTTTCTGCTCTACCCACGTTCTGTCCACTTTTTTGCCCACTTTTAGTTCTTTGAGCTAGCTTTTACTCTCTGTTACGGAGGCATTTCTTTTACACTAGAATTTATTTCTGTGAGACAAGGATCATGATAGATTGCTCAAGTCTTGCCTCCGTTACAACTTGAATGAGGCAGTTTGAATATGTTTTGCTTCAATTATTACTGCATCTGGCGATAACAAATACGTGGAAGAATAATCGTTAAACAATCGTCTTCAGAATAGAAGGTATAAAAAAATGATTTGAAAAATAAAAAGTTTATAGCATCATGAAGTAAGTGTTTGGTCCTTTAGTATTTTTGAAACAATTAGACGTGAGTATCAACAGAAAATACGTATCACTAGAGGGAAGAAAAAAGATTGAAATCCATACTGAGTTAAATGAAAGCTCCACTGATAATCACCTAGAAATGTATTTGAGGTCGTAAAAGAGCTGTAAAAATAATGAAAACTTCAGGAGCCACAAAAAAGGCTGGCAAATTGTTGCATGATGAGTAATCTATTCTAGATGTTTTGTTTGCTCAGAGTGTCAAATAGGCTAAACAATGTATATGGAAAACATTCAAGTGAAACCAATTTAAGCTTATATAAAGTCATTTAACCATGGATTCCTATTCAAAAATTTAAAAAAGTTACAAAAATAACATCTAGCGATTCGATTACAAATAGGCAAATCAGTCTAGCTGGTTGGTTCAAAGTCAAAGAAGGGTCAGCCTGGAAGGTTCATGGTTAGACCAGGGGTTCAAGGTCAGACCAATGGTTCAAGGTCAGAGCAGGGGTTCAAGGTCAGACCAAGGGTTCAAAGGTCATAGTATCCACTGGTGCGCAGTCTCCTGCCCTCCAGCATGAAGAAGCAGACGATGCCTGTGACCAGCAGAAAGCCCAGAATAGAGAGGTGTACCTGGTGGTGATGATGATGATGATTGTGGTGATGATGACGATGGTGATAATAGTGGAAATGATGATAATTATAGTGATGATGATGACGATGGTGATGATTATAGTGACGATGGTGATGATTATAGTGACGATGATAATGATACCTCCATCAAGACGTAAGGACTGTAAGCAAAGCATATAGCAGCTGCTAGGCTCTGTTTAGTAATATTGCCACTCTCAAAAATAACTTCATTTATAAAAATTATCATTATATTAGAGTTAATGAATTCTTCACTTCAAAAATAAAAAAAGTTATATCTTCATAGAAGAACTCTATTTATCATCCATCTTAAATTATTTTATATGCTAGATCACCAGGGTCATTATCACCATCTTCACCCTTACTATCATCAAAACCATCATCATCACCATCATTTTCACCATCCCCACCACCATCATCATCATCACCATCATTCTCACCATCATCATCATCCCCACCACCATCATCATCATCCCCATCACCACCATCATCATCATGGCATCTCACCTGGATGAACTTGAAGAGAGAGCAAGCGGAAGAGATGTCCTCGTAGTAGAGCTCCCTCAGCGTTGGGTAGATCTGGAGGGCGTTTACATTAGTATTATTATTATTATTATCTTTATTATTAATAATTATTTTTGCGACTTTAATAATTTTTGTCATTTTAACTATCTTTATTATTGATTTTAGTATTATTTTTTTGGATATAACTATTTTAAATAGCAATTATAATATTTTAAAATTATTATTATCTTTGTTATTATTAATTTTTTTACCATAATTATCTTTATTATTTATTTTTCTATCATAAAGAATACACTGACTTGTGTGTTCAGACAGCTGTCTCCGAAGCCAAGCAGGAAGGCGGAGATGAAGATCAGAGGCTTGCTGGCGAAAGATTATAATCAGGAGTAAATGAATAAATCATTTCTTCAAATCCGCATTCTTCTGCCACCCATTGCCATCCCTCTATCCGATGCTGACCCCGACCTCCTTCTCCCTTCCACTATTCCACCAACTGCATTCAAAATTGCCATCGAAAAAACCCCAAAGTGCCTCCCAACCACTTCACACCCACATGAGCACCTTCCAGCCACTCCTACACAAACACCTCACAAACACCCACACAACCACCTTCCCTCCATACAACCACCTTTCCTCCACACAACCATCTTCTCTCCACACAAACGACTCACAACCACCGCACAACAAACCACACAAGCACCGCACAACAAACCACACAAGCACCGCACAACAAACCACACAAGCACCGCACAACAAACCACACAAGCACCGCACAACAAACCACACAAGCACCGCACAACAAACCACACAAGCACCGCACAACAAACCACACGAGCACCTCGGGGGAAAGTACGAAAAGCCCGCGGTCTCCCTGATTGGTGCGTCAGACGGGAAGGTCAGGAAGATCATGAAGAAGCAGGTCACGTGGGCGACGAAGCCGACCAATAACACGAGGCGCTTGTCGATGCGTCGAAAAGAGGTGAAGAGACCAAATATGAAGCTAGCTGTGTGCGCGTTGTGATGACGTTGCTGTCATTTTAACTATCTCATAATGGTCTATTAAAATAATAATTATTATTATTATCATAACTATTGTTATTATTATTATTATTTTAATTAAGTTAATTAGCATTAATTAACTTTCTAACACGTGATTTGGCCGATTCCGATGCAGAGTCCACAAATGCCTGTGAGTTTCTTGGCGTCACTTCCGAAGTAGGTCAAGTGGCCCACTGACGTCACCAGGACCGACCAATAAGAGAGCTCGATGCCTGCGAGGAGGGCGGTAATTGGTTGGTAAAGAATGCCATTCTGAGATGAGGATTATTCGTGAATGGAAAAGTTATTTAAAGGTATAATGAAAGCTATGGCATAAAGAAGCTTAACTATGCCGTCACAGCCACAATGCAATAAAAATCAATACAACGACGAGTGTTATTAACGAGTTACTATAACTAGCACATCTATTATAGAATATGAGTGACAGCAGCAGCAAGCACAGCACCGGAGTAGAGGATGATGAGGGAGAGGAGGAGCATGTCTCTGGACATCATGATGCTCATGCACTTCTCTGCGACGATCATTATCACCATCATCATTGTCATCAGTATTTACATCATCATTGTCATCATTATTTACATCATCATCATTCACATCATCATCATCATCATCATCATCATTATTATCGCTCTAATAATTTTTATTAGCGGCACGTTTTTTTGATGATTTAGCATTAAAGCCTTAAGAAATCTTCAACTCACTGAGAGCTTCTACAGGTTTCAAAGGTCTGTAACATTTTTCAATTTTTTTTATAGACATTTTGTTCTCAATATGAAAATATTTAAATTGTATTTCACAACTTTTTTATCTTTATTTTTACTTAATATTATTTAAATTATTTTTTATTTACGTATTATTATTATCCCTTCGAAAGTACCTTTCATCTTCTTCCACAGCTTCACCTTCCACCACTCCCACCACGGCCTTCTCCCTCCTCAAGAAAAAGACTCCAGCGAGGCCGACCAGAGAAAGGGCGGTCAAGGCGATGAAGAGGGGTGTGCGAGTGCCGGAGTCGATGAAGATGTGGTTCGAGAAGAAGAAGATGACGATGAGATTGCCCCAGATCAAACTGTGGTGTTTCGTCGTCGTTGTTGGAAGTGATGCTGGTGCTGAGAAGATTGGCGATTATTGGGGTTCTGTATTGTATTTAATTGCCTCACAGAACCACTCACTCACTCATTCATTCATTCATCCACTCTTGCTTCACTTAACCACTCGCTCATTCATTCATTCATTCATTCATCCATCCTCGCTTCAATCAATCACCAATTAATTCATTCATTCATCCATCCTCGCTTCAATCAATCACCAATTCATTCATTCATTTATTTATCGATCCTTTCCACCTTGACTGGAAGATCGCCCAGAAGATGTTCGTGTTGCGTGTCATGCTTTCGCTCGTTGAATTGATTGACAGGAACTTCCCTTGACCCGCCCAGAAAACTGTTATAAATATTAATCAGAATATTATTCTTATTTATTTATGAATATTATTTTAGTTATATTTTATTAAACCAACATTTATTTTTCTTATTACTATTATATTAATAATGATATAATATTCATTAATTAAAACCTTTAACAACAATTATTGATGATCATTATCAACCCCACCAGCAGCTCCGAAGCCAAGCAAGGCTGAAGAGACGTAGAGAAGGATGTAGTAAGGCCTCAGGAACAATCCGAGGAAGATGCTGGTTATGATGATGATTCTATATTATATTTTAAAAACGAATAAATCAAAATTAAAATTTAATTAAGTTAAATTCTTAAACATTCTATTTTATCTCATCACCAGCCCCTCTTGAATCTTCATCTTTTCTCATTTCTCTTCACACACCAAACAACCACTACAACCCACAAAACACTCAGCCTCCAACCAACCAACAAACCACCACAATTCCCTAACCACCAACCACCACACCACAACCCCCCAAAATGTCATCCTACAACAACCCACCAACAATGCACCACAAAGCCTTGACCAATAACCCCGATAAAAAGTTTGTATTAAAAACACCTACAAACCAGTAGGTAGAGCCACCAAGCAGCATCGCCCATTTGGAGCTCACCAATTCCACTATGTACGCAGACACCCAATTCGATACAGCAAACGAGCCATACACTATGGAAGAACTGTGTGTGTTTGGAGGGTGCAATTGGCGTTGGTTGTATTTTGGAATTAAATGCGATATTGTAGGAAGTGATATTTTTTGATCATTGAAGATTAGAGATGTTGCAATAAATTGATTTATTGAAAGCTGAGAGCTATTTCTACCTTAAATAACCATTGCCTGCGGTTTTGTTCTCCAAGTTTGCTCCCTCTAACACTAATACCTGGAGTTGATTTGAAAATAGTTAACTAATAAGTAATAAATACAAGTTCAATCAAAATTTATTTTTTATAATACAACTTAAATTGATAAATTATTTTTATACCATTATTTTGGTATATGCAAGTCACTAACAGCAAGTGTTTAAATTTTTAAAAAATGAAGAGAAGACCCTCTAACCTGCACCATGGCACATGTCTGATATGCAGTAAACATGAACATAAACACCACTCCCAACAGAAGGACGTTGAAAAGTTTCCATTTGGTAGACAAGTCGTTCAGGTTGTTACTACTGGTGGCAAGGATGCTGTTGGAAGAGGATGCAATGGTGTGAACAGAGAGGTCGCTGAGGTCATTAGCAACATTGGCCATGACTTCACTAGAGTTGTTACTGCCATTTTGTGGTCTATCGTCGTCTTTGCGATTGTTATCTCTATCTTGTGAAACATCCATTTATTTTCATACAGTTGAAACTATATTTTTGCTTTAAAAAATTTTTAGATTTTCAGTTATTTAACTTTGACTTACATCTCAATGTAAAAAAGTACTTTAAAAAACTAATATGAGAAAAGTGAAAGATCCTATGACAGTCATAAGAGAGATAATTAGAAAGGTGAAAACATTTGCTTATGCCCAATGCCCACTAATTACATAAACAAACACGTATGGACTAGATTACAATACTCATTGAGGTCCTTTCACCGTAAGAACGGACTAATATAAAAAATATATAAAAAGCATATTTAAAATATATAAACATTAATAAATTAAATTAAAGTTAAATTTAAAAAATATTTGAAAGATATTCAAAAACATTGAAAAAATATGTGAAGAACATTTTTTTAAAACATTTTTTAAATATATAAACATTATTAAAACTAAATTAAATTTTATAAAAAGGGACGATTGTGTGTGATAATCCTTTTGAAATAACACCATTGAACGCATGTGTTAAAACAATTTCTCGCTCAGTTGCATCATTGACCACTTTCAAATTGTTAGCCATCCTTTGACCATCAACATAATTTACGTAAAAGTTAAGACATGTGTAAGGACTCTTTTGAAGGAATCCTTGAGGTATTTCTAATGCTGTGAATAGATTTTGTTCTGACACAAAATCACACAACCCTATTTGAAGTAAGCAGGATAAAAGACAAGGCGACAAGGAAGATCTGCTGTGGTTTTGTCAAGAGCTGCAACCATGGCTGATTTCATCACTGCTAACAATTTAGGGTTAAAAAATAATAGACCAACCAGAATTTCACTTGAATATCACAAGCGTCAACTGAAGGACTGGATTGCAACCTCAACTATTGCTAAATGAAGCCTTCGAACGGACGAAGAAGGTGTATATCAATTCTTGGGACAGTTGCACCACACAAACATGTGAAACAGGCTCTAAGTAACCGAGAGATGACAGTTATTCTGCAATCATCTGAAATTTTTAACGACACAAGAATATTTAGAAAACTCGGTCATCCAACAAGCTCAGTGGAACGCCCAAGGAGAGCGAATGTGTAGATCAGCCTTGACTTCTGCTCAAAGTAAAAACGTATAAATTTATAAAATAATTCTTATTCACCAGGGGAACATAAAAAATGTTAAAGAAAGTGACTACCTTTATGACCAATCATTTTGAATAATAAAGATTTTTTTAAACAATCAAATGAATAAATAATAAAAATAATAAATGTCAGTTTTGTATAGCGCCCGGGCACGCAACTGAAGCGCCACTCACACGACATAAGTCGTGAAACACCGCATCATATACACTAGGTATATGATAGCTCACGGTTGGCTGTACAGGGATTTGAACTGGCGACCTTTAAGTTGCAGGTCTAACGACTTACCATCTAAGCCAATCCGCTCGCCAAATATATATATCTTCATTTATACAATATATACATTCAATATATAACTAAAAAGCTTTTTTTTATTCAAAAGAGGTTTACAATTAATTTGTTAAATTATAGTTTTTAAATCACAAATAGAAAAATCACATATATAAATTACATTAATAATTATTTAAACCACTTTTTACATCTAACCTCACCCACATCAAAAAAATCATAATTGTCACAGCATCATCATCATTACCAATACAACATCTTCAACATCACCACAGAACCATCATTCCTACTACAGCAGTTTGAGTGAGATCATCAACCACCATGCCTGCATCCAATAAACCTTCAACCACCCTTCCCGCATTCAATCAACCACTTTTTATAAACCTAATATACATTTTTTTCACATAATCAATCCTAAACCATTTAATTTAATAAGTTTGTAAGGTTTTTATATTACATTTCAAATATAACTTTTATTATAAGTTAATTTATCTATTTTATAAATACAATTTCAAAAATATACAATTTTATAAGTTTAAAAAATAGTTCTATTGAAGGTTTAAGTTTTCATTTTTTACGATTTTATAAAAACTGAAAAAAGTTGTAAAACGAAAAAATTTGATTTAATAAGTTTCTAAGGTTTTTATATTAAATTTCAAATATAACTTTTATTATAAGTTAATTTATCTATTTTATAAATACAATTTCAAAAATATACAATTTTATAAGTTTAAAAAATAGTTCTATTGAAGGTTTAAGTTTTCATTTTCATTTTTTACGATTTTATAAAAACTGAAAAAAGTTGTAAAAGAATTTTTTTTAATGGAAGTCTGAAAGTTTTTATGTATTTTGTAAACAACAACATTTTATTAGAATTTAATATCCAATTGTAAATCCCAAAAAAATAAAGTTGATTATACTTTTTTATCAGTTATTTATTATTAAATTAAGGTATTCATACTTCAAAATAAAGTTCTTGAAAAGACCATTGGTCCATTAAGCCCTGAACTAGTAAATGGCAGGTATCACTTGATGAGTTAACAGAGTAATAGATATAAACTTATGGTCTTAGTCTTTGAAACAAGAAGAGCTTTACGTCTCTTTTTGAAAGTCTATTCTTTTGTTTCATGCATTCTTAGTTAAATTTAATTATTTTAAAGTCATACTTTTGAAAATACTTATTTGAAACAGGTTTGAACATGAATAAAAAGCAAAGCAAGCGTAACTGATAGTTTTTTAAATCTTAAATATATGAAAAATTAACGTGAAACATAAAAATAAATAGTAAACTCACTGAAAACATAAATTTTACCCATTAAAACATTTTTAGAGTAAGTTTTTAGCCAATTCAAAACAAATCAAATAAATAATCAATTTTTACAAAATTAATAAATAAATAAGTTTTCAAATCAATATTTGAAATTTTTTAATTAAACATTTAAAATGTTATCATTAGTCAAAGATTTTTACGAAAACCTTCGTTTATATAGTGACACTATAAAAGATTAAAAAGCGACAATCTGAATATTTTTCAATAAATAAAAATAAGTGTGGAATAAATAGAGGTAGATGTGGCAATATTAAGGCACTCGTAAATCAATAAGTGTCACTTTCATTCAAAAAATATTAAAATTTGAAGTATTTCAGAGAAAAGTCGATATATTTTGAGATCGTTGTGTTGCTGAGATGTTTAAATGTTGATATTTATTTTTTAAAGTTATCGCAGCCATACTTTTTGAGCCTTTAAAGCTAGAAGCTTTCTGGAGGCTTTCAATCGTTGAAGTTGGGCACATGGTAAATAGCATCGGATGACGAAAGTCTGGACAAATTAAAATCTTTTTTGTTTGGAGCTTTGTTGAGGTCGACAAAAGTGGTTTCAACTTTAGCATTGAAAACTTTGTCAGTCTTCATCACAGCATTCTCAGCCATTAAGACATTTTCTTTTGGAGATTTGAAAACAAAATTCTTAATAAATTTTTTCCATGTTTTGTAAGTTTTTGGACTCCAAATCCATACGCCAC
Organism: Piscicola geometra; assembly: GCA_943735955.1. Lineage (NCBI taxonomy): Eukaryota > Metazoa > Annelida > Clitellata > Hirudinida > Piscicolidae > Piscicola > Piscicola geometra. The sequence continues at coordinate 404,215 of OX030957.1, read as the reverse complement.
TGGCCGTACCAACAAGAAGGAGCATGAAAATCCGCAACATAGACACCCCTACGTTCGGAATGGACTGATCAAGGGCACAATCTACAAAGTCGTCGTCGATAAACTTGCAGGGGGTGATCATCGATTTGGCCACCCACGTCTGACGGTGCATAGTTGAGTACACAATGCAACCAATCACACAAGAAACAGGAGCTGTGTACAGGATAGAGAAAATTCCTATTTTGAGCATCAAACGATCAAACTTTTTCACGTTAGCACCTTCTTCTTTCAAGTCTCTTCTTATTCTGAACATGGCGATAAATCCAGCTAGAATGAACAACACCCCAATGAGGAGATAGAGCAGTAGAGGGGAAAGCACAAAGAGAACGACAGAGCTTGTTTCATGGTTTCCCACATAGCAAGTGCCTGTCAACTCATCCGCGTCGACCTTTCTGAGCATCAGCACTAGAGCTGTTTTGATGGCTGGAATAGCCCAAGCGGCTGAATGGAAAAAATTGCTCTTTGCATCAATAGCTTCACTGCTCCACTGACGAGCGGATGAAAGGTAAAAAGAGATGGTGAGATTGACCCACCAGATGAAGGCAGCCATTCCAAAGTAGTAGGACAAGAGAAACGAAACGATACACCATGTGTTGCCAACCCCCTCGTAAATCAGCAACTCCACGTCAGGCTTGGACTTTTCACAAGATATGATTGCTGGTCCTAGAACTATTCTAAGTATGTAGCCACACGACACCACTAAGCAGCAGAGAGATAAGAAAATGATGGGTCGTTGTGGGTATTGAAACCTGGATGGCTTTATAATGAAGGTGAAAAAGGTGAGTAGCGTGGAGGTGAAGCAAGTTACAGCCCATGCAAACATCCACACCTCCATCAATCTCTTGTCTGCTTCTTTGTATAGCACATCGACTCCACACCTTGCCACGCATGAATCGTTTTCACTCCTGCCTACAAACCGATTTGCATAGAGGTAGCGAGGTGGACATCTCAAGTCATTTTTTTCCAATTGAAGAACAGAGCTTTGGAAAGATGGCTTGGATTTACTGTTCGATCCGTCAGCCCTGTCATTTGTTTTTGACGAAGAAATCGGCTGTTGCAGATGCTTAATTTTGTGATTTTGAATTTTTTCGTTATCCAAGTCGGGTGATAAAAAATTCTTTTGAAGGACCTCCTTGGAGTTTGACGAATCAGCCTCGTCGTAAGGAATCTTGCGTTGGTGCGATGAATAATCACCAAGGCTTTTTGAATGAATATTTTTACGACTGGCTACGTCGTAAGGGTTTCCATCCACGCCGTAGAGTTCAAATTCTCGGAAGTGGTCTTTGTGGTCAGGTTCGTATTCGTAGCTCCCAGGCGGTTCGATACACATCCCCCCAATGGCACTTTTTTCGGGCAGTTTGGAACAGTCGAGTACTTGAGGCCACTGGAACTTGATCTGTTTCAGCAGGGGTTCGCATTTTTCTTTTACTTTCAAGCACATGCTCCTGCAGGCTGGAATCACCAACAAGCCGTCAACCTGAAATATGGAGAATTTAATGTGTGTTGTTATAACTTTCCCTTTAAACATTTAATTTTAAAAAATTAAATTAATTCAGTTCTCAAATTTTAAACAAATATTCAAACAACATATGTTCTAAATCTTGTTTAAACTTTAATTTAAATTTTACGCTTGTTTTTATCTCCGCTGAATATACTATGGAGCCTCTATGGAGCCCCTTGACACTTTGATGCCTCTAATTATAATACGCTAATGCCAGTTCCTTTCAGACACTAATGTGTTTCAAATAGCCTTCCAAAATTCTCTCAAATTAAAGATTCCGGATTATATTTTGTACTTTTATATCCGTGAGAATTAAATATGGTTTGTCTCTGAGAATATATGATAATGTTTTAAGTGGATTTTGTTCCACTCTCTTCCTAGCATTTTAAGCTAAGCGGAATAAATATTCAAACAAGGAATTCAGTAGACAATGAAGTGTTGGTTTGGTTAAAGCGCTAGTAGAACAATGCCAGTCAGATCAGACTTACCCTAACTTACAAACACACGCTCGCTCATGGGTATTTTATTTAGATTTTTTACATAAATATTTATTATTAATCTTATTACGCCACGCTATGATATTTGTCGTTGTAATGTATTGTATTGTAGTTTAAACTGGCTCAAAATGTCAAAATTATACGCAAATAATCCCAGACATTTATGCAATTATTCAATCTTTAATTCTCCCACGAAGGTTGTATTATTCAATATTTTTCTATTGAATATGCATAACAATGTGTGTAGAGAACATCTGCAGGAAGTTGAAACATTAAAGAAAAAGAATGATGAATGATTTTTATTGAAATTAAACCTATGGATTAAAACCAATAAATGTATTATATTTTGAAGTTGCTTATTCGTGAAAGATCCAAAAATCGAAACATTTATAAACTTAATACTTCAACTTGGTCAGAACAGGTTGGACTATATTATGCAAATAGACTTGCCAATGACTTGCAAATGAACTGTCAATTTAAAAGGATTAGCACAAATTTTTACAGTATTTTTTCAAGTGTCTCCACTAAAGCTCAATGTGAATGTAACAAGAAAAAATAAAATGAACATTTAAAAAATAAAAACTAAAACGGAGAACCCCAAAAAATCTTTTCTATACAAAATACTTTTCACTAAAACCTGCACATTGCCCCCACCCACCTGTTCAGTGCACATGGGCGTGTAGAGGGAACAAAGAAAGAATTTCAACCATGGTGAACACCCGCTCTGCACCAGCGGAATGAACTCCAAAATCTGAACTTCGGCTTCTTTCTGGCTTGTGTGTCCAACCAGGTTAGGCATTACTGCGAGAAACGTTGAGTTCGGCATATATTACAATGCGATGTATTTTAATAAAATTATTGTAACAAATTTACAAATTAATTTTGAGAAAAAACTTTGAAACCCTTGTAGCCCATTAAAATGTTTCAAGATAATCCAAATGTAAAACTTCTCACAATTTTGTTTATTGGGTTGATTGAGTGCGTTGGTGTGTTTGCATATGTGACTTATTTTATTCATGCCACCGCCTAAATAATGCCTTAATAATTGGAAATTCGACTTTATTTTATTTTTATAATAAGTAATGAATATCGTTGAAAGAATTTTTAAAAATAGTCAAGTAATCGGTATTAAGAATAGGAGTTAATGACAGGCTGAATATTGGCAATATCACTAAAAGACCGAATGCACTGACCCGTGTGGTTGTACTTCATTCCGGAGCACAAGGGCAGACTGATTTTCTGGCACTTCTGAGGCGTCTCCAGATCGTATGAGGCACGGCAACAGGGCAGGAGAGAGTAGAAGGTCAAAGTGAAGAAAACTATCTTGCAAAATAAGTGTGGCAACGACATTTTAAGTAAATCCTTTATAAAGTGAACTGTTATTTTTTACTTCGATTAGTTTAGTCAGCAATTAGAGCAGTCTTCAAGTGTTACAATTAGTAATGAGCCTCACGAGCATTTCCCACAATTAAACATTGCTGTTACTTAACTAGTCTTTCTTTCAATTGTGTGATAATAGTTTTATCATAAAAGCTTACAAAAGTGTAATCTTTATTTAAATTTTAGCGTTAATGGCAATCACTATATTTATTTCATTTAATTGTATTATAATATTTATCTAACTGACAATCATATCGATCTAAACTTCAAGAAAACCAAAAGAATTGTAAAACAAACTGACTTATCTTCGCTATTTATATATACCTGTCTAGGCACCGGCATATATCGAATTAATTGCCGCTTATATAACATTCTAATCAAGTATGCACAAGCATTTCTCCTCTAATGGATGCTCGTATGGGTGTCAAGTGTGTGCGTAAATAACATGGGAATAAACATTCATTATAATGGAATTTGCGCATTGACTTTATTCGGTGTTTTATTTCCTGAATAACATCTTTTATTACTAATTTTGTGCATGATTTTTGAAGCTGAAGACATGATGTGTTTGCATTAACGTTTCAGGTCTCAAATTTGTTTAAATAACTGTGCGTTCTTCTCTGTTCTCTCCCCAGGGAAGACTTGATTAGGCTGCTTCAAAGGCTATAAAGAACCTCTTACAGTCTCAGCTGATAAAAGTGGATGCCTTTATTCAATAATGATTCTGAAGTTTCAAAGTTAGTTTTCAAAGTTATAAATAAAAACTTTGATTTTTCTTACCGAATTGAAAAAATTATTATTTACGTAAGACTAGAAAAATCTGATATTTTATTTGAATGTTTGTGTTGTAATTCTCCTTAGAGCGTACTTGTTCAACTTAACTTGTCAGTTTCATTTTATTGCTCTAGTTAAAGTGTCGAATTAAATTTGTTATTTAATTCAAAAAATATTTATTTATAGAAATTTAAAATAAAAGACTATGAAAATCAAATACTTTAGAAAAAATTTAAATTCTTTTTAATTCTTAAATCTCGACAAGATTCTAAAAATATATTATTAATTTATAATTCAATCTCCAGGCCGGCTTTACTTTTATAAAAAAAATATTTTTCCACCCTCTTGAGAACCTATAAAATGAAGTTCTAAAAGGAGGTTTTTGAAAAATAATTGTAAAAAAAATAAATTATTTTGAAGCTGCTTTTTCAGGTAATCATCTTACCATATGAAGTTATAAATTTAAAATGTTTGCAAAAGTCTCTCAAGAACAAGCCCCATTATACTTTTTTGAAAAACCTGAGTTTACGACATTCAAGATTTTTTTTCGTATTTAAATTTTTTTTACTTGAACTTTTTTTAATTAAAATGATATCAACTTTTCATATATTGTATGCATACATTTCTTTAATAAGTTCTCACGTGTTTTATTTTTATTTTTCACGAAATTCACAATATTTATATAAAAATATAATAAAATATTCAATACGGCGTTTGCAGGCAGTCTTAAACGGCATGCAAACAGCTTGAATGGATAACTTAACCATTTTTGAATTGTTAAATTCAAATAGGACAAACAGGCGCAGAGATTCGAAGCCTTCAGCAAAAAACGTCTTAAAAACAAGATTTAAAGTTATGTTTTGAATTTTACTGGCAATTTGAATCGAATTAAATTCAAACAATTCTGTTCATTATTTTGATTTGGTAGGTTTGTAACTGTCATCAAATCTTTGAATAATTAGCTTAGTTTTTGTCACAAGCTTTCAAAACATTCGCCATGATTAAGAAGTCGTTAATTAAAGATGTTACACTTGCAGACTGGCTAAAAGTTTTAAGCGCTTGATATATATAAATGAAGATATAAATAATAAATGAATTTAGGAACTATAGGTTAGTTAAACAATTTTTTAAACCCTAGTGAATATCCATTGGTGATGTTCGCACGAGAGAAGTGTGTTGAGAGACAGGAATGAGTAATAAATGCAAGGAAAGTGAACGTATATTAAAAAAAACAGACAAAAAATAGCAATATTTTTAGATACTAATCTGGAGAGTTTATGGCTTATGCGGAGTTTCGAATGGAAAGACGATTATGCTGGCTACTCAGATGAAATGGTGATGATGATGATGATGATGATGGAAACGCGGACGTCATGATAACGATGATAAGGATGTACGAATGAAAATTGTTGTACCAATAAACGAAAATGAACAAAAATGGTACGTTTGAGATGGGAGAGATCAGACGAGAAAGAATGTTTCCATTCAAAGGTGAATTCTAAAAATATTGTTTTCGAAATAATAAGAATATTTTAGACATTCGTTTAAACTTCAATGCTACATCAGCGATTGTTTAGGTGGGAATGGCAGATTTGGAGGTGCTAAGTTTTGGTCACAAATATTGGATTTTTGCAAGTGAAGTTGTTAAATCTTTTTCAGAATGGATGCAGCATCATACAAGCGTAAGAGACCACAGAAGGTATAACCGTAAAATATAGGAATCTTTGGGCATTATAATTTTAGAACACCATTATGTTTCGGAATAGTTATTGTGTTTTGGTTCTAATTTCAGACAAGTTTCAAAGCGTCTATATAAAAACTCGAATGTCTATGGTGGAAATTATGCCTTTTAATATTTAAAAAAATAATTAAAAATTTGAGAAAAAAATTTAATTAAAATAGGTTTGAAAATTTAATAAAAGAGCAAACGAATTAATTCAATATTTATTGATTTAGAAATGTTCAAACAATATATTTATTTTCAGAATTTTGAAAAATATTAATTTAGATATAACCAAAGATTTTTCTATATTACGGTATTTGATGTTCAATCTCGAAATCGATGACAACTCAACATCAAATCAGATCATCGATACGAACTCAAAATGTACGATTAATTAGCCACAACACCATGCTTTGCCAGATTACTTCGGTCTTCAAAATACAGTTTCCATGCACATCACCAGCTTGATGCCTTGCCAGTTGTGTCTTTTTCGCTTTCGGTTTTATATATTTTAAAGTTTTTTTCTGTCTTCAAACTCTCTAGCTTTTATGTGTAGCTAATCCTGGTGTGCCTTCCACATATGTATCTTTCTAACTCTCACTCATGTCCACGTCTTTATACGCACGATCACACAATCACACACAATCACACACAATCACACACACACACACACACACACACACACACACACACACACACACACACACACACACACACACCCACACACACACACACACACACACACACACACACACACACACACACACACACACACACACACACACACACACACACACACACACACACACACACACACACACACACACCCACACACACACACACACACACACACACACACACACACACACACACACACACACACACACACACACACACACACACACACAAACACACACCCACACACACACACACACACACACACACACACACACACACGAACACACACACACACACACACACACACACACACACACACACACACACACACACACACACACACACACACACACACACACACACACACACACACACACACACACACACACACACACACACACACACACACACACACACACACACACACACACACACACACACACACACACGAACACACACACACACACACACACACACACACACACACACACACACAAACACACACCACAAAACATCTATAAACAAGGAAGAGATACAGAAGATTAGCATATTTTTGGGAGCTCATACATATGGCTCTTTTCGGCAGAAACAGAAAATGAATTCGGTTGATCTTCGCCATAGCAACGAGGAGTGTCGTTGTCATGGGAGCAGATGGCGGCTTGTGCCTGGTGTTCCATCATGGCAACCGCTGGAAACGAAGACTGGACAATGGCGTTGTGGCACTTGCCAGCGTGCATGTGGTTGTACGTGAGCACCTGGTTGTGGAAGTTTTGTTGTTGTTGATGTTGTTGTTGCAGATGGTTGTGTAGTTGAAGGTGCTGTTGTTGTTGTTGTTGTTTGAGATTTGATTTGTGTCTGATGACATCTGCCTCTTCCTTGCTGCAGACCACGAGGTTCTGTCTCGTCTGCCTGTGCGCATCGTGCTTCTCAGACGCATGGCTGTTGGGAAGGATGCAACTAAATGATAGTTTGATCGGATTGGATGAATTGGAAGGTGAATATGGAAGACATTTATATAGTTTTTTTTGGCAACGATAAACTCATAGATTGGAACCTGACACTGGTTACGTCGGAAAAGTAAGGGTCGGGGTAAGCTGAGTCAAGGACGTCAGGCGGCGTGGCTTCGGTTTGGTAGTCCAGGGAAGTTTCGTTGAAGTGGGTGGCAAACTTTTGGCCTAGCTCTTGTTGTCTGTGGTTCGGATTTTGTTGAGTTGATAAAAAAATACTTATGTTAGAAATTAAAACTTTTATTTTATTTTGATTACTTCTTAGTAAGACCGTTTAAGACTTTGAAAAAGTATTGTTGGAGGTCGTTATTAGGCTCTTCTGATTAAATATTCAGTTTGTTTCCCAAAGCAATTACAATTTCTAAAAGATGTACGGGTAAATGACGCGAAAAAGAAAGTAAATTAATGGAATTTTGATGAAGCTAATTTTTTAAACGTTGTTTTACTCCCACATAGAAAAAAATAAGACTATTTTTAAGCCATTGTTTTTGAAAACACTTTAAGGATAAATTGTTTAGAATTTTACCAAAAAAGCAAAATAAATACGCTATCAGTTCACACGACATTTGGAAGTCCTCATTTGTTGCGAGAGCCAGATGGACAAATTAAAGAGAAAATGGATGGAGACATTTCTATACGCAGGCACTGAATAAATCTACTTCTCGTTTAAGCCCGGGTCGAAGCCTCAAGGAGACTCTGAGGAATTAAAAGACCGCAAGTTATTTACAAATGTCTGCTCACAATTCGATAATTCAACTAGCATCGGCGTACGCAATTTAATTCCGGCGTAAAAAAAATCTTTAAATAAAAGTTTTGCGCTTTTTACAAACTATTAACACACTAGGACCAGATAGCCAGTTTTGCTATAACTCGATGAAAGAATAAGAATAGAACAATTAAATGGAATTGCAATGAAAACAACGAGGCAAACACGTTTTAATTATAGCGTTACAATTGCTTTTGGGCCCGACAAACACGTGACCAAAATATTTAATGCTATCCGTCCATTATTTTTCTTCGTAAGGCAATATTATAAAAAGATTTTTACAGAATTGAGAAATTCTTTCATTAATTATGTATTATGATTATTTCAATAGTGCCGACGTTTCTGAGTTATGTCTCTACATAAGAAAGTTTCATTTCGAATCAAATAATCTTGCATCATTTTATCCGATTGAATCATTTTCCTACAGCGATTTTTGAGACTATCATACTTTTCCCAATTTTGAAAAACGTCAACGAAAGCTATTACCTCTCTACTGATTTCTCTCTTAACCAATCAAACATTACGTAATTACAATGCATGTTTAGCATCACATTTCATTAAACGTTTTTTCCACTCTTACTTACACCCATTTTTTAGTTGGTATATTTTTCTATCTACCCACCCTTTCCCATTTTCACCCACCTTTTCATGTACACGACCACACACACGAGAAGCAGTCCACCAAGGAAGATTCCCAGGGCCACCCCTGATGACACGACCACCAATATACCTTGGTGAAAAGTAAAAATAAAGTAAATTATAAGATTCAAAATAGAAAAATAAAAGAATAAAATGGTTAGATGCCAAAAGAAGCAATGGAAGGATGTGTAAGGAGGAAGTGAGGTGAGTGATTTTTGATCATAAAAGGCTTATGTTCTATATCAACTAATAAATATGTCAACTAAAACTTATTTGAATATTAAAATATTTAAGATGAATACAATAACTTTTTATCTGATTTTAAAAAATGTCTAAAAAGTTCTTATGCTTTGTCAAATTACCGAAAGGAAAGTTGTTACGGTCGAAAATGTTGTAGAAGCTCCAGGGAAGAGGCGTAACTATGGAAGTAGAAATGATCATTTTGAAAACGTATAAAATAATTATTTAAAATAAAAATAATTAATTGAAATTCAATAAACGTAAATATTTGCAACAAAAACGTAAAAGTCGATAAGTATATCAAGTTGCAACACCCTTCAGGGTTTGGCTCTTCAAAAGTTAGACCATTTTGTCTAGTTTTCTCAATTTTCTATTAACTGCTTCAGCACGTAGGCTACAATGGAACGTCATTACATGCCATATAAACGATCATTCAAGTTATCTTGTGCTTCGTACCTTGCGCAACAGACTGCAACAGCGATGCAGCATTTCAGTGACCCGGATGTATTAATCATGGAGAGGTGGGAAGGTGCCGCAAATATATATGTCTCTAGTGCATGCGATCGCGCATCAACTTGTATATAATCAAAAGTTCTGGAATCTATTTGTTCTTGCGATGAAAATAATAATAAGAATGTTCAAAAGTATCATTATGTTTAAGAGAATAAAGAGAAAAGATATTAATGAACGTGTAATTAATAGCGCCAGTCTCAGATCTAGATGCACATGTCTTCCAGGATAGATTAAGTGTTAGTTGGTACATGTGCAACTTTGCGACAAAATGATGAATGGAATGCTTAAAGAAAATTGCAGAAAGATGTTTGCAAAAGCCTCAAGCAAATGACAAACAGGGTTAAGATGAAAAAGCTTCAAATAATCATATTAATTTACTCTTTCAAAGTTAAAATGAGAGTGAATTTAATTCTCAAAATTATTTTTTTACTGTTATTTCATAATTATCCGTTCTACATCTAACCCTATGAATTCGGTGATTACAATGCCTTGAATTTGTTATTAATTTCTGTAAAACGGAATTTTTAATCTATACAAAATAATTTAATGGAAACAGTTCCTCTCATCTCTTGCAGCACTTCTCCATTTCCTCTAATCCTTTCCAATTCACCTACTGGCGCATATCAGCTTAAGCCTCTCCCGTTTCATCTCGAATCACAAATCCGGACAAGGTTTTTGTTGTTGAAACTTTTCTTTTTCACACAACAAATGTTTTTATTGCGGTTATTTTCATTAGTGTTATGATGAAGTTTTTATATTGTCAATTAGCACCTTTGCAGCATTTATTTCCCGCTTTTGTTCAGACGTGCGTGAAAGATGATTGACGATAATGAGTATCAAAAAAATTGCGTTTGTCTTTGAATTTTTGTTTTTTTTCGAGCTCTTCTATACATTTAGAGTATGTTTCTATGTTTGCATATTGGTTTGTTTTTTTCATTGTTTTTGTTTGTCATTTTTGTTTTTGTTTAAATGTTTATAAATGTGGTTAAATTAATAAACTAAAAAAATAGGGAAAAACTTAGGCGTTTTGTGTGATAAGTTGGTTAGGTTGAAGTTGAGTGTTGGACGAATGAATTATGAAAGTTGGTAAAAAGTGTAGGTGAGTGAGTGTCAAATGGTTGAATGATGAAGGCAAGACTCTTTTTGTCCGTGAGAAATATGTTGTTTCTTGCTTTGAAGACCTGCTGCTGATTGTGCGCATATGCCTCATTAATCTTTCAGAAACAATGCATCTAAAAAGCTTTTCAATTTCATTTAAATACTATTTAAATAAATAAATAAATAAATAAACTAACTGTCGGAACGCTTTCACGGAGTTTTAATTATTCACGATTGAATTAAACTCGAGTCGGAGGAGAAAAATCGACTTCTTAGATCGAATTTAAGCGGATTTAGCGTTTATTGCATTATAATTTTTATCTCATTTTATAATGATTTTTAAATCTTTAAAGGAAAATTCGGTGAATCGGGAAATGAAAATTTATGAACTTAGTCTCTAGCAATTGAATGTTAGTTTTGAGTTTAATACATGTTTATTGAGCCTATATTCAAAATAGTTGGTTGCGCAATAAATTCAAATCAAAGGATCTTCATGCCTTGATTTTTATTCCAAAATAGGCTGTCGCATTTATTGTTCATTTTTAATTGTAGCTCAAATTGAAAAAAGAACGGGAATTAAATTATAAACTTAGAAACAAATTCATTAAAATTTTTTGATATTAATGTTTATTAAAAACATATTTTAAGATCATGTAAATAAGCTATTGAACTAATAGTCTAGTGTTTAATAATTAATTATGAATGCTTCTCGAGAATAAACGAATTTTTCAAGTTTCCATTTGCAGAAGTGCGATTAGAAAATAATGCACGGCTAATGAAACTCATCCTGAGACCAAACACCTACCACGCTCTGAAAATACGCCATATTTACTGGAAGAAGACCGAACAAGCATGTCTGTGTCCGTGGCACTATGTGATCACTCGACTCTTTAGAAGCTATGTCAGATGTGAATTTGAAACCGATACTGATGCTGAATTTAAACGATTTCTACTTTTTGTGGAGTTATCTTTGAAATGCTCAAGTTTTTTCTATCGTTTGAAGGCCGTTGCATACCCTTTTTAATGATATTTATTTCGTTATTAGCAGTAATATCACCTTACAGGCAGTTAGTTTATTGTTGCGTGAAGCTATATCTCTGTGCCTTGGCGTTGTTTCGGATCTTTTGGTAAAATATTCCATTTAATCATCATAAAACATCTGTAGTACATTTAGAAAAATGGATGCTAACAAACTGAATCAACAAAACTTCTGTTGCAGTTTTTTTATTTTAAAAGGAATAGTTTTCGAAATCAAAATTCTTAATAAATTCTAAAGTAGCCGAAAGAAATCCCACAAAAAATTAAATCTTATGCCATGAAATTAAAAGAAAATTTAGAATGAGTTATTGACGAAAGATTTATTTAAAATTGAATAAACTGCTCAATTAATCACCGGACATTCAAGCTGACTTCACGAACCATGCACTTTCCAGTCTTCCAGCATCAAGCAGAGTCCACCCCACCATCAATTAATCTTGCCGTTCCAGGCATCAAACGCTCATTTAACATCCCAAGAAAGCATATATCATCGCACTCCATCGGACCTTTTCGACGAAACTATTAGTAAATTAGAAAATTAACTGAAATGTCGAGTGTCAAACTTTATCGACCTCGGATAACTTATCTACCTATTCCATCTACAACCTTCAAGTCTTTTCTACACAAAACTCAAGCTGCATTACGTCGAACTTTAAACTTGTATTCCACCCTCGTGTTCTTGAGTTCTGCAGTTCTGTCAAGCAACAATGCCACCAGCTTTCATCATCACGATGTTTCCAGTCACGCCTACGATTCGACTACTTTTGCTTCATAATTTCGTGATTTACATTTATTTTTCAATCACATTGATTTTCTAAATGACTAAAAAAAAATTACGCATTATCAAGATGCAATTTCAAGCAGACATGAGAGCTAAATAAGAGGCTGAGACAAACGTACATTTGTTACCTTGGTTACAGTCTATGATGTGTCCGATCCAGGTGTTGTTGATGCAGGTGAGGGTGTAGGTTGCGTCAGAAAGACTGCATTTGACTACAGTGACGTCATCATGGCGTTGCGATGTCGAGTTGGAGAAGATGTCGGCGTCCCTGCAGCCGACAGCTGGAGGAGGAGTGGTGGAGTTACAGAAGTTACTAGAAGAACCATTTCAGTGGATTGCAAGAGGTTGAGTAGTGAAGTTCTGAAACTGGATTTTGTTTGGAACGTTGGTGAAACTCTGTTGAGTACTTTAAAAACGAAAGGTTATGTTTAAAATGTTAATCGGAAAAAATTAGTTCTTTTTGCAACATAAGCTCGGATTTTGTGGAAAAGTTCCTAGTTCTTTAACTTCACCAAAATACAATTCTTTAAAAAAAACTTAATTTACTTTTTTCCAAATCCTATTAATTTAAAAATAAATTGGATTTTAAAAGTATTTAATTAACTCTAAACTTATTTTTAAACAAGCTATTTATTCTCGAATCCATCAATTTGACTTTTTCCGAATTTAAAGTTTAAATAAAACATTTTAAATATCGAAAAGCATGAAATGAAGTAGTGTTTAGACGCTAAATTAATGTCTTGTGCGACTGAAACTTTTAGATTCGGTGAGGGTCATACATTAATTAAAACTTCGGTGAATGGCCACAAATCTAAAAATCCAAAACTAAATTTTATGTTCCTCACAGTGCCTGAAGGAGTCAAAACGCCACCATATTTTATTTATTTTTTTCAATTACCTGTTGTGAAGTTGGCAAAAACATGTTTCTATCTAAGTTTTTTTTGTATTTTCAACTATTCTATCCACTTATTCCCATCACTTCTTTCACATCAATGCTTCTCACTAACAATGAAACATCGCCTCAGACATAACCCTCAGGAATCATCGTCGTTTTGAGATTAAAATTTGTGGAAAGAGTCGTAGGTTGAATATAAAGTCCATCTTTTTAGCGGAACCGGCAATGATGGCGAGCCTATAAAACAACATTTGAAAATATAAGTACCAAAAAATAAAAGAAGCAAATGAAATATCCAAACTGAAAATAATTGCAAAGAGAAAAATAATATTAAATATATAAAATAAATAATGGAAGAAATCATGGAAAGCACAACAAGGAGCGTATTTGGTCGTCTATGCAGTGAGCAGGGCATTAAATTTGATAAGGATGAAATTTTATAACCGCCACAGTAGTAATAATAATAAATTTATATCAGAGTAATAAAATGAAAATAAAAATGAAAATAATAAAATATTTATTTTATTTGAATAACTTTGTTTTAGAGGTAACGATTTTCTTTTGATTATTTTGTTTATTTTTTATTTATTCAAATTTAGTCGCTCGTTTATGTTTCAAGGTTTTATTTTGCTTGCTTCAACAACTAAATTAAACCAACTTCCTCTCTAAACAACACGCCAGAGAGCTCCAAAGCACTTTTCAAAAACATCATAATAATAAAACAGCAACAACAACACAATAATAAAGCACCAACAACAACATTAAACTAAAATAACAACATAATATAACTACAACAACAAAAGCAACAGCGGTTACATATTTCCACATTCATGCCACGACTCTGGCTACCTTTGGACATGAAAAGAACAATAATGCGCCACAACAATAACAACAACACAAAAAACAACAACATTGTCATCTACAACAACAATTACAATAACATTCAATTACAAGCTCCTCACACGTGGTTGGGTGTGTTTATCTGTACCTCCGTAAACATATTCGACCGAGCAATTTTATGGCAAACGAACACGAGAAGTTGCTTCCAAAATTAAACTTAAATTTCAATTATTAAATAATTTGTAAAATTTAACAATTTAAATAATTATGAAATCTTCTATATGCTAAAGAATCAATTCTTAAATTTTAAGACTGCATGAAAAACATTCAAAAAAAGAGTTCAAATTGTAGACTGGATTTACGCATTAATGAATGAATAAACACATATATATTGAGATTGGGAATCAGACTGACCCAAAGACACAAAGCTTTATTGTGATTAATCCGACAAATGAAGTTTTATTCTTGGATCTCGTCTTAAATATAATGCATTTAAATATCTCGTCTACAATGCCTTTGCCGACTGTACGGCCTCTCTGCCTCTTTCTTCGTTTCATTTGCGCTCAATTTACATTGAAATGCAAAAAAACCTTTCAGAAAACTCATTCAATTTTTGAAACATGCCTTTGAATAGTTTGTCTTTAAAATTCATTCGGTTTAACAATTTTTAAACAATTCAAGACATATTTTAAACCAAAAAATTTAATTAAAATTTTTGATGTTGTTATGAAATTATATTTTTGTAAATGTGTATTATGAAAAAATCTTTAAAAAGAAAAAACCTAAAAACCCTAAAAATTAAAAATTCGATTGACTTAGCATGTGCTCCTCTGGTTAATTCCATTGTATTTCCATTGGAATTGTGTTTTCTTTTTTGGCATTCCAGAAGCTGATTGATTTGGCAGACGAGCCTGCTACACCGCTTCTTTGGGACTCGTTAGCAGATTGCCCTAGCGCCACAGCAGCCCAATTAAAAATTCATCGCATCGGTTGTCGGCTTTTAATTTGGCTGAAACACCGTTTTGTGAAAGTCTGTTTGTTGTGTATCAATTAAATTCCCATGAATATGCATGAATGGGAGGGCCACAATATGCATATTCAGTGGTTGGTCGAACAAGCGGACACAGATGAAGGCACACAAACAAACACATAGACATGCACAGTCACACAAAAGCGATAGATTAGATGATCACAAACACGCACACACACCAACACGCACACCCACTAACACGCAAACACACCGACACACACACTCACTTACGCACAAACATGAACACCCAGCATAGGCAATTCTAACACGAATAAATAAAGAAATATATAAATTAGCAGCTTTGCTGCTCGTAACGAAGAGTTTTGTAAATAATATAATAGTATTTTTGATCATCATCATCATAATCATAATTTCATTATTTTTTCAAATGCTCAAATTTCATTTATATATTCTCAACATCATCATCAACCTCTTTCATTATAGGTGGGGTTTATTCTTGAAAAATAATCAAATGAGAAATGAAACGATAAAGTTGAAATGTGAATTTTTAAAACTTTTGTCGCATTGTATGTAATTGTATTGCGAAGCAGGTTTTGAATAGTTTTGCATAAAATTGAAGGTCAACAGCCAGAACACTCACGACGTTCTAACAAACTAGATCAAGACTCTGCTGTGCTTTTGAATACAAATGAATGAAGTTAAATTTAATAAACAATAAAAGAAATGTTTTTTTCCTTCTATTTCACGTATCGTGTTCGCTGATTGAGACGATGGTTTTTTTCTCTCCGAGATTAATAGACCAGAATCGGGAATTGAAGGAAATCAAAAAATAATTTTTAAATTTAAAAATCTGTATGTTTCCGATTGATTTAATACCAAAACTGTAGTTTAAGAGTGGCGTGAAAGTCAATTTGAAGTGGAGGTGATGATTCTCCCCAGCGAAGTGTGCAGTGTGGGAGGGGCAGGTACTCAAGGAGCCGTCACAGCTGCGCATTGAAGGCGTTTGAGGCTATTGAATGAATTAAAGAGACATAAAAGGAGGCGACGCAGTCGTTATTATTCAAGGCAGAAACCGAGTAAAAGACTCGAATTAATAAAAACGATCTTTCCATCGGAAATATTAATGGAAGCAATAACAATATCAATCAAAGAACACTGGTAACAAAAAATAGCAACAACAACAGCAAAAATAACAAGCATAAAAGTCACAGACACGTCATAAAGCTGCCCTTAAAGCCCATCTTGCAAGCTGTAAAGGCATCTTTCTTTCTTCCTTTTTTTTATTTATTTTCTTTTTTATTTATTAACTTCATATTGTATTTTTTTTAAGATCATTTTTTTCTTTTTTTTTCTTTTCTTCTTTCTAACATATCGACCCTTTATAGGCCTTTAAATGTGACAAAAGGCACCGTCAAAAACGTTACTTTTAAAGAAAAGTAACAGGAATACGGAGTCAGATTCGATTTGGTACAGACATTCCCAAATGTATTTTTTTAATGTTTGCTAAAGAGTTACACGCATGTTGGCAAACTTGCAGTTAAGCCCTGTCAGAATACATAAAGCTGGGAATGCAGGCCTCGAGAAACGGAATGGGAAGCTCTGTGAAGATCTTGAAGCTATCTACAAAATGACATTTCAAAACCAAAGTGATGTTTTTAAACATTTCAAGTGTTAAGATCTTAAAAGAAATGATTTTGTAAACTATTTTATTTTAAAAACCTTGAAAGGAATAAAAAAATTAAACTTTATAAGTTGATTTGAAATGCGAAAAAAATTTAATGGACAAATTGAAAGAATTGGACGAATAAAAGAAAAAAAAGCACCAATGCTTGTAAAGGGCAGTTTCAATGCGACTTGCAGGCCCCAGGAATGTGTAATCGCCTTAAAAATATAGTAAAAGAAGAAATGAAAGTTTTATTCACACTGAAATTTACGCGTAAAATCTATTAATAACATCACGATGCTGAACATCAACTTTCATTTCCTTCGTTGCCGCCTCTCACAGACGCTGTCAAATTCATCGCATTCTTGCTTTTATTGTCCGACACAATTTTCTCCATGCGTTTATATCACTAGTTTTTTCCCATACATTTAGGTGACAAATTACTTTTAAAAGTTTTTATACGTATTTGATATAAATTACTAATTGAAACAAATAATATCGAGTCATTAAACTTAAGTGGAAGAAATCTCAGTATTCGAGAAAAAAAACGCCACATTAATTAATGCCAAATTACGAAGAAAAGTATCACAAACAAGTAACAAAATGAATGGCAAAAATAAATAAAGACAAGATGAGACAAAATAAATAAATCTGTAAAAAAGTTGAACTATTAGCATAATAAATTAATGATAAAATGAAAAAAAGAAGAAAAAATACCTAGAATAAATAACAGTTAAGCCTCTTATTTGCATTTTAATTGTACTTTATATATGCACACCAGCAGTTCACCCGGCCTTGTCCGGATCACTTTGATAAGCTATTATTTTAGAAAGAAATGTTTGGAAAAACAAACAAAATTCAAGTTTAAATAGGTTTAGTAAACAATCTTAATAGAGTTTAAACAAATTATAATTTTATTTCATTGCAAAAAAAATAATTACAAACTTTTATTATCTACATACCGGTTGGATTGCTATCCGAGTGCTGAGCTGTGGGAGTCGTGAAACGGTCGTTTGGTATTTGGAACTGGGTTCTAAATACGCAATCAATCAGACTCAACTAATAAATACCGATGTGAATAACTTTCATCATAAAACGAAATGTAGGATGAAGGAATGAAAGAGAATTAAAATAAAAAAGTTCTTTAGGACTTTGACCAAACGACGCACTAAAAACATCAAAGAAAAGCAAAGTGCATGTATGTAATTGGTTTAAAGTACGGATAAAAACTATAAAAAAGAAATAAAGCCATTGGATTTTACTTTAGAAAATAAAATAATAGTAATAACAAATGGTAAGCGACTAAAATATAAAAAAAAGCACTAGTTTCATTAATTTGCTTTGTAATAGATTTTTGTCGCAGACGTCAGAAAATGAGAGCTCAATAGGTTGTAATTAATCTCCTAAAACGTTTTGTGTTGTAACATGTGAAATTATTTGAGAGAAAAAACAATAGCTTTTCACGAATAATTTATATGTTTACATATACATTGAAGCTAGCTACGCAAAGCAAAATAAATCACATGAAATCACTGTCAATTCTTCAAGATATTCTCACCAAAAAATAACCAGAAGAAATGCTGTGAAGGCCCTTTGAAATGCCAACGAGGACCAGTGAGTGACCTGAAAAGAACGTAGAAAATCTAGAAAAGACCAATATGTTCCGAGAATCAGAAAATAAGCAATAAATTACAATATAGCAGACAGGCACAATGCGAGCCACTAAGACAGTCTGCTAATACCGGTCTTAGGCCTCTGAATTTATACTTTCTTGAGTTTATATGCTTGTCGTCTGCGTTTTATCTTCTGCTGCATTATTACTCTGTGTAGCTTGGAAGACATCTTTTTTTTAAAGTAACATTTTGTGAAAAAACTAAATTTAAAGCATGGAACAAGAGTTATTGACTATTTAAAAATTATATTCTATTGGATTATCACATGCATTTTATTATATTTGCTCAAGTTTTTATTCAACGGGGATGCATTTTTCGTAAATTTTATATTAAAGCGTTTTGAACAACACTTTCGACTGACTGTTTAATATACTTTGAAACTTTAATTTCTAAGCTAAATTTTTCATTGAATCATAGATAATTGTCAGTTATTTTGAAATTTCATTTTACTTCAAGGAACATTTTCTATGTATACTTGATTGTCCATCCTTATCCATCTTTATACATTCTGTACAGTATCTCATCCGTTTCAGACTCCAACTTCATGCCAAAAGAAAAATAACGTCAAGCTGTACCAGTATTTTAAAATTAATTATTTTAAAATTAATTCTGAAAAATACTGATAAAAAGAATATTAATAAAAATATTGTTTTCTGATGTCAGACATTTTTTTCCGCTGTCAACAAAATACTTTGATCCCTTGTTTTGGTTAATCGAAAACTTTCATTTATTTCCTCTAATTTCAAGAAATTCAATGTTTTTTATGCTATTACTTTAAAATAAAAAAATTATATTTAATTGCCAGGAAGTTTTTGAAAAATTGGAAATGGAAAAATTAAATACGGATAAAAGACTAGAAAGATGTTTTAAGAAGGTTCCTCGAACACGCATGTTCAAACTAAATCTTCTAAGGCCGCATAAAATGCCGCTGGTTAGAACATACATTTTTGCAAAAATGCAACTTTTTTGTTTAAAATATTAAAAATAGTTTTTTTCTACAGTTTTAGGATCTTTAATAAATTTTATTTAAAAAATTGAAAAGAGAAAAAGTCTATGAAGTGTTGCACTCAGGAACTCGTCTTTCGAGCCTTTATATGCCTGAAAGCTGCTATAAAAATTTTAAAAAAGCGCATATGTACACAAAAAAATGTTTAAAAAAACATTTCAAACAAAATGTATCCAGATGACAAACTCACGTTGGTATCTGATGAAGAACTTGCCCAGCTGCTGCAGCTGCTCTCTCGAAACGGTCGTCAAGGTGAGAGAGTTGTAGCGTGATGTCAAAACTTCATTTTCTTGTCCATCCCTCCCTGCATCACATGTCTTCAACACGTGGACATTTGTTTTTTTGTGCTTTGCCTCATTCGGGGAATAAAAATTGCGACTTGAATCGTCCTTTTGAAAAAAGTGTCGACTTGATTGCCAATTCGTTCCATGCAAGGCATAGTCCCTTTCGCCATCTGTCATACTTGATCGACCGAGTAAGTTCTTGAAGGAAGAGGCTTGTTCGGAGGGGACTGCAGAGTGTTGGGGAGGGTGCGGGGCGTCTGAAACGTGAATTAGATCAACACACGAGTGTCTGTTGAACCTCTTGTGTCTTCCCCTCATCAGTCTTCCTCCAATTCTTTTGTGCTGTTTTCCCAAACTTTTGCTAAATCTACTTCGCTTTAACTTGTCTTCATAATTTACTCTGAGGCCGTGTGTAGCATGTGTATTAGTTTTTTTGTCTTTAAAGAACAGCCATTCATTTATTCTACTTTTCAAGCCATTAACACTAGCAACTTTTCTCTTAACCCTCAGTCCTTGTGACCTGTGTCGGTCTGAGTCTCTATCGTACACTGGTGAGACATATCTGAGATAGAGCTTTATGCTGAGACCTTTAGAGACAACGATGTGGATTGGACACTCTTTAGAACCTACACCGGTTTTCATTATCTCCACGCTTGAAAGGTATCCATGTGTGGGTGGATTACTGTACGAATGATGAAGTGTTTTTGAGTTAGAAAAGTGGGACGAGAAAGAGTCAGAAGAACTAGAAAAAGTTTTGTTGGCGTCTTGCGAAGTGTCCAGTGTGGCCATTTTGCTGTTCGTGCATCGCTTGCTCTCCAGGGAAAGCACTGTGTGTTCGCAAAAAAACAGTAAGTTTGAAAAATATATGAAAGTAATTAGAAAAATAAATTCTTGTTGAAAATTTTGGAAGTTGAACGGATTATAAAAGCCAAAATTCTTTTAACTTTTGAAGTTCTTTTGCTGAATCCAATTAAACTATTTTTTTACTTTTATAATTTATAATGATGTATAAATGTACATCAATTATTTAAATAATTAACTATAATGAAATATTATTTACTTCTTTTTCTTTTTTAAATAATTAAAATTTATGCATTTAACGTTTCAATTTAAATTGAAAATATGAGCGAGAGGAATTCATTGGATGTTAAATTGTCAAAAATTATGATCAAACGCATTCTGTAACATATCTCCGTGTAGAAGCAAAAGAAAAATATTTCCGATTAAAGAAATATTTTCTGATCGTGTTGTTCCGCTTTATATTCAAAATATTTTTTCATTGAAGAGAAAAGTAGTATTTAAAATTTTTATGGATCCTTTTTATATGAATTATTCGAATTTTGAAGTCGTTAAACAAATTAATCGATTGGGTTGTAAAAATCCGTTCTAAGTGGTTATAAAGAGAAAATAAAACGAGAGAAACTCTAATCCTATTTGGATTTGCTCATAAGGGGATTAGTTGATACTTAAACATACCTTGGGCATTGAAAGTGTTAAGTTCTGTGAGATTAAGTTTCAATGGTTTTCATAAATAAATGTCTTCAATTACACTTTTATTTAATCCACATAAGTTGCTTTAATGGGAAATATATTAACGCTTATCCAAAAAAAGATGATTTTGGTAAATCGAATAAATCTTGATTTTTGAAAAATTCACTACATTATATATTCAAAGGAAAACACAACGGCACATGCTGCGGACTCAATAATTGATAAACTCTAGAACTTTCTTTAAAATAAGCATAGAATTTGAAATTTGTTTTTGTCAAATTGAAAATCAAAAAGTATTTCTAATAAATATTTGTAATAAATCGAAATTTCAGTGGAATGTTTAAACCACTTAGAGCACCTCATACCTCTTGCAACACCTAGTTTAAGATGTTTCATTTCACTTCAACCTTCAACTTAGTCTTATTTCCACTACCATTTTCCCTCGGAGCCTGCCAATCTTTTAACTTTTTGAGAAAAAAAAGTTGTCTTCTCAATTTCTCCTCTACTTATTAGAAACTAGTGTGTGTCTGGTAAAGTGTCAGAGACGCTTAATGCACATTGAGGCGGATGAGCCGTCCAGTTGAATCCAGTTGACTTTATTTCGAAATTTAACTGTAGCATTCTCTCTGGGAATATATTCCAAGTGTTGAAATAGAACATTTATTCAATTTGAGATTCGATCTTGCTTGCAGTTTCATTTTTTTACAGAGTGTTTTCTGGTAGATGTTTGCGGGAAACTCCCTATATCTGCACAACGTCTACAAAATATCTTTCATTCACCAATAAACCCTAACCATTATCCTAACATGTATACAATACAATGAAGAATATTATTAAAGTGGCGTAAACTCGAATGAGCTTCAAGCCCACAGCTTCTTTCATGATGTTAACGTCTTTGATGCTTCTATTTTTTGAACAATTAAAATGTTTTTTCGAGTTTTATCCAAAAGGAACAAATAACTTTAATCTTTAAAAATATTAATTTGTGAAAACATTCATCTGAAAAATTGATTTTTCAATTAGTAGTCGCTAAACGTTTTTGTATAAATTATGTTTTAATTGAGCTATTTTGTGCTTTAATTTTTTATATACCTATAATGTATAGGAAGTATTTGAACAATTCAATTTCAAGAAACTTTTCTAAGAAATTTTTATCTTTTTAAACTAAAAATCCTAGCTACGGCTCCGTTCCGGACTCACCAGAGACACAAAAGTAGGTCACTTCAATGTAGGAGGCCACGTCCTCGGGGCAAGTTGAGGCATCCCTCGAAGCCACCACGTCAAAAACTCTTATTTGTTTGATGGAAAGAAGAAAGGAAAGTTAAATAAATGAATGAGTGAGTGAGTGGGTTGGTGAATGTTTGACATGTGAATAAGTGAATGGTTGAATGAACACATTGTTGGAAAGCCAGTGATAGTTAAAAGTGACATTTTAAAACTATTGAGTGTTTACAATCATGCCTTGGAAAGACAGTTTGCGCTGATAACTCGATTACGAAATTGGAAAAGTGTCATTTGAGACTGCAAGCAATTAACATTTTAAGCAATCAAGCTACAAAGATTTAGAGAACTTTCAACTATTTTCTGTTTTTATTATTTTTATTTTTATCACAAAAACGCCAATACAAGTGGAAGCATAAAAACAAACAATCTACCCACTCTTCCTCCATTCACAAAACCTCAACTATCATTTAGACTAGAACAAATCACTGTTTTCACCCATAGGACATAGCTATAGTCAATGGTTTATAATCTAGCATTCAGCACTCCTTCACAGTCCTCCCCCATACACCTGAATAAACACTTCTTGTTGCCAGAGCACTGCTGGTCGAGGTAGAAGAGGGCGCTGATTGAACAGCCAAGAAGTCCATAGTCGCCTGAATGGGGAAAGAGACGAAGATTCAATTATTCGTTTAAATCATTTCAGCTAAGTTTGAGTTTTATTTTATTTTTTCTTTAAAACTTTAAATCTAGGCAATGCCATATAGCAATTGTATATTTATTCTTTTCGACACACTGACAATAACCTTTCACGCATCTTCCCTTCTTCATCCGACCGTACTTTGCATCCGCAATAAGTAAGACATCCTCTTCTCGAGAGCATGTGAGATTTACTTCTTCTTTCTGACAAAATTCTCTGGTTTGGGCACCTGAGAAAATTCAAAGCAACACTTTTAAAGTGCTCTTAGTAGATTTCAGAATAGTTTATGGAATATCTTAAAATCAATAAAATGAATAAAGGATTTTGCTATTTAAAAGTTTTTTCTTAATATATATTTTTGTTTTTCACTAACGCAGAAAGAATCAATCTTTGCGAGAAGTTTTTGTACAATTCTTAATCATTTCTGCTCACTCAAGCATGGCCGTGTCTTTAATTACGCATTGATTTTGTCTCTGATGATGGAACAACATCTTGTTTTTATTCAAAATTATTTTCTAAACCAATCTTCCACACTTATTCATTCTTTAACCAAACCTCTTCCACGCTACTATTTGTTTTTCCATTTTTACTTGAAAAATCCAAATAAATATATACGCCTTTTCTCTATCTATATATCTTTCCATCTCCTAAATCACTGCTGCAGCAACCAATTTCGAACTTTCAATAAAAAGTGTACTTCCACCTGCGTTGTACAGATCCATTAAAACATACATGCTTTTATTCTATGCCTTTGTGTTTGTCTGTGTCTTTGCCAGTGAGCATTTGTGTGTGTGTTTTGAGAAGGGATTGATATGGAAAAGAGAAGATTGAAAAATTAAAGATTTACTAAAACTAACCTAGATTTTTGAAATCTTAAATTCATTCAAACATTACAAAATACAGTTTATTATTTATTTTTAAAGATCTAATTGTTAGAATTTGGAGACACTGTTTTTTCATGAGAAATTATATTTTTTTACATTTTCTTGAACATTATTAGAAATATGCAAATGATTAAAAGCATATGTGTGTCTTTTGAAAGAGTTAGTTGTTTATTGACGTTTTGAAAAACACAATAGAATATTAAAAAATATAATGGTAAATCTTTCAAGCTTTAATGGATGCCTATAAGGTATAAAATACCAGGTAAAAGACCTGTTTACACGCACGTCATGTGCGTTCTTTGAAATGCTTTCATATCATTTATACCGACAGAAGGTTCTTTAAAAGTTTTTAAATTAAAAAAACCCATGTAGAAAAACAGGTCGATTTGTTGACCGTAGGTAGCAATTAAAGTTGATACAAAATAATACAGTCCACCCTGCAATGGAGGAAAGTGCAGGTGAAGTAAGAGCTTAATAGTGAGGCAAATGCAGCGTAGATTTTAAAGACTTTGTGATTACAGGCACTGTATTCAAGAAACCATTCGAAATGCACTAAGATGTGTTGAGATGGTGTAGAAGAGCTTAAGCTATGAATCAGTGAAGAGGGGGCAATGGTGGGTGTTTGAGGCTTCAGGAATGTGTGCAGATTCACAGTTGATGGGAATTGGATTTCACCTAAAGCTGGGTTCTTTGTAATAGCTTAAAGAGCTATATAAATTTATTTATTTGTTTGATTTATTGATACATATGTTATGTGTCAGTTTGAAAATTCAGAATTGTGAATACCGCTTTGAATTGTGTACCTCGTGAGCCTTGGACGAATATATGTTCTTTTTGTGGCTCACTTTTTTAAATAAAATATTAGTAAAAACATAGTTTAGTAAATTTCAATAGAAAATAAAATTCTTAGAATTAAAAAAAAAAGAAAGTTGGGAATATAAATGATTTATTTCATCGTTCACTTCATTTCGACCATGAGCAGGATGATTTTATTGATAACTCTATCAAAAGATCAGATTTATTTTCTAAATTTCATCATAAATTCTCAAAACGCAAAATGTGATGTGATAAATATGTTTATGAAACTTTATTTATATTTGATTCTTTGTGATTCTCTGGGATTCCGTAACGTCTTTCACACTCGAACTCAGGCCAATGGATTATTTCAAATCCGTTCTTCAGGCTATAAAGCGCATCTTACATGCAAGCACTCATCAATGAACACAAGCGTCTATTGATCTTCTCATAAATACACCTAAATACTTTTTATTAGTGTTTTATCTCATTAATAATCAATTATTAAAAGATCAATTAATTACTAATTAACAATTTATAAATAAACTCATAGCTAATTTGCACAATTATCTTTTTGATCAGTTTTATTTTTTATAAAACTTCAACCCTTCAACGCCATTTACAAATAAAAACTACAATCCCTTCACGCCATTTCCAATAAAAAACTACAATCTCTTCAACCCAGCAGAAATCAAAATGATGCCTTACGATAATCTCCGGTGCATTGCCCACCAGATTGGAGATTCCACTCTCAATCTCTCTGCCTCTTTTGTCATCCCAAACTTTAAACTCAACTCTGCTGTTATATTCGACACATTTAAGCGAGGAGATGTGTGAAAATATTTTACAAAATCATGAAACTCTCGATCTGAAAATCTTGTGCGGTTTAACTCTTTGCTTCATGATGCAGTGCTGCTCATGTTAGCAACAGTTCATACGAGAACGATAAAAGTGGTTAAAACCATCGAGCTGATAGGTTATATCAAAACGCAATAGCTTTTTTAAAACTCGCATGATTTTAGCGCCAAAAAACGCCCCAGAACGCAAAGGGTTAAATAAAGGATGAATTGAAGTTTGTGTGCGTGTTGTATCAATGTTGTATTTGCATATACAATATACTTTTTGTCATGTACATTAGTATCTGAAACTGTGGGGTAGATGCTGGTCTGGCAAATGATAGAGGAAGGCTATAGATTGCCACCTTAAGTAGAAGTGACAAGCAAGACTGCATTGACATTTTTTCAATAAAAAAATGTTTGGGTAATTGATGGTTTTTGGTGAAAAAATATTTTCCATTTATTTATTTTTTTAATGTGATATACATTTTTAATTATCGAAAAAATATTTAAACAAAGGTTTTTGTTAGTCCCAGTGTTACACACAATGCAAGGCACCGTAATCGAATCATCCAATTTTTGAAAGAATTTTTTAAAGCACAAAATTTTTTCTTTAATGAACTGAATGCTAAAAACCTCATTGAAAAGAACAATTTCAGTGCTATTCCTTTGTCAACACACCAATTTTAATTTAAATAAAAATAAAAAAAAATTCATGTAAAATATAGCCTAAATTCAATTTTATTTATTTTAAAACTGAAGACAATTATTTTATTAAACAATTTAATTCCTTGTATAACTTTAAAAGGAACAAATAATTTTTTGATTTAAAACTATCAATTTCTATTTTTTGTTTGAGCGTTGATATAAAAGTATAAAATAAAAAGTATAGACTGTATAGTCAATACTGTAGAGGTTAATAGAGTATAAATTTTAGATTTTCAAACTTATAGTTTTTAGTTGACAAATAGGATTTTGTATATTTACCTCGAAAGTATTTTTGTTCTTAAATTTCAAATATTTTTTTTACAGTTTTCACATTATTTTGGGAATTGAAACTTTTTGGCTCTCAAATGACCGTTGTTTCAAATCATAAAAGCTTAATTTATAAGCTTTATAACATTTTCCATGAAGTATTTGTCTCGAAAACCTGCTTTTTACAACAGGTTTATGTTTCGTAAATTTAACTATTTTATTTTGATGAAAACTTACTCAAAAAGATATTTTACACAATTTAAAATTCTTCTAAATGCTTATTTAATATTTATGTAACCTATTTAATTGTGAAACGTACATACGGTCAAGCAAAAACGCGTACAAAGATAACAAGGCACGATGACACACAAATGATTACAGCGATTGTTAGAGCATTTTTACAGGCTCAAAAGATCACTGTCTCAATATTGCTACATTGTAATGCAACAATGAAATTATAATTGGCAAAATGTTAGAAAATGTATAACAAAATAATAAAAAGAAGAATAATTAAAGTTTTAATCAAGTCAGAGCGAAACAAGTTGAGAATTAAAATAAAATTAAAATAAATCGAAACAACTTTTTCAAAACTGAAAAACATAATTGAACGCAAAATATTCTATATCAGTTTTAAAAATAGGAAAATTATAAAGTATAACTGCATAAAGATGAATTAGAATAAAATGTAGGAAACGAATGACGGAGGATCAAACCATCTCTGGGTTTAAAGCCAGGCAATAGGAATGATTTCTGCCCGTTCGCGTTTATTGTCTCACTAGCTCAATATAGAAGCACGCGAAATTATAAAGCATCTTTCTACGTTTTCCTGCTAATATGAATAAATTCATGAGAATAATATTTCTTGCTCTTTAATATAGCTTCCAGATCAGAGGGTTTAATGCGGCAGGCAAATAGACATGAAAAGCTGTCATATTTCCACGGTGCTTAAGATGGTTTTAAGCACAACTAGTGGTTTTATTGCTTTTTTTAAATTTTATGCGTTTTAGGCTTTTATTATTTCTTTTTTCAAATCCAAGAACTAGAAATTAACGTCTAGTGGTAAGAGTTAAGGCGACAAGAAATAGGAAGAAGCTATGAAACAAGGAAGTCTAATGCACTGAGAAACTTCCTAATTTCACGCGACCTTTCTAAATCAAAAATGACAGAAATTAATTCAAAATTTGGCATGACTGGCAACGCAAAAATGCAAACCAAACCTAAAAACGTGTAAACACTGAGTTATAGACAGTTATTCTTTCCTAGGGTTTGAAGGGAGCGAATGTTACGCTTCATTAATCATGAAAAATTACATTCAATTAATCTTATGCCAAAGCTAACCTGCTTTGAATATGTTTTTTGCTCTAACTTAAAGCAAAAAAGTCTAAGATGGCAAAACGATTACAAAAGAAATAATTTCCATTTGATTTAGCTCTAATGACTTCAGGACTTCTATCAAATGCCTCTCAAGCTTTAAATAGAAATTTTTGCGTACAATTGTTTGTCAAATGTTGAATTGGAACAAATTTCATACTTTTCATAAAACCACTCATACTTGTGTTCAAAGCATGAAAATCACTCAATTTATAGCCAGTGCCTCGAATTTTTGAAAACTTTTTTTGACGCGGTAATAGCATTGCATTATTCCTCAAATAAAGTAAATAAACGAACTCAATTGTGTAGAAATAAAACAGACAAAGACAAAAAATTCGCGACGAAATGGAATTGCATTTTGGTGGAAAAGAAGAGCAATCGTGTGTGCGTGTGGAAAAAACCTTTATGTCCATGTGTGAAAAAACTTTATGTACGTGTGTTAAGGCGTGAGTTATAAAACAACTCAAAAAAAGATGAACGAAGAACTTGTTGAAAGACTCAATTGTCGAAGAAAGTAAAGAAAAAACACATCTAGTAATAAATAAATAAATTATTTTTTAAGTAGAGAGTTTATTGAATAGACTGCTAAATCATTTATTTAAAAAGTTAGGTCTTATTAAATAATCTAACACCACCAACAAATGGGTGGAGTTATGTAGTTAAGGGGCAGAGCTTAAATAAAGGGGTAAATAATACTTGGGTATACGCCATTACGGGCTTTTTAAATTATCTTATTTTTATTTAGTTTAAACAGTTTTTTTGCTTATTCAACTTAATTCTTTTATAATATGAAATTTATATTAACAATTCAGAAATTTTAGATTGTTTTAGAATTCTTTAATTCATCGGCGCTCAAATCTCCGTCTAAATTATGAAAAAGAAAAATCTGGAACTGCTGTAGACGTTTTTAAAAACATGTTAGCGTGACTTTTCATTTTCTAGCGTTCTGACTATGGAAAAAGAAGCTGCGAAGGCCAATCACACTGTCACGAGGATGCCAAGTCTGAAAAGATGGAGGAAGTACGCAACTTGGTGGTGTTAGATTAGTCAATAAGACCCAACATTTTGATTAAAAAGGTATATCTTGAAAAAAAACTCATCAAAAATAAAAAACAAAATGAGCAATGAAACGTCACGATAAAACGAACATAGAGAAAAGGGCTGAAAGATATATTCAAAAATAGGCAAAGCAGCAGCAGCAACAACGTCTAGGACTAATAAAAAGTCCATCAGAGCACCAGTCAAAGAAGGAGGCTGATGGAACGAAAAAAATCATTCGAAACGCCGAGACAGAATATAAAACCTGACTATATTTTGGTGTGGTGGCAACAAAATTGCCAGTAAATTCATGTAAATTATGTATTAAAAGAAAAAGCTAAAAGACTAACAGAGCAGGCTAGATTCGAAGCATTTGCATGTTAACCTTGATAACTTTGAATGCAGTTTTAAATAATGATTGCTGTGTGGGATCATATATTTGCATTTGGTCAGAATCACTTCATGAGAATATTGGAAAGTATTATTTATTAGCAATGTGAGAACGAGGCAAACAGTCTTTATTGCGTCATTCATACTAATTCGTTTTTGTAAAATATTTGTTTCAAATTTAGTTCAATGAAAATAGCGAATGAGCAAAACGTCACAAATGTTCTCAAACCTAATTAAATAAAGCTACATAAAGCTCCTAATTGAATTGACAAACACTCATTCCAGCAAAAATAATGTTATAATCAAATAGTTATTACTTATGCGTAAATAATACGAAAGGCAGTGCAGTCAGATCAATCACCCATGCAAATGAGAAGCTCGCTATGTGCAAGCCTTCTGAATGCTTCTTTGCCGTCCATGCGTCCTGCTCTGTATCTCTTTATACGTCTAAATGTATTCCTCTTAATTTTTCTGCGTTTGTTGTGTGTTTCTTAAATGTGTCTGTCTTCATCTATCCACTCATGAGCACTTACTCATTAGCTCATCATTCACTCGTCCATCAGACGTTCATTCCTATCTATTCATTCGATCAGCATTTCATCCATCCATTAGTTCAGTCATTCATTCAGTCATTCACTCATTCATTCAGTCATTCACTAATTCATCCATTCACTCATTCATCCATTCAGTCATTCATCCATTCAGTCATTCATTCATTCTTCCATTCAGTCATTCATCCATTCAGTCAGCCCTCCAGCGTTCAATCAATCATTAACTTGTCTAGTCATATTCAATGCATACTCACCCCATGGCAAATCAATTCCTTCTTACGCCAATATAGACCTCTTTTATAATTGAACGTCTTTAAATGCATGTCCTCCTGTCTTATCAACCATTCATTTCCATCGTCGTTTTTTATTAAATATATAAAATCAAATCAACGTTAACTACATATTTGTATAATTTTTTACGTTTACATTATTTCTTCTTATCAATATCCTCTCTATTATTATCATCATCCTCATCATCATCTCATTCTAATTCGTCATTTTCCTCATCCTCATCCTCATCTCAATCTTCTCCTCATCATCATCATCATCATCATCATCATCATCATCATCTCAATCTTCTTCTCATCATCATCCTCATCCTCATCATCATCATCATCTCAATCTTCTCCTCTTCATCATCATCATCATCGACGTCGTCTCCATGATGTCAGTCTTGACGGCATGTCAGTGGAATTATGCGTCGTTATATCATAAAAGCGTCTTCGCTTTATGTTTGGAGGCTTGATGCGTCCCTGAGAAGAAGAAGAAGAAGAAGAAGAAGAAGAAGAAGAAGAAGAGGAAGAAGAAGAAGAGGAAGAAGAAGAAGAAGAAGAAGAAGAAGAAGAAGAAGAAGAGGAAGAAGAAGAAGAAGAGGAAGAAGAAGAAGAAGAAGCCAACGAGCACATCGCAAACGGTGAGCACCAGTGATTTGTGCTGATGAGACGTATGACGTAGTAAAAACGTTCAAGAGAAATGGAAAAACAATATGGGAAGAAAATAAAGGAGAAAAACTCTATGAAGAAAATTGAAAAAAAAACAAATAAAATGTTTTTCATTATTTTTGTGCTGTCGAAAAAGATAGTTTTACTTTGAGAGGTTTGCTTGACTTTTGTTGAGTTATTTTGTTTCACGCAGGCTGCTGATGTAATTATTGTAACGAAGTTTCTTTATTTAACAAGTTCCTTCGGCTTCAATTTTATAATAAACCAACTAAAAAGTGCCATCAGATAGATTCTCGAGTTTACATAAACGTCCTTCAGTTTGTTCGAGGAGGCGAAGTGATTTGAAATATGACTCGAGTGTGAAGAAATAAATTCCGTCAGTGCACCACTAAAGTAAGGCTTGAAGAAGATTGAATTAGATGGATTAAAGAAGAAATAAAACTTAGTCATAAAAGTGGGTGTTGCATCAAAACTAAATTAAAGGAAAATCAAACAGAATTGAAGGCAAACACCTAGCTGCATGTTGGCAGACGCACCAGTGCGCAAGATATAGCGAGGAAACTCTTCTGCAGTGCACGTAAGTCGTAGCACGCAACTGAGTCCATGCACTTATTAAAAGTAATTTTCATTCTAAGTTCACAAAATCTTTACAAATAAATTTTTCTCTTTAAATTTATTAAGTTTAAATCTAAATACTCAACTTTTATGTTCATTCCACCTTCGAGGGAGTGCAGCTCTACAGCATGGACCGTGGCGCAATGCGATCAAGTAATGTTGCATCTCGCCAGGCCTTGTAAATCTATCCTTATCGGACAAATGCGTATGAAATGAAATAAATTCAAACACTCTTCCAAGTTGTAGAAAATTTTGGTTTTAATTGTGTTGTCTTATTCGTTTATGTTTTTCTGTTTAAATGTTTGTAAATAAATATGTGTTTGTGTTTAGTATATTTGTGCTTGTGTTTAGTAGTTTGTGTTTGTGCTTGTGTTTAGTAGTTTGTGTTTGTGCTTGTGTTTAGTATATTTGTGTTTGTGTTTGTGTTTAGTATATTTTCCACACCTGTTTATTACAGATATTTTCCAATTTAATTTATAGATGCTTTTGCATTGCTCTCTCATGTGTATGTTTGCGCTTGTGTGTGATTGTGTGTATGTTAGTCTATGTGATTGTCTGTGTATGTGTATGCCTGTGTTAGTGTATATTTGTTCATGTATTTGTCGGTTTGTACATATGTTTTTGTGTGTTTGTGTGTGGGAGAAAGAGCTTTGAAAAGCGGTCAAGTTTACTGTTATTTTGAGTTTCCATAATTTAAGTTGTCGTATTTACTCCGAAGAGTGCATAAAGAAGTAATTTTTCCTTTTTAATTTAGTTAAAGTCGATTTTTATAACGCTTAAGAAGACAACAGACTGCATCAAACGCTTTAGGCCTGTAAATTAAAAAACAAAGTAGAAAGAAAACTAGAACTTCGCTCGAAGAAAACAGATGGTGAGTAATAAAACGCTCAAAATTCATAAAGAAAAACTCAGAAAACGATATTTGTGAGAGAATAATTTCCATTTTCAAAAAAAGTATAAATTGGTTAAGATGAAAGTTTATCAAGGTTTCAAAAACTAATTTTCAAATTCTCGAAATTGAAACAACTGTGAAAACTAACACACGCACTCGTTCTATTAATTAAAACGAACTTTCTTGAAACTTCTTCGATACACTTTGTCGAATGGCGAATAGAAAGTTGATCAATTATGGAAGAAATTTGAAAACACATCAGGACTTTCTAATGGGGCTCCAACGGATCACCCCTTCACCACCTTTCCTTGATTGTCACGTATGTTGAACTTGAGTCGGCCGTTTTCAGGACAATATATCGACACAGACACAAGTTTTGCTTGAGTGGGAAATATATTGGAGCGTATGAAAATTATAGATACTTTTCTCATATAAAAAGCCGATGGATTTTAAAATTCCAGATTGACTAAGCAAATAGAAGGGCTTGTTTGCGTGGAGGGTGTTTGTGCAGGAGTGTCTTACATGTGTGCAAGAACTCACAAAAATCATAAGAAGTGAATTAAAGAACTCAAAAAGCAATGCTGACAATTATTTCCTTTCTTTGACGTCTTTATGCCTTGGCGTGCAGCTAACAGGACCAGCGAATGCTTTGTTTAATCCACGAGAAGCTCATTACCATGCTTTGAGAATCTTCAAGTTTCAATCTCCTTTTTTTCGTTGAATTTTTTCATTTCATTTGCAAAAAAATGTCGCCTAGAAGCAATATAAAAGAAATAAACTCAATAAAATGAATACTTTAAGACTCCTAATTGCTTTAAAAATCAGGTAAATCGCAGATTAAAGTGAAAAGCTTGAGACTGCATCATTAGAGACAGAATCTGCAAAATCTCTTCAAAAACTATTTGAAACTTTTGTCTTCTATTTACCTTTTCCCGCTTCTTTCATTCCATAACATTGCGACTTCATCTTTCTATCAACTCAGCCAATTGGCAAATACTCTGTGCATATATTTGTGTATTCTATTTCTTTTCGACATTTTTTAATTCTGTGTGTGTGTGTGTGTGTGTGTGTGTGTGTGTGTGTGTGTGTGTGTGTGTGTGTGTGTGTGTGTGTGTGTGTGTGTGTGTGTGTGTGTGTGTGTGTGTGTGTGTGTGTGTGTGTGTGTGTGTGTGTGTGTGTGTGTGTGTGTGTGTGTGTGTGTGTGTGTGTGTGTGTGTGTGTGTGTGTGTGTGTGTGTGTGTGTGTGTGTGTGTGTGTGTGTGTGTGTGTGTGTGTGTGTGTGTGTGTGGATTGAATCATTAATTCCATACAAAAGTTTATCCATTCTCGAGTGTGTTTGTCTTTCCGATCAAGATGCTCCTCGTGTTTATATAAAACTGCCAGCAGAACTGCTCCTACTTGTACTACTACTACTACTACCACCACCACTACTACTACTACTACTACTACTACTACTACTACTACTACTACCACCACTACTACTACTACTACCACTATTACTACTACTACCACTACTACTACCACCACTACTACTACTAATACCACCACTACTACTACTACTACCACTACTACTACTACCACCACTACTACTACTACTACCACTACTACTACTGCTACCACCACTACTACTACTACTACTACCACTACTACTACTACTACCAACACTACTACTACTACTACCACCACTACTTCTACTACTACCACTACTACTACTACTACTACTACCACCACTACTTCTACTACTACCACTACTACTACTACAAAATCAAAGAGCGCAGCATCATATGTCAGAACTGAGCTCTGAATCCTCGAAAAATGTTTCTTTTTAGTAATGTTTAAAAATCTTTATCAAAAAGACTTTTTGCGATTTAGTTTTTTGATGAACTATTAAAATGTTCAATTGAATTGGTTAGTGTTGAAAGGAATTTTGTTGTTGACGAAAGTAACTTTGATAAGATTACCTCCAAGGGAGATCTTAAGAAAGAGATACAATTTGTTTTCTGCAGTAATGCAACTTGCGTCAAATCACACCGATCTCATTTCCTTTCTTATTATCTCAATTTTGTAAGTCTTCAAAAATTATAAAAGATTTTTTAATCATTTAAAGTTTCATCTAAAATTCTAAACAAAATTGTACACAAAATTTATGAAATTTAAAAGTTTTGAAACAGAATTTTTTTTTCTTGAAAATATTTTTTTAATTATGTAATACGGATTTCAATATTGAATTCATAAAGTATTTCAAGAATATATATAACACGACTTTTGAATATTTTCAAAGCAGAGGTTTTCCGGAGGTTTTGTGAAAATTATTACCAATTTTGAAACTGTGAAAGACAATTCAATTTTTCTCTTTAATTTTAATTTTCTCAAAAATATTACTTGCAAACATTTCCATTTGGCATTTTCGTGCTTTTTTCGTCTTTGAATGAAACAGCGCTAAGAAAGATGTGGCTTCTGTACTTTTGGAAAGCTACAAGGCACCAACCATTTCAGGATTATGTATTGGCTCTTTTGAAATGGAGGAAAAAAGCAATATGCTCGCAAGAATTTTCCAAAAGCTTGATTAACTCAATTAAACACCTGGGGTATGCCCTGAGTTTTGCTTAAAGAATTTGAGTCAAAATATATTTAAAAAATTAACAATTATATTTAACACCAAGTTTTCATGCTATTGTCTTAGTAGGGGTCTGACGATTGACAAGACCTACTAGTCATTACAGCTCACAGTCTACTCCCTTCTGAGTGACAACTGTTGTTCTGTTAGTGCTCACCTCCGCCTCAAATGTCGCAGTGTGAAGACAGCTGTCGTGTGGGCGTGATGCAGAGAATGAAGGCTGGAAAGGACTATGAACTGAGATGAAAAGATGCAGATGGGTGTGATGCAGAGACTGGGGGTAGTGTGAAACGCTTGTGCATGCTGAGGATTGATGTCGTTCAAGTGCTCAGAAGTGTGCTTGAAAGAGTTTCAAAAGTATTTTCAGAATTAACAAAATAAAATTGACGGAAAAGAGTTAAAAGAATTTATATTGAAAAGTTCTGAAAAAAACGTTTATGTAAAATGCAAAAATGTTTTTTGGAAGGATTTTAGAATAATTTTAAACGCCAAAATTGGTATAGAAAGGGTTATCAGATTAGTTGCTTTGTTGTCCAATATTGAAAACCTTCCACAGAAGCAGTGAATGCTTTGAGTTTTTATTAATAAATATAAATTAATTCTATAAAAAGCAGAATTGTGAAGGCGCCAGAAAAACAGAAAAAACTTAGAGGTTCAATTTAAGAGTTTAAGATTTAACATGATTTCTCACAAATTATATTCAAACATTCTTTCAAAGGACGTCGAATATGTAAAAATTGTAGTTTTAGAATTATTATAAAATATTTTTTTCATGCTTTTATTTTTAAATGTTAAAATACTTTTTTATGCTTTTATTTATACACAAAAAAATGTCTAAAATGTTTTCAAACGTCTCAAATTGGTGGAGGTGTTGGTGCTGTAGAGGGTTTTGGAGGCAATGGTGGTGAAGATGTTTAGACACATAAATGTAGATAATAATCAGTAGAAGATAAAAGAAAATGATGAAGAAATTATTGTGGAGACAGCGACGAACGCAATGGCGACGATTGGGGTAATTAGTGTCGGAGGAATCATGCTGCTGATATGATTATGAACCTGCTGTTGTGGTCGTGGAATAGATGGAGAGGGTTCCCTCAGATGAAGCTCAAACAAGATGTGTTTTATGGCTTATATGCATGTTCAGAGACCAGCGGGAATTGAAATCAACTGCCTTATTAGACTCTCACAACTCCAAGTCCTTTATGCGTCTGCCATTTCTAGTGAATCGTAAATATCTCTTTTTGATCCTTTCTAAGCTTGACTCATATTGCTCTTTAATCTTGCTTGATCGTGGTTATTCATGGGTGGACAGGATTGTCATTGTGGGTTTGGCATGGGACAGTTGTCGCTTGCTATTTAAAGTGCCGAATGACAGAGCAGAAGGCTCTAAATAGAATGACAAGATGCTTCGTTTGGTGAGATAAGCACGCTATATTGGTTTGCGATGGTTTTCGATCTTGAATTTTATGTCTACTTTTCCGATCTATAAAATTAATTAAACTATTTTTTTGTTAAATAATTTTATTTAGTTAGAAAAATAAATTGTAGAAAAATTAGCAAAAATTTTAATGTTATTTATGTAAAAGTCTAATTTTTATTAACAATGGCAAGTAAACCAAACAAAGAAACGGAACCTTTTAATGATATTCTAAGCGGTCAGTAAATAAAAGAAAAGTTTAGTGTTTGAAAAATGCAATAAGCAGGTCGGTTTGGCAGGACTACATTGAATCTTAGTTCTCACACGATACCCTGCACTATGGACACTTTGTATGCCAAAGATGCATTGACGGCAGAAGGTGGTCTAAGGGAAAATGTAGCAGTCGGCTTAGCTCTGAAATGTGATTGAAGGGTTCTGTTGGTTCCGTGAAAGGCTTCATTATGAGACATGAAGTCAGCATGGAAGTCGTGTCCTAGTGGGCAACTAGTGTGAACTCATACGTAATGAGTGTGAAAGATGGGTGAAGTAGTGCTCAGTAAAGGTTGAAAACTTTAAAAATAAGTAACTCAATCTTCGATGAAATACATAAAAGAAAGTTTTTTCACCAAAAAAAGATCACTGAGGTCATGGGCGCAATGGGTGTTTAATGGTCTTGAGCGACTCAGCGGAAAGTGCTCTTGGTGAAGGTTTCAAGAGGCGTGAGACTGCAGTCTCTTATTTAAAAAGATATTCTAGCGGGAAATCACATAATTTCTGATAGTTGGGCGGTGTATGCAAAGGTAGATAAATGAAGAATGGCCGCTGAAAACATTCGGTGTTTGCATTAGCATATCTCTGTTAATCCTAGGAATGGTCAGGTACAAGCCCAAAATGTAGAAAATAAGTTTAAACAGTGAACAAAAATTAATGACAATTTGAAACAAGCCGCTCTCAGTTTCTTTCATCTTTTTATAATTTAAAAACAAAAATCATATTTTAATAAATTTTTAAAACTTTCTTTTTTCAAACTATTTTTTCTATTTCAAAAATGTTTTTTTGATGAACAAATTTTACATTTCAAAAAATATTCAAAAAGATTTTGAAAAAAAAGAAGATAATTTCAGACCTAAAACCATAATTAATGCTATATTTAGAATGTCAATTTAGACGTTGATAAGTAGAAAATGGGTCTTAACAAAAGATATATTAAACAAAAGACAGGAAATAAACGAGGCAAATTGTTATTCAAACACTCTGTAGCGCATTATTCCATTTAAATTTTAGCTTAACATTTAATGTTACTTTATCTAACCTGCGAGTGGAGGTTCTTTTAAGGCTGTGTTGAAATTTACGGTTAGAGCCAAAATTTGGAATCCTAAAAAAAACTGAAACGCCATAAATTTATCA
Source organism: Piscicola geometra (assembly GCA_943735955.1). Lineage (NCBI taxonomy): Eukaryota > Metazoa > Annelida > Clitellata > Hirudinida > Piscicolidae > Piscicola > Piscicola geometra. The sequence continues at coordinate 366,048 of OX030957.1, read as the reverse complement.
ATTTTCATGGCTTTTGCTTATTTCCAGTAAAACGTGGCAATAAGGTTTTAGGCTTTCAGAATATTAAATATTTTTCTTCTTTCCGGGTCTTTTTATTTTCTTTCATTTTTATAACTTTTTTCCAACTTTTTAATTTTATTTATAACAATTAAATTAGACGAAGTGATTCTATTGATTTATTATTCAGCTGTTTTTATAAAAGTTAAATTTCTCAGCAAACAAGTTGACAGTCTCGAGAATGTTTCTTTTGTTTCTCATCGAACAGGCAACCATGCCTCACTCAGCAATCTGAGGAAGTTTTCATAGCAAAAACGTTCAACATCTCTTTAAAAGTCAAACTTTTCATCACTGAACTGTTATTAGATTTTATGACGGATCGTCAAAGCACGCATCTAATGTATCGCTTTAGAAGTGCATAGCAACGTTATAAAGCACTGCACACTGCCGCTTTATTACACCTCATCCGTCAACTTCGCTCCACCGATCCCAAGCATTGGAGGCATCACCAAAGGATATATCCCTCTTCACACCTACCCGCCACTTATATACATGCGTGCGCCGTGTGCATGGCCGTATATATGTGCCCATAATTTGTGGCATCGAAAGCGACTTAAATCGGGTTAGAGTGTAAGTCGGATTTATTGGCTGCAAAATGCCAAAATGATCCGAAAGACTTTGCAGTTGAATATCTGAAGAATACTGAAGAAGTCTTGCATTTACGGATCTGCCTTGGAAGCGTACTCGTTTTGTCAAAGACAAAAAATGCGAAAAACATTTCAAGAAACAATGAATAGCAATTTATTTTGAAATTTTCCACTATTTTAATATTGTAAAATCTATAATTTTTCGTTGTTTAGAGTAAAACTAAGAAAAAAAGTAGTGCGTCTTATGCATGGTGTTTTACGGTTGTGAAATTTAATAGGCGTGATCACAAAACTGTCTTAATTGGCGCAAGTCTGTCTTGGAATGCAACCAAATCAGCGTTGGTCGCAAAACAGACACGCAGTCGCGATGATAATTGCGTAGATTATAAGAAGAAAGCATCACTTATTTATGGCAGGAAAAAATATAATCTTCGAAAAGTAATTCGCGCAATGAATTATTTAAAACAAAGACAGAAATTATTATTTTCGAATTATTTTCTACTTTCGGCGTCTCTTCGCACATATAAACTACCTACAAAAACGCGAGGTGTTTTATGACTGAACATGTAGCCATAATCTTTGGTGGTGTGACGAAGAAGGTTTTTTCACAAATACATAATTGTCAGTGCTCCATCATCTCCTTAGACCCTCTCCAAACGTGTGTGCCTTGAAGCTGCTTCTAGCAACGTCGCATCTCAGCCATAAAACTTGCCTTGCTGACCGCTTTATTTAATGCTGCACTCTTGGAATTTCAATGATTAAAAGCTCCTTATAGTTCAAATCGCCATAAGACTTCGGGAAATTGGAACTTATCCTGCTTAAGGGTCGTTGTGGCTTCGTCAGTCTTTGAAGACCATTCTAACTGCTTCTCAGAACTCAAGTCTTCTTCATATCTATCATAATTTTCTATCATATAATATATGCCATGAGAAAAGTTTGTTTATTAAGTTTTCATTGACTAAGTAAGTTAATTAATTAAATCAAATTTAAAGATTGAATTTAAAAAGCTAATTTTGAAAATAATGGTTTTGAAAATAGTCTTTTTGAAGTGAGTGCATGGCAATCGCAATAAGTCACAGCCTGCCATTACACGCGGCCTTCTGCCTTGTTGAATAGCAAGGGCGATGTGCTGACAAGAATTAAAGTTATGCATAAATTAGTTTTGACGTTTAGGGTGCTGACCTTTACTTGTGACCTATTTCACGCTGATTAGGTGCAATATTTGTAAGTTCCACTCAACGCGAATTACTTTCTCTTTCCAAGCTCTCGCCCGTGAGACTCCTGGTGCAACGTCGTTTCATGATTTTCCACGCAACATTAAATTGATTTAAAAGATTAATTTTACAGCTTTAAGAATTGAAATTAGTTTTTATGGCTTTTATTTTGATGATCGCTGGTAGTTAAGTTTGCGCCTTAAAATGTGTTCTTTCTCTATCATTTTCTGTTTATCACGTTAAAAAACACGAATAAATTTAAATGATAAACAAATTAAAAAGTCACATTTCACGTTAATAATTCATAAATAAAATACTCAAATTCTTCATGATGTCCGTGAAGAACGAGAGTTTCATCTTTTAAAGCTTCCTAATGAGCGCTGCTTGATGCTACTCGAGCTCCCGAGATATTGTGTCTTTCTGCGCATTTCTCATGCTTCCACACTTCACAGGCATCCTCGGAGCATGCAGAATACATACGTGTATAATTAGCCGTAGTGCCATCTCCGCAGATCTTCTTACTTTCTTTGAAGTGACTCTGAAATAGAACTCTTAGGAATGTGGCATTTTAGCGTGTTTTCAGAGATTTACTATGAAATGTATTTAAATGTTCATTATTTTGGTAAAAGTTGATTTCCTTAATCCAAGTTAACATGCTTAAAAGGATAAAAAAAAGAAATTTAAAATAATTCAAACTGGAAATGCATAAATCAACTGCAAATGAAATATAGCGGATGAGATGGTAAGATTAAAACCAATTTAGAAGATTAATTAGATCATGTCGGCATAATTAAGAACAAATTATTATTGAAATTTTTAAATTTAAAGGTTTTATTTCATTAATTTTGTCGGAATAGAAATTTTAAAAAATAATTTTATATGTTGTCTTTTGAGTTGATGTCAACTTGAAAATAATCGTTATTGCATTGAATTGTAGCACTGTAAACTTCGAATAACCTTTTCCTAAGTTCAAATTCGAATAAAAATATACTTTTGTCACAAGAGAGTCCATGCGATTTCTTTACTTTGCAGCATTTGCATTTAAATTCCAACTATTTTAGGAACTCTTTTTACGTCGGAAACTTTTGTTAAATACCTCTTCAAGAAAACCTAATTAACGCAAAATAGCAAATTTTTCGGACACTTACAATTTGCAAAAAAAAAATTTCGGTTTTTAGTTTGGAAATAAATTTTAGAAACTAGATTTCTATGGTGGTAATTGTAGTGAACAATAATAATACTCGTAAATGATTCTTTTAAATTTTATGAATAATTCAATTTGACTAATAATAGAAAGACTAATGGGCGAAAACTTCAATATTCATACATTTAGTATTTTTGGAATTAGTTTAAAAAATGCCTTTATTTAAGTAAATTTGAGAAAAAAATATTTTTAAATGTGTGAGTCTATTGGTCTTTTACGGTAGTAACCTAAGTTTTTTTAATAAAAAAAGCTTTTAAAATACATTAAAAATCATTTAAACTTTCTAATGATCAATCAATCAATCAATCACTAATAATTTGTATAGCGCCCTTTACTAAGTGAACAAAAGCGCTCAGCCATCACGTCCCAAACAAGTACGTCTTCAGGCCTCGACGGAAAGTTATGAGTGACTTAGTTGAAGTTAAAGAAGAAGGTAAAGAATTCCATAAAAGAGGACCACAGTAAGAAAAAGAACGTTTAGCAAAAGAGTGTTTAACTGGAAAACGAAAAGAACGATTAAAGGTGGATGATCTTAGACCAGATTTAGGGGGTTGTTTAATTAGATTTTTAAGATAGATTGGAGCATTACAGTTATGAATTTTAAACATATTTAGGCATATTTTAAAAGTCACTCTAGATCTCAAAGGTAGCCAATGTAACAAACGAAGATAAGGAGAAATGTGAGAAAACTTAGGTTTTATGTTTTATTTATTTTTATTATGCAATCATTACAATTTCAGACGTCAGTATCGTACATGAGATGACGTTTCTGCTGCACAAAAGCATCTCTTTGACAAGACAACTCTCTTAAGCTCAGCATTCTTCTTGAAGGCCTACGAGTTTCAAAGTTTAAGAAAACTAAACGAAGAAACTATTTTTAAAGAACTTTTAAAATTTTAAAATTATTAGTTAAAAATTGGGCAATTACTTCAGAAGCGTTGACTTGGACTGAAACAAGCAAATATGCACATCACGATTCAAAAGTTTCCTGAGCGAGGCACTCAGCCATGGTCTTGGTGTCCCTGGAGACAGTCTCTCTGGCACCTGTCGCCAACAAACAGATCGCCTGATTCATAAGCCTTTGTGGGGCTTGCATATTTGCAGTGATCTTTTTCGCTCTCAAAAACCTGTTGACAACGAAAATGATAGGGTTTGGCTTGAGAGCTTGGTTACCAGGTCTCAACATTGATCTTCCGCATTTCATTAGAATTTAATTATTTATAAATGTATCTAAGTGACTAAAATGAACTCTTCAGTCAGTAACTCTTTAATAGAGTCAGGCACCGAAAGTCCGTCTCGCGTGTTTGCATCGGTGCCCTTGGTGTATTCGTCTCAGTTGATGATTAGGAATGATTAATTGCCATTTGTTGATACATAAGCAGACGAAAGATACATTTTCCAGCACTTTTTGGTAACATTCTGTGGAGGAAGTTTCAATCGTGCCAGCAATTTCTGCTGCTTTTTGACTCAAATATAACAACTTAGTTATGTTAAACTATAAAACTGAAATAAACATAAAAAATACAGGATATAAAATATGCAAAATTTATTCTAAATCTTCAAGCCTGAAGCTTTGAAAGTTATCTTCTGCAGCATATAAATGTGCATATTGCATGCTTCATCTATTGTAGAAAATTTCGCGGTAATAAAATGTAAAGGTCTTTAGATTTAATTGAAAAATATAGGGTTTTCGAAAAGTCAGTGTTAGCTATATGAATCTTTAGTTAAAATAGTAAAATAATACAATAACTTGGTACTAAACAAAGACAAAACAATCAAGGACGGGACCGAATGGAGACATTTACACTGAAGGAGATAAAAGTGTGTCAAGAAGTTGAAACTGAGTTGTGGTGGAAGATGTTGACGGTGGTTTCGTGGCACTTGCGCAACTGCATGTCACAAGCGCCCACGCAGAAGGCAGTCTCAGGCGCTTTGAAGTAGTCTAAACCCCTGCCCACCTTTATCGTCCAGCCGTTGTTTAACCTGATGTGGGGACGAAGATTAAGATGATGGTGGTTGTAAAAGTGAGAAAATAAAGTTTAAAATCAAATTGTATAGTTTTGAGGAGTAATTAAAACTTTTATTCTTAAATATGACCTATTTTATATATATAATTTAAATACATAATATAGATGAATTTATAAATTTAATTTCAAAAGTCGTTCTCACCTACCTGATTTCCCTGTCGTGCAGTGTTTGCGACATTTTCACTGTCAAGTCGACGTTGAAGGCCTTCAGACTGCTCGCCAGTTCGCTCAGACGCTGTCCTTGGTTCTTCGAGTTCTGAGCCGAATGGCAGCGTTTACAAAAGATGGTTACCTCTTGCGTTTTTAAAATCTCATTTAAAGAAATGGAAAAAATTAATATTTAAAATGAATAAATAAAATCATATTGATTTAAAATTACAAATTTAATTTCTACATTACGTTACTATAAACTTTATTGTATAAAGCATGTTGAATGTTGATGTTAAACTTTAAAGTATGTTGAATGCAACAACAACAACAACAACAACCAACGGCTGATTCGTCTTGACTGGTGGTCACACAGATGCTGTGTACCTTGGTTTTCTGTATTAGAAGTTCACAAAACCTCACCAGGTTCAATATCTGTAACAAAATGCCAACTTTTATGGTAAATATATGAAAAATAGCATAATTAGTAAAGTACAGAATAGATGAAAAATACACAACTAGAACACTTTAATTAATGTATTGTAACATTATTTCAAATTATATAAACTTTTTTTAATAAATTAAACAGTTAATTATTGGGATATCATAACCACTACCACAATCATCATGCCTGAAAGAGTGACCTGATGGTGAGCTCGGATGTAAGGATCGAACACTTCGACTTCAGTGACCCTCTCATCCAGGTACTTGCCAAACAAGCAGTCATAACTGAATCCTGTGGCGTCGTTGTTGATCTGGATCACTTCGGACTTGTAGTCGTTGTCTTGAGGCAAATTTAATAAATGGTTTCAGTTGAATAAGACATAGTTTTGATCCATTTTTGAAGCAGTTGAAAAAAGTTTATGTGTCTATTGAAATTTAATGTATTTCAGTTTATTTTATATTAATTGATTTCATAATTTAATAGGTTCTTTTCATTAATTAATGAATTGTTTTAAAAAAATTCTTATAACAATATTTTATTAAAACTTAACTTAGATAGATATGATTTAACCTCTTTTGATGATATTCTTCAAATACTCTGCTCTTTTCATGTAATCAGTAAACTTGTCGCGCATGTGGTTTCTTGTTGTTACATTAGAGCAGTCTTCACAACAGTGGATAATTAATCCATTAAAAATTAATAATTATAGTTATTTCAACATTAAATTAAAAATCTATTAGTAAAATATTATTTTTTAATTGCTCATCAATCAATCAATCAATCAAATCAATTTCTATAGCGCTCTTTCCTCAAATTCAAGAGCGCTGGTAAATGAATTTGTTAAACAGATATGTCTTCAGATCCGTACGAAAAGTAAATAATGATATAGAAGTAGTTAAATAAGGAGGTGATGAGTTTTAAATATATGGACATCTTTAAAGAAGGGTCATCTAAGTAAAGTAATAATTGTCTAATACGTCAGTTTTCAATAGATAATAGACATAAACAGTCATGTGTAGAAGATTCGTTCTGACAGTCTGTCCTTCATCTGCAGAGCTCATTTGCCTTGTGAAGTAAGTAGCCAGTGGGTGCTTGCAAGCTGTGCACTGGTGTTCAAATTGAGGCCCTGGCACTTCTTCATAAACACAGTCATGTATTGAAGATTCGTTCTAACAGTCTGTCCTTCATCTGCAGAGCTCATCTGCCTTGTGCAGTAGGTAGCCAGTGGGTTCTTGCAAACTCTGCATTAGTGCTCAATTTGAGGCCTTGGCACTTCTTCCTTTTAAAATAAGTTTTTATTGTAGTCCGTTAGACAGTTATTGGTTGAAGATTTTAATTCCGAGAGCAAGATAAATTTAAAACCAGAAAACAAGAAAAGATATAAATTATGATTACTATAATTATTTGAAATTAAAAAAAAACTAAATTATTAGATAAGAAGACAAACTATTTAACAAAATCATTACGGTTAAAGCGGCTGCCAAGATGGCAGCTGCTAACCAAAAATTCAAATAAAAAATTCAATCAATCAAATAGATTCCTATAGCGCTCTTTCTTCAAATTGAAATGCATATTCATATGCTTACCTTTCATTGATTTAAACATGAGTTCAAGCCCATTCTCATAGTTCATCAAGGCCTCTTTGTATTTGCACTGTTCATCATACTCTACTGCCCTTTTGAGTATTATCACGAAATCGAAACCAGCTAGAGAATTTGTCATTTTTAACCAACAAATTTTAAGGTATTTAAAGATGAGTAGAATACTTCACCAGGAAGTTACATTATTTTATTTAAAACCAACTAAGTGGAATATAATGTTTAAAAGTTAATTCAGTAAATTATTTAGATTAATTTAAAAAAATTGAATGAATTTTTAACGTAAATTGTGAACAAAATATTTATAAATGAAATTTCCCATTAATTTTGGGATTTTATTAAATTGTAGTAGAAAAAAATAGTAGGAATTGAGTAATTGAATAAGTTGAATTCCCATAACAACCCACCAAACAAAATTCAACAAACCACTGGTCAATTTGATCAACCCACCCGATCAATTATAATTTATATTTATATAAAAGAAATCAATAAAATCATTTTTAAGGGCTTACTTTTATTATTAAAAATAATATAGTTACAGTAAATCCTAAGTTATGAAATGAACATTGAAGAAATGATTAGAAATATATTCAACAAAAACGAATGTTTTGATCGGCTTGAATATTATAATAACAAGATGAATATTCTCTGAAAATGGCAATTGAGAAATAAAATAGAAGAGGCGAACACTTTAAATGAAAAATAAAATACAAAGACGCTAAATTCCTATTTAAATATAATTATTTCGACTCACTAGTGGACATTGTAAGAAATATTGATTTCAAGGCGTACAAAAATTAATGGCGGCGGAAGAAAGCGTTAACCTCACTTCAATGACTCGACACTTTCCTGACAATATAAATTATGCTTCGAGGCTGTCTTCAAGTAAACCGTATAAACCAGTCTAGCTTACAAAGTTAATGTCGACAGGATTGACTCTAAACATCTGCAAGCAGACCATACAATCTAACGCGAAGACTCATTAACAAGTACAACAACACAGCAACGTCGACAAATAGGCTACACAATTTTTAGTAAAATAAGTTTTTTTATAAGTTTCATCTTTTTCCTCCTTCTTTTTTCCATCCTCACCCTCTTCCTCACCCTCCTCCTCACTCTCACCCTCCTCTTCCTCCTTCTCCTCCATACCACCACCCACCGATCAAAACACAAGCTGCCTCGTTCACTTATTATCTTGCAACGAGAGGATCAGGCGGTGAGCGAGCATCGACATGAGCTTGTCGATCGGGTCCATGCAGCCCCTCTGCATCCACTTGGGGATGGTCATGCGCGCGTGCTGGAAGCCCAGTTTCTGGAGGATGTAGTCAACGCCCACTGGGTCAATCTCCTTGCCCCCCCACGATAGAAGTCTGTCGGCGTGGTGATGCGTAATCAGACAATATAAAAATACTGAGAAATTATATTTTTATTGTATATTATATTTCTTATTAAAATACCAAATTATAAAAGTATATAAAATATGTATAAAAGAAGTACAAATAATTGTGTGTTAAAGCTTCGGAGAGACCTGACAGTGGGTTCTAGGTGCCATGTTTTGCACTCAAACAAGCGGGAATCCTTCGCTTTGAGCGGTGCTTCAGCCTGATTCGCCTTCTCCACCTCTGCTGTCTTCGTCTTGTCGGTTACTGGAAGTTTGCGAATGTTGTTGTGTGGTAGTTTGTGAATGTTGTTGTTGTGGTAGTTGCGATTGCTGTTGTGGTAGTTGTGATTGTTGTTGTGGTGTAGTTGTTGTGGTGGTTGTTGTTGTGGTGGTGGTTGATGTGGTTGTTGTTGTTGATGCTGGCATGAAGGTAATTCAAATATTCTGAATTACAGCAATTGTCCTACCAGCCTACCCATAAAAGCAGCAACAACAACAACAGGTAACAACAAACCCAATAAAACCACATAAAATCTAAAAAACGCAAAACCTTCAAAAACATAAGATGATGATGATGATGAAGCTGATGATGATAATGATGATGATGACGATGATGATAATGATGGTCACGATGATGATGAGCCACATACCCTTGTACTTTTCCTTGATGTAGTTGGTGATGAGGTCGTGCAGGAAGAGGACAGCCTCAGCGTCCATGGCGACGAAGATGTGGTCGTCGAAGTCGGTCACGAAACTGCACTCAACCACCGCCTTTTGGTCTGCAGTTGTGGTGGTGGTTGTGGTGGTTGTTGTTGTTGTGGAGATGTGTGTAAATAAAAAGAAAAAATATATATGTAGAAATAAAAAAACAAAATATATAAAAAAGTAAAAATTAAAAAAAAAACACAAAAAACCAAATCATAAAAATAACCATTTTCGGAGATCTTGTCTCCTTGCGCGTGGAAAGTCTTGAAGTCCATGCGGAACGAAGGCAGAATGAAGATGGTTTCAGTCTCGTGTTTAAACACTGTGCGTCTTACCACCGACTTCTTGTCGCTGTCGGTGGCTGTGGTGGTTGCGGCGTTCGTTGCTGTAGCCGGCGTGAAGACGCTCTTATTGTCGACCTTTCCTTCAGCGCTCGGGAAACAGTTGAGAACTTGCGTGGGTGTAAGGGGGGGGGGGCGATGGTGGAAGGGGTGGGGGTATTGAATAATATGGCTTAGTAACTGTCGCACCAAGGCGACACAGCCCCAAACCAGTTCGCCAAAACTACATCAATCACACATGTCATATTTGCTAAAACGTATCGCTACAGGGTCAGGTCGCATCAGTTGAACAAACAAACACCAGCCATAAAACACCACATCAATAGCACAAGGACAACACAGCACCACAATACAATAACACAACAACATCAGCACCATGACGCCAAAAACAACACCACAACACCAACAACACCAACAACACCTTTGGAGTCGGACGTAGCAAAGGCATAGTTGAACCAGTCTTGCACACTGATGAAGGCAGGCGGCATGTAGTATCCCCTGGATAGCTTGTACACCTGCAGGCAAGAGAGGAAAAGAGTATGGAATATTGAGAAATTAAATTTTGAAATATTAAATTTTAAAAATTATGGAATTAGCAAAATATATTATATATAAAATATATAACATTTAGATATATATTTATATTATAATATGAAAAAAATATAAAATGACAGAAATGTATATATAACTGAAAATCAGATTTAAAAAAAAACATGAAAAATGAAAATTTTTAAAAATCTTTAAAAACCCAAACTACAACTACAGACTGTGGCCATTTTGTTTTTGCGCAGCATGTCGTTGTCGTTGCCTCGGAGTTGGAAGGTGAGACTCTGCGCAATGTGTTTTGTCTGCTGTTCCTCTGTCGATGTGGTGGTGGTTAGGGTGGTTAGGGTGGTGGTGGTTATGGTGGTTAGGGTGGTGGTGGTTATGGTGGTTAGGTGGTTAGGGTGGTTAGGGTGGTTAGGGTGGTTAGGGTGGTTAGATGGTTAGGGTGGTTAGGGTGGTTAGGGTGGTTAGGGTGGTTGAAAACAGTGCTTCAAAAGCTTGATTCTGTGTTGGAAACTTTAAAACCATCAAAAAATATATAATTATAAAATTAAAATGAGTTATTTTTCTTTTTTTCAACAACAAAAATTCTCACAAAACTTTTTTTTCCACGAACCCTCGGCCAAGTTGGCAGCCTCTGTTTCGAACATGATGTTCGGCTCGTCCATCGTGAACAACGCCCACGACTTGCTCCTGTCAAGCGGTGTGGTGGTGGGAGTCTTGCTGTGCATCAGTTCACTTATTTTTGCTGACATTTTTGCATACGAAAATGTTAAATTCCCGCGTGAGAAATCATCTCACACACCTGGACCTCCCCGCACACTGCCACTACACATCTTATAACGCACACCATTCTACTCCCAAACCCACTCTTTGTAGCATCACGCATCACCACCTCCCCCCTCCCCATCCACTTGAACACCCCCTACCTAAAGTTTTCCCCCCCTCCACTTGAACACCCCCCTACCTAAAGTTGACCCCCCTCCACTTGAACACTCCCCTACCTAAAGTTGACCCCCCTCCACTTGAACACTCCCCTACCTAAAGTTGATCCCCCTCCACTTGAACACCCCCCTACCTAAAATTGACCCCCCTCCACTTGAACACCCCCCTACCAAAAGTTGACCCCCCTCCACTTGAACACTCCCCTACCTAAAGTTGACCCCCCTCCACTTGAACACTCCCCTACCTAAAGTTGACCCCCCTCCACTTGAACACTCCCCTACCTGAAGTTGACTCCGTGGAAGCAAGCCAGGGTTATATTCTTCCCCACCAGATTGACCGAAGCGCCCACAATCGCCCTCATGTTCGGAAGACTGAAGGGGAACAGGGCGAGTTTGCAGCAAGTGAGTGAGCTGAAGACCGGCTGCCAGTGTCTGTGTTGCTTTGCGTCGTTGATGATCGCTGCATCGGCTGCTGCTGCCGTCGTTGTCGCTGTGGTGCTTGTCGCTGTTGTGGTGGTGGTGATAGTAGTGGTAGTTGTGGTTTGTGTAGTAGTGGTAGTTGTGGTGGCGATTTGTGTAATGGTGATGGTAGTGGTTGGTAGGTGGTGATGGTAATGATGGAAATGTTAATGATGGTGGTGGTAATGATGATGATGGTAATGGTAATGATAGAGGTGCTCATTCGTGGAAAATCGTAGTAGCTTCAGATTGACTATCAACTACATCGAAAACAACTTCCACCAAAACCCCCACAATAACCAACGACCCCATAACAACCAACACTCCCACACCCATCAACCAACACCCCCACAACAACCAGCACTCCCACACCCATCAACCAACTCCACACAACCCCCCACATCCCCCCTAAGACCATAACCAACACCCCACGACCACGAACCCCCTACAAATATTTACGTCCCGTACATCTCATACCCACCCCCTAACACCAACAACAACCACCCCCACAACCCATACCCCCCCCCCCCAAAACCATAGCCATCTCATACCCACCCCTACATACCCTCCATATCTCAGCAAACTCATAACCAACAAAACATCAAAAAAACAACTGCGTTCATCTTCATCTCTTCTCCTCAACCACTACAAACAACATCTCTAAAAGAGCATTCAGTCACGCAGCTCCAACAACTTGGAATGCCCTTCCACCTGCACTTCGCAACATCAACCAATTTTCGACTTCCAAACTGAAAACTCATTATTTTAACTTGGCTTATCACTCATAATAATTACTCCATGCTACTCTTTGCTTTTCTTTTTATGACATTTCTAATATAATTATTTTTATTTCTTTATTGCATTACGACAAAGCAAGAGCGCTATACAAAACGAGAATTATTATTATTATCATTACTACAACACACCCACCTCCCCACAAACAAACACTCCAACCAAAAACTCCAAGCACCTCACCTTCATCCTTCTTCATCTTGGGCCTAGTAGACGTGGCGAACGTCAGAAAAACCCTCTTTCCACTCGTCAACTGCTGGCTGAAGAACTCCTCGAGTTTGTGGATCATCTTCAGGAAGTCCGGAGTGGTCGACTTGGAGATCATCAGGTGAAGACATTCGAGGGACAACTTGCAGTGAACGAACATCATGAGGGAGCTGGTAGAGGACAGAAGGAGGAAGGGAGGGTGGTGTGGTTGTTTAGAGGATATTTTAATTTTTAATCAAACAAATGGATTAAGATGATGATGGATTGTGAACCTCTGTAACCCTCATCCTGAACCCCCCATTATTACCTTTTTCCATTTTTGCCAGATTTCTTGCTTTTTCTTACCCCCTTTTGTTCCCCTCTTCCTTCCATACCACCCCCACCCCACTCAAGCCCACCCCACTCACCTTCATACTACCCCACTCACCTTCATACCACCCCAAACTCACCCACCCAACTCAACCAACCACTCAAACCCACCCACCACCAACACCCAACTCACCCACCCACCCACCACCAACTCACACCACCCACCCACCACCAACTCACACCACATCCTCGGTCGAGTTCACCAAGTTGAGCGGGTTTTCTACCTTGAACTTCCATTCGTCCTTCAACTGGAACAACAAGTCGCTCAGCCGACCAATCAGAAACGTCGAACCCATGTAGTCGAGACGCACCTCTAGCGTGTGGAGGTTCACTATCATCTGTTTTGAGGGGGTGAATTTTTGGTTGGGTGGTTGTTGTGTGGGTTGTTGGGTGTGTTGTGGTGGTTGTGGTTGTTGTGGTGGTGGAGTTGTTGTGGTTATAGTGTGTTTTGTTGTGGTGGAGTGGTGGTTGTGTGTGTTGTGGTGGTTATTTGCTGGGTTGTTGTGTGTGTTGTGATGGGCTGTGGTGGTTGTTGTGAGTTGTTGGGTGTGTTGTTGTTTTGATGGTAGAGTGGTTGGGGTGTGGTTATTGAGTGTGTTGTTGTTGGTGAGGTTGTTGTTTTCTTGGGTGTTTGGGGTCTGTTATTGTTGTGGTGTGGGTGGATGAATGTGGTTGTTGTGGTGGGTTTCTTGTAGTGGGGGTAGTTGGGGTGTGTTGTTGTGGTAGAGTGGTTAGGATGGGGTTGTTGTGGTGTGTAGTTGTTGTGGTGTGTAGTTGTTGTGGTGTGTAGTTGTTGTGGTGTGTAGTTGTTGTGGTGGAATGATTGGGGGTTGAAAGGGTGTTTTTGTGGTGTGTTGTTGTTGTAGTGGATTGGTTAGAGCTGTACGAATGTGTGAAGGTGGAAGTGCTAGGTATTTTTAGGGTGTGTTGTTGTTGTGGCAAACCTTTTGTCTTTTAAATGTGTGGGGTTGTAGAAACTGTTTTGGTCGCTGTTGTTATGCGCTAGCTTTAGTGTGATTTTTTAATTCACCAGGGTTTTACTTTTAAACATTTTAATCATTTCAATTTCTATTCAAACCTTATGTTCGGGTTCTCTGCCTGGATCTTCTTTCACAAAAACTAAGATACAAATATGAATATGTTTATTTAACTAATTAGTCATGTTTTCCCCATGAATATGCTAATTTAATAAATTAGTAATTTACATCATTTTTGTCTCATAAATATGTTAATTTAGCTAATAAACTATTCATATCATGTTTTCCTATGAATATGTTAATTTAACTAATTAGTCATTCATACACTTCCTTTCTACTTTCACTGACTTTGGGAGTAGACATCCTCCAACTCAATGAGGCCTCCAATGATGCCTCCCTGGTGTTATTGTTGGGATTTTTAATACTATTTTTGAGTTTTTGTTTTTATTGTTGTTGTTTTTGTTGTGTTTTTGTTATTGTTGTTAATGTTGTTTCTGTTATTATAATTCTCCAGGTTGTTGAAGTTGCCGTAGTTGGTTTTTTGTGTCTCTCAACATTAATGCCAAAGCCTTTGCATAAAGATATTATAATGAACCATACTTGACAATACTAAAGCATACTTAACCATACTGAACAGTACTCAACCACACCCAACCATACTTGACAATACTAAACAATACTCAACCATACTGAACAGTATAAAAGACCCCATGCAAGAACACTCGACTTACCACACCAAACCAAACCACACCACACCAAACCACACTAAACCACACCACACCAAACCACACCACACCACACCACACCAAACCACACCACACCAAATCACACCACACCACACCAAACCACACCACACCACACCAAACCACACCACACCACACCAAACCACACCACACCACACCAAACCACACCCCACCACACCTCACCAAACCACACCACACTACACCACACCAAACCACACCACACCACACCAAACCGAACCACACCAAACCAAACCAAACCACACCAAACCAAACCACACCAAACCACACCGCACCAAACCACACCAAACCCACCTTGGACTCTAGTTTCGAACCGCTAAGGCCAACGTGCATGTTGGCGTTTTTGTAGCCAGCGCTGTCAACCATCAGTTTGCTGTGGTACTGCAGTCCTTTGGTGGTCCAGCTGACATTTTTTTGGGTGTTTTTTTGCAAACTTGTGGTGTGATGGTGTATTGTTGTGTTGTGGTGTAGGATTGTGTGTTTGTGGTGTAGGATTGTGTGATTGTGGTGTAGGATTGTGTGATTGTGGTGTAGTATTGTGTGTTGTGGTGTAGTACTGTGTGTTGTGGTGTAGTATTTCGTGATTGTAGTTTGTAAAAAATAAAATAATTAGATACTGGTGTGGTTGCACATATATTTACTTACCACAAACCACCAATTCACCACCAATAATAAACCACTAAACCACCCCATCAAAGCGACCCTCCCTCAAAATAGCACTACCCCCTAAAGCTACCCCCCAAAACACCACCAACACAAACTACTCCCTCCCCCCCCCTAACACCACCAACACAAACTTCTCCCTCCTCCCCCTAACACCACCAACACAAACTACTCCCCCCCCTAACATCGTATTGCCCATGGCATTGCTCATGTTGACCATCACTTCGAGTTGCGGCAACTTGATCGAGAAGAGCACCAGCGTCTGCCACGCGTTCGACGACGTCTTGGAGCTCTTGCTCGTACTGAGCACTGACCGCTTGTGCGCCTCTGACTTGCCCTTCGGTTTCTTGACTGTCGATTAATGGGTGGGAGAGGGATGAGGTGGAGTGGGGAGAGTGTAAAGTGGGTGGGGTGTAAGGTGGGTGGAGTGAAGGAGGGGTGGAGTGTAGGGTGGGGAGAGTGTAGGGTGGATGGAGTGAAGAGGGGTTAGGAAGGGATAGAGTGAGAAAAGAAAGAGTGGTAGGGTAGAGTGGAGAAGGGTGGTTCTTGAGTGATGGAGGGTTCTTGAATGAGGGAGGGGAGGAGGCGTAAAATAGAGTGAAGAAGGGGGTGGGACAGAGTGGAGAAAGGGGTGGGTAGGATAGAAGGAAGGAGGGGGTGGGTAGGATAGAGGGAAGAAGGGGGTGGGTAGGATAGAAGGAAGGAGGGAGTGGGTAAGATAGAAGGAAGGAGGGGGTGGTAGGATAGAAAGAAGGAGGGGGTGGTTGAATAGTGGGGAGGGGGTGGGTAGGATAGAGGGAAGGAGGGGGTGGTAGGATAGTGGGAAGGAGGGAGAATAAGATAGACTGGAGGGGAGAAGGAGTGTGATAGAGCTTAGAAAGAAGGAGGCAGTAGGACATAGTGGAGGAGGGGAGGGCAGAGTAGAGTTGAAAAAGGAAGAGGTGGAAAAATTCAGTAGCAACGGTGGATTGATTAATGGATTAATAATAATAGTAATAATATGATGATGATGATAACATTATTGATAAACAAAAAAGATAAGAATTACTACTTGTCTTTATTTTATCGGCATCATCATCATCAGCACACACACCTTTGCTGTGTGTTCTGTTCAGGGGTGGTTTGGGTGCGGGTTTTTCTTGTCCGGGAGATAGATCCTTTTGAGTGAGAGAGGGAATTTCTCAAATCAAATATAAAATGATATGTTAATGATGAATAATTAAACGAGTGAATACATTATGTAAATGAATAATAAAAAGATATTGCCTAATAACAAGGTAACAAAATAAACAACAACAACAACAATAGTAGTAATAAAACAAAAAATGACTTACGTTGACTGACGACTCGGAAGATGAAGTTGAAATGTCGTCTGTCAGAGGCAAACAATAATGATGATGATGATGATAATGATGAGGATGATGATGATGATGTTTATTTAATATAGTGCAAGGCTTATTTATCAACTCATGAAAAGACTTTCTTGTGAAATGTTAGCTGTTGACCTCCCTCACCTCAGCAACCAAAACAACCACACAACAAGAACAAACTTACCCAACAACAATCACCACCAACAACAACCAAACCAACAAACCAAAACCCACCGCCAACAACAAGCACAAACCCACCCTCCACAAAAGGCCCCCACAACCCACCACCTTCGGACTGCGAGTCACTGTCACAGGCCGTCATCTCCTCGCCCAGGAAGAGTCGACGAGCCAACGAGCGACGGTACCAGGCCTTCGGCAGCGCCAGGATCTCGGTGAGTTTGCGCATGTCGTATGTGAACGAGGCAGAGCCGATGTTGCAGATGACTGTGTCGGTGGGTGGTTGCTTAGTGCTGGCTGTGTGGCTAGGTGAATGGTGAAGGGGGGGGGGTGCATGAGTGGTGATGGTGAGCGGTGGTGGTGGACGATGAGTGGGTGAATGGTGGTGAGAAGGATGTTCACATGAAGCACCAAAAATGAAACACAATTTATATGGCTGTATTATAATTTAACATTGTTAACTTGATATTACACTTTACTTTATAAATTAAGCCATTAATGTTGAAAACATTGAATAACGAAGATTCTTTAGTTATATTTTTATGCACCAGAACATCTATCCAAATATCATTTTCTTAACCGGGGCAACTATCCGGCAATCATTCACAACACTTCCAAATCATCTTAAAGCCCCACCCCTCCCCCAACAACACTTTCAAATCACCATAAAGCCCCCCCCTCCCCCAACAACACTTCCAAATCACCATAAAGTCCCCCCCCCTTCCCCAACAACACTTCCAAATCACCACAAAGGCCCCCCCTCCCCAACAACACTTCCAAATCACCACAAAGACCCCCCCTCCCCAACAACACTCCCAAATCACCATAAAGCCCCCCCCTCCCCCAACAACACTTCCAAATCACCACAAAGGCCCCCAAACAATCGCCTACAACAAAACTACCAAACCAGCACAAAACGTCTCCAACAGGCTCGCACTCACGAGAGAAACGGACGTTGTTCGACACACTCTGAAGACTCTTGTCCAGCTTGCTGAACGACAAATTGTGGCCTCTGGAGCAGGCCTTACGACTGCGAGAGATGCTCAGCTTCAGAAACTCAATGTTCAGACTCAGCGAGTCTTTTCGGCTCTCGATCACGTTCGTCGTAGTCGCCTGTTGGCCTGTACAGGCGGGAGTCGTTCGGTCAGTTTCGATGGTATTAAATTGCCCATCGAGCGCAAGCGAGAACACACCGATCAGTGGCGTTGACTCTTTGAGGCCTGTGACCGTTCCGGGCTTTCGTTGACCGCCGCCGTACGGGTGGAAGATGTAGAGGGAGATGTTCGTCATGCACACCGAAACGCACAAGCCGCCATGGTCGGTGGTGGAAGCGGCTTGAGGTAGAGGGAGGATGGATGCAGGTAGTGGAAAACAAACGCATAATTGAACAGTTTATGCAGTTGTAGAATAAAAAATCTGAAACTTAAATTGGAAAAAAAGTAAAATTAATAACAATAATATTATTAATAAATGAAAGGAAAAAAAATTAAAGCGAAACACACACACACAAAACACAAAACACACACACACACACACACACACACACACACACACACACACACACACACACACACACACACACACACACACACACACACACACACACACACACACACACACACACACACACACACACACACACACACACACACACACACACACACACACACACACACACACACACACAAACACACACACACACACACACACACACACACACACACACACACACACACACACACACACACACACACACACACACACACGCACACACACACGAACGCACACAACACACACGAACACACACAAAAACACACAAACACAAACACACACACACACACACAAACGCACACACCGGCATAGGGACTCTTCTGGTCGATCTTCTTGGTGGAGAGGATGACGTCGAGGGAGGGCAGTTGGAAGAGGCACTCGACCCTGGACAGGGGCAGGCACGTGAGGCGGATCACCGAGGGTTGCACCTGCACCGACACTACCACCTGGGGGGGGGGGGGGTTCATAGAGGGGGTTATAGGGGGGGAGGGTGTAGAGATGGTGGGGGAGAGTTGTGGGGGAGAGTTGTTATGGTGGTGAGAGTTGTTATGGTGATGGTGATGAAGAGAACTTGAGGAATGCTAGTTGTGGTTGGTAACAATGAAAGTGAAATGATAGTAGAATAAGGAAGAAAGAGAGAAAGAAGAGAAAGAATGAAATAAAAAGAATGAAAAGAAAGAGAGGTAGAGAGAGAGAGAGAGAGATAGAGAGAGGGAGAGATAGAGAGAGAGAGAGAAAGAGATACAGTGGTTCAAAGAAGAGGTCACCTCGACAGGGAAGGAGGCCTGTTCCTTCGTGCCCAAGAGTCCCTCTTCTTGCGAATCGTTCACGTCAGACGGAGCTGTGTGTTGCCACGCAGATTATTTAAAGTAAAACTTTTTTTAAAGAGATATCCTTTATTTAATATGTTATATCAATTGCAAAGTTGCTTGATCGGTGGTTAATCGGTGGTTACATGGCATATCCGTTGCTTGCCATTTATAAAATTATTATTATCATCATCCCGAATCAGCGGTTGATTGGAGTTCAGCCTGATGGAAAATAGGAAATACAAAATAAAAGAGTGATCGGAGCTGACCGTAGAGTCGCTTGAAGGACTCGATGGGTTCGATCGCTTGTTCCAGGAAGTCGAGGAATGAGGTGCTGATCAGCATCTCCTGGCAGGCAAATGATGCAGGTGAGCGCCACAGCATTTAATTCTACCATATTCAGCGATCTCATCAACAACAACAACAACCTACAACATTGATAGAGATACAAAAATACAAACATTTGATCGAAATACAAAAATACAAACATTTGATCGAAATACAAACATGCCAACACTGAAAATTGATACAAACACACAAACACTTGCACAGTGACAGTGGTACCTCTGGCAGCTTCTGTATTGAGAGCCAGGCGTACAACTTGGCTTTCTTGACGCCCAGGAAGCGCTTGTACTTCTCGTTGGCGAGAGGATTAGAGAGGGTCT
The DNA here is from genome assembly GCA_943735955.1 of Piscicola geometra. Lineage (NCBI taxonomy): Eukaryota > Metazoa > Annelida > Clitellata > Hirudinida > Piscicolidae > Piscicola > Piscicola geometra. Next base: position 346,052 of record OX030957.1, on the reverse strand, counting down.
CCACCGATGAAAACGTCTTCGAGTTGTAGTGCAGCTGTGGTGGTGGGTTGTGGTTGTTGTAGTGCAGCTGTGGTGGTGGGTTGTGGTTGTTGTAGTGCAGCTGTGGTGGTGGGTTGTGGTTGTTGTAGTGCAGCTGTGGTGGTGGGTTGTGGTTGTTATAATGCAGCTGTAGTGGTGGGTTGTGGTTGTTGTAGTGCAGCTGTGGTGGTAGGTTGTGGTTGTTGTAGTGCAGCTGTGGTGGTGGGTTGTGGTTGTTGTAGTGCAGCTGTGGTGGTGGGTTGTGGTTGTTGTAGTGCAGCTGTGGTGGTGGGTTGTGGTTGTTATAATGCAGCTGTAGTGGTGGGTTGTGGTTGTTGTAGTGCAGCTGTGGTGGTGGGTTGTGGTTGTTGCAGTGCAGATGTGGTGGTGGGTTGTGGTTGTGGTGGTGTGTTGGTTGTTGTTGAGGTAGTTTTTGTGGTTTTTGTTGTGGTGGTGATTGTGGTGATGTTGTAGTGTAGTTAATTTGTGGTAATGGTGGTGGTAGTTGTGGTGTAGTGCAGTAGTGGTGATGTTTTTTTTGGTGCAGCTGTAGTAGATGGTGGTGGGAGTAGAGTTTTGGCAGTGGTGGTGGTTAAACTCGTGGCGTCAGCGTCCTTATATGAGACAAATTGTGGTCTTTAACACGCTCGGGTTTAAGCCACTTGAGTGAGACTAATTCATTTGTCAATCGTTTCTTCTGTAGTGCCTCAGAGTGCATTACATCTTAAACCTTCTAAATGACCGACGACCACTTATGATGATGATACCTATTATTATTATTATTGATTATAATAATTATCATTTATATAATAATAATAATGATTATTATTATTATTATTTTGACTATTTTTATTATTATGCGAAACCTTGACTTCGACGCCTGGAATGAAGAAGACAGTCTTGTTGGTGATGGAGCGGGTGCTGTGCAGGTCGTTTGCCCTCTTCGCACCCGCCTTCTTCTTGTCCTGCCCTCTGGGCGACCCTGAACTCTTGTCTCTGCGTGTGTTTGTGTTTGTGTGTGTGTTTGTGTGGTCGTGTGTGTGTGTATGTGTGTGTTTGTGTGTTTGTGTGGTCGTGTGTGTGTGTGTGTGTGTGTATGTGTGTATGTTTGTGTGTGGTCATGTGTTGGCTAAAATAAAAAGTTAAAATATAATGAACAGCACTCGATGAAACAAAATATGACATCATCATCATCATCATCATCCCCATCATCATCATCATCATCATCAAGAGGCTAGGAGGCCTCTATTATGCGGCACGACAAAAACATGAGATGAAAGCAAACCAAGATGGAAAAAAATAAGATAAAAAGATAAAAATGTATTGAACAAATTATAATGAAAAACACAATATAAAAAACCAAATACAATAAAAACAAAATTTAACACAAAAACACATAAAAATAAAATAATAATAATAATCATCATCATCATCAAGCGGGCGCAGGTGAGGGGCCAAAAGGCCTCTGTTTCTGCAGCACAACAAAATGACTGCACACATTTGTGTCCACAACCCACGATTAATATAACCAACATAATATAATATAATATAATATAATATAATATAATAATAAAAAACTGACTATAAGCTAAAAAATAAATAAATTCTAAAAATACATGAATAAAACATTTCCAACAAAGTCTCACTTGGTTTTGGACTGGGTGTCGAGGTCCGACTCGACCTTGAGTTCCTTCGGGTGCAGGACGCACTTGCCGCTCTCGATCTCGGCCTTGACGTCCAGCTCGAAGTCGACGGCAGGTTCAACGATCTGCTGACTGTTTCCCTGCGGTGACGACGACCTCATCTCCGGTCTGCTTCGACGGGTGGTAGTGGGTAGTGGTTGTGGCAGCGGTATGGGTGTGCGATGGTGGATGTTGGCTCTTTTGGTTATGGTGGAGATGCTTTTAAAATGTTGCTGACTAGTTATGGAAAGGGAAAGAAGATGCCTTGTGCTTAAGGAAGCGGCGTTGAGTGCGTTTTTTGGTGAAATTAAAAGAAGTTAGGAAAATCATGTGTCAAATTATATATAGGAAATAGAATTATTTAATTGACTTGACTAATTCAATATATAAAATAAAATTAATAAATTGAATATCCAAAATAGGATTAATTAGTTGACTTTAATATATAAAACCACATTAATTAATTAAGAATGGAATTGAAAGAAAGCACACAAAGACTTGACCGACATTGCTTGCGTCTCGAAGCTCGAGTCGCTCGATTCTTCGGTGTCCTCGTTCTCAACGTCACTGATGTTCTCCAGCACCACCGGCTCCACCAGCTGTCTGTTCGCCTTCGTCATTCCACCGAGCCGCGTCTGCTTATGCGCGCCTAGAGACGCTGAAAGCACGTCAAAAGACCTCAATTCATCGACCCTCTCGAGGACTTCTCGGGAGGAGCTGGGTGGTTTTGTGGAGGAAGATTCGGTGTTGGAAGCGCTCTTGAAGAGCTGGTGGCTGAGTGTGTTGTGTCGCTTGGAAACGTCGGCCGAGTGAGTGCGTAGGTGGGTGTTGGTGGTGTCGAAGTAGAAGGAGTTGGTCGGCTTGGAATTGCTGGTAGTCATTGAGTCGGTCTGTGTGGTTGAGAGGGAGGTTTGTGTGGTTGAGAAGGAGGTTTGTGTGGTTGAGAGGGAGGTTTGTGTGGTTGAGAGGGAGGTTTGTGTGGTTGAAAGGGAGGTCTGTGTGGTTGAGAGGGAGGTTTGTGTGGTTGAGAGGGAGGTTTGTGTGGTTGAGAGGGAGGTTTGTGTGGTTGAGAGGGAGGTCTGTGTGGTTGAGAGGGAGGTCTGTGTGGTTGAGAGGGAGGTTTGTGTGGTTGAGAGGGAGGTTTGTGTGGTTGAGAGGGAGGTCTGTGTGGTTGAGAGGGAGGTTTGTGTGGTTGAGAGGGAGGTTTGTGTGGTTGAGAGGGAGGTTTGTGTGGTTGAGAGGGAGGTTTGTGTGGTTGAGAGGGAGGTTTGTGTGGTTGAGAGGGAGGTTTGTGTGGTTGAGAGGAAGGTTTGTGTGGTTGAGAGGGAGGTCTGTGTGGTTGAGAGGGAGGTCTGTGTGGTTGAGAGGGAGGTTTGTGTGGTTGAGAGGGAGGTTTGTGTGGTTGAGAGGGAGGTCTGTGTGGTTGAGAGGGAGGTCTGTGTGGTTGAGAGGGAGGTTTGTGTGGTTGAGAGGGAGGTCTGTGTGGTTGAGAGGGAGGTTTGTGTGGTTGAGAGGGAGGTTTGTGTGGTTGAGAGGGAGGTCTGTGTGGTTGAGAGGGAGGTTTGTGTGGTTGAGAGGGAGGTTTGTGTGGTTGAGAGGGAGGTTTGTGTGGTTGAGAGGGAGGTTTGTGTGGTTGAGAGGGAGGTTTGTGTGGTTGAGAGGGAGGTTTGTGTGGTTGAGAGGGAGGTTTGTGTGGTTGAGAGGGAGGTTTGTGTGGTTGAGAGGGAGGTTTGTGTGGTTGAGAAGGAGGTTTGTGTGGTTGAGAGGGAGGTTTGTGTGGTTGAGAAGGAGGTTTGTGTGGTTGAGAGGGAGGTTTGTGTGGTTGAGAGGGAGGTCTGTGTGGTTGAGAGGGAGGTCTGTGTGGTTGAGAGGGAGGTTTGTGTGGTTGAGAGGGAGGTCTGTGTGGTTGAGAGGGAGGTCTGTGTGGTTGAGAGGGAGGTTTGTGTGGTTGAGAGGGAGGTTTGTGTGGTTGAGAGGGAGGTCTGTGTGGTTGAGAGGGAGGTTTGTGTGGTTGAGAGGGAGGTTTTTTAAGCTGAATTACAAATATTGACTGTATAAAACTGTTGTGGGAGCTTACACCTCAACCCACAACGAAGTTCTTCTCAACTACTCACGAAAACAACAAAAGTTGATGACTTCAAAATAAATATATAAAAACATATAATCAATAAAGTTTTTTCCTACCTTGACTTTAAAAAAAATAATCAAAAAATAATGAAATAAACGTTTTCTCACCTTGTCTCCAACCACTGAGAAGGACCTCACGTGCTTCGCCTCTCTCTTGAGGCTTTCGTTCAGGGAAAGTCGGTTCGTGGGGTTCTTGAACTTCTTGAAAATGTCTTTTCTGGCGTGTTGTTGTTGTTGTTGTTGTCGGTGTTGTTGTTTTTGTTAGTGGTGTTGTTGTTGTTGTTGGTGGTGGTGTTGTTGTTGGTGGTGTTTTTGTTGATGGTTTTGTTGTTGGTGGTGTTGTTGTTGGTCTTGTTGTTAGTGGTGGTAGAATACATTTGTTATATGGAGATGTTCATAATTTTGTGTGCCTAACATTTAGAATTTTTAGTTTTACCGTCAATTTTCTTAAACTCTATATTTCTGCCCTCAACACCATCACTCCCTCACGCCCTCCCATCATCATCAACACCAAAAACCCTCACAGTCGTAATCATCATCATCATCATCATCATCACCCCACCAACCTGAAGTCATGAAACAATGCCTTTTGTAGTCCCAACAACTTGTTCTCCTCCTCTTCCACCGTGTTCCTGCTCGCTCCCAAGTCCTTCAGGTCTTGCACCACTTTCGCCTGGTGGTGGTGGTCGTGGGGTGCTCATGATGCTCATCATGACCATCATGACCATCATGCTTGTGATGCTTGTGATGCTTGTGCTTGAGAGGGTGGTGTAATCTTAGTAGTGTCGTTGTGTTGGTGATGACGGTGGAAGTGGTCGTGGTGGTCATAGCCTTGTATATCCCACAACCACATAACCCATCTACCCACAAACCCTCTTTCCCACACCTACATAACCACCCACCCACCCACATAACCACCTACCCACCTAAATAACCACCCACCTGTTCATTCATCTCTTTCTCGATCAGCCTGGTTCGGATCTTGGGGTCGAGGTCGAAGTTGTAGACGAAGTCGGGCAGGTCTTCGAAGAGGATGCTCTGTTTGCGGGACGCCTGCAGCACTTTCGACTGGGGCGTTTCAGATTAATTGGTTTAATAATAGAATAATTGAATTAAACAAATTAATGAGTTAATTCCAAAAGTTATGCATAATTATTCTTATAAAAAAATTCGTAAAAAAAATAAATGTTGAAAAAGCTGAAACGAGCGAAAAGTAATTACTGCTACATTGTCGGCTTCGGGCGCTCGACTGGTCTGGCTGCCGTCGCTGAGGGGCGGGTCACCGGCCAAGGAGGTGAGTGTGTTCCAGACGACGTTGAGTTTCTTGCCGATCGAGGTGTCGAGGTGGATGTCGATGCCCTTCATCTGCCAGAGGATGTTCAGGATCCACTTGGCGTTCACCTGGTTGTTTGTGGGGGGATGATGTGGTGGGATGATGTGGTGGGATGATGTGGTGGGATGATGTGGTGGGATGATGTGGTGGGATGATGTGGTGGGATGATGTGGTGGGATGATGTGGTGGGATGATGTGGTGATCATAATGCTCATCGTCATCATCGTCGTTGCCATCCTCATCATCACCCCCATCAATATCATGATATACAATATCTAATCCAACGTTCGACCAAACAAGCCCAATCAACACAGTGTGCCCGCCCACACAGACTGACCATAGATGCGTTGGAGGGATGGACAGAACCGACCGACTCTCGCCGGTTGTCGGTGCGGGAGCAGAGTTCGAAGGTGCCGTTGGGGACGACCAAAGCGTTCATGACGCACTCGTTCGACTTCTCGGGTTTCCAGTCGTCGTAAGTGATGTGGAAGTCCTCGGCGAACCTGAGACAGAAGTCTGTCATACAGGGGAAAGTAATGAATGGTGAAGCGTTGATTGATAAAATATAATCAAATAAATAGGGAATAAACTCTATAACTTTAATTGATTGCATATCATAAAATAAACCTTATCCTAATGAAATATATTCATGAATAAATGTTATAATCAATTAATAAAAAATATATACAAATAGACAATGTATATAAATATGATAGCAAAAGCGACAACGAGCAAACACAAAGTCACCAGTGAAGCTGCCCTTGCACACGAAGCACTTGAAGGAACACGCCCAGATCTCAGTCCTCTCCAGCGTGAGCACCAGGGCCCCGTAAGAAACCCCCTCCTCCTTGGCGCCCCCTGTCGTCGATATTCCAGTCTGTGTGGCGTGTGTGGGGGATGTTGGAGGATAAGTTATTAGGTTTCTCATGCATGGGTGGATGGTTGCGATGGGAGAAATATAAAAAGAAAGGTCGCAAGAATAAAGCTGCGAGGAATTTTAGAATAATTAAAAAATTAAAATCTATGAGAAAAACTTATAAAACTTTATTCTCGGCCAATAATCTGAATTAATAGAACTTAAAAGGCAAGATGTTCGAACATGGGTGAAGGGGGCCATGGGCAGGCAGACGCCCAAGTCTCCGATGGTGATTTGGAGGAAGAGGGCGCTGAGGGAGGACTCTGAGACCGGAGGGAGCCTCGTGAAGAGTTGCTTCGTCGCCACCTGGGAGAGCCAGTGGTAGGTCAGTGCCAAAAGTGGAATGGAGGATTCAAAGTGGATAGAGAACTATGAAAGGTTTGATAAAAGAAATGATGGTTAAAATTAATAATGAATAATAACTATAATTAATGATTAATTATGGTTAAATTGAATAATAAATTACCGTTAATTAATAATAAATTGTGGTTAAAAGAAATGATGAATGATCGTTTAATATTGCTTCTAACACTATTGTTGTTTTTGTTACGCTTCAAATTTGTAAATTCATAAAAACTTCTCATTCTCTCAAAACCTTGATTTCGGGGTTCAGTGCCATGCGCTGTTCAGTCCAGTACTCGTAGGCGTTGCGGTAGTTCAGCCAGACCAGGATGGCTGTGTGGTGGTCGTAGTGGTGGTGTGGTGGTTGTGTGGTGGTGGTGGTGGTGGTTGTGGTGGGCAGGCTATTGATAAAAATTGGTAATATAATTTATAAAATGGCACCTAGCTACCCTTCCTCCCACTTCATTATAACCTTGATGATGATGATGATAATGAGAATAACATAAACAAAAATACTAATACTACTCCTCCTCCTCCTCCTCCTCCCCATCATCATCCTCATCCTCCTCCCCCCTCCCCCTCCCCATCATCATCATCACCGCCAAACAAGCACCTTTATCGAAGGCAGAGGGCAGCACGAAGACGACGGGTCTCTTGAGGTTGATCAGCAGCGCCTCCTGCTCCAGCATCGCCCCTGCTATCGCCTCGTCCTGTCGAGGTGGAGTGGTGGAGGTGGTGGTGATGATAGTAGTGGTGGTGGTGCTGGTGGAGGTGATTATGATGATGATAGTGGTGGTGGTGCTGGTGGAGGTGGTTATGATGATAGTAGTAGTGGTGGTGAAGGTAGTGGTGGTGCTGGTGGTAGTGGTGGTGGCGGTGGAGTGGTGAAGGTGGTGGAGATGGTAGTGTTGGTGGAGGTGTTAGTGGCTTGAAGGTAGTGATGATGATGTTAGCGGTGATGCTGGTGATGATGATGGTAATGATGATTATTTATATTGCGCCAGGGAAAGCAACAGAGGCGCCACTCACACAACACACATGCGATCGCTCGATACATGTTTTGGTGGTGGAGTGAAGCCGATGGATTGATGGCTTAATTAATTAGAGAGGGATTCTTTAATTCGAAGTTGAATAACACAAATAAATATTTATTTAAAAAATCATTTAAAATTTGATAGGAACCCGAAAAACTTACGAAAGACTTTTAAACACACGGAAGTGATTCAAACAAACACCAGAAATCAACATAACCTCATTTTTGTGTCGAACTAAATTGTGTGTCAAATAAAAAAATAAACTCGGAAAGCCCGAAAATATATCTCAAAATGAGTAAAAGCAAAACCTGTAGGGCGTTACGGAGGACAATGCTAGTGCTGAAGGAGGCAAGGTGGGGGAATTCGGGTTCTGCCTCTTCGAAGAGCGGGTGTCTGATCAGGGTGCCCAGGGCGAGGTTCAAGTCGACCTTCAGTTGGAAGAAGATCTTGTACGGCTGTGGTTGGAGATAGGGCTTATTATTTTGTATTTTAAATATTGGAATAAAATAATTAATAAACAAATAATCAAATATATGAATAAAATAATAAATAACCTATATTTTAATTATATTTTAATTTTAAAAAATTTAAAAATAAGTAAATAGTGAGTAAATGATAAGTAAATAATAATTTTTAATAAACAACCTGAGAAATGCATTACACTTTTTCTTTTATACAAGTATTTTTTGAGAAAAAAATAAAATAAATATATATTAGTTATGCAATATGAAAGCTATAAAAGAAACGAACGGTATCGGAGGGGGGCAGCGTGAAGAGGTAGTTGCCAGTGTTGTTGCTGAAGTCCTTGTGGTTGTCAGTGTTGTTGCTGAAGTCCTTGTGGTTGCCAGTGTTATTGCTGAAGTCCTTGTGGTTGCCAGTGTTGTTGCTGAAGTTCTTCTGGTTGGCAGCGGAGCTTTTCCGCTTGTTGCTGTCAGTCTTTTTGGGGTCCTTGGTGGTTAGAGCAGTAAATGTGTGTTTTTTAAGCTAAAAAATTAATTTCCAATTTAAAAAAAATAAAAAAATGAATCGGTTCAACGTTTGAAATTAATTTCCCCTTAAAAAAAATAAAAAAAATTACTCATTTTCACTTCCAGAATGAATGCCCGCATGAAATGCCAATAATAAAGACACCTTGTTGACGACTTCTTCTCGAGTTACGACTTGCTCGCTCCGGAGCGCCTTGACCACCCTGTTGGAGAACTCGACGTCTATGGCGCCCGTCTCGAAGCGCACAGCGTTGCTCGTTGGTGTGGTCGCTGTGATCTGTACGCCCTGTGACATTTCCGCATGGGCACGTGTAACAAATGGCGTTATGTTGAATTTTACAATTGAAGAACGGTTTATCTGGGAGCCCGACATCTCAAAATGGGATTAGAGCATTGGGACATGTGGAAATGGAATTTGTTGGGTTTAAGAGTGAGAACGGTGTCGAGCGGCATTCTGGAAACTCGAAATGATTGGAAAGATTGCAGAAGCCTCGAGAGACATTTGAACAACCAACGTCAAAACTGCATGCATTTTCAACACCAAGAAAAATTAAAAAAACACAACCAAATAAAAAACGTTTAAAAACCTTCATTTTAATGGTGAAGGAGTAGAGAAGAGGCTTCTTGTGCGACGAGAGGTGCATGGCGATCTTCTCGCTCCAGATCTGCACTGGTTGGTCGCTGCCCGACACTTTCTGAACCACCTCGTTCACCTCCTGCCGTCGTGTTGTTGTTGTTCTTGTAGTTGGTATTGGTATTGTAGTAGTTGGTTTTGTTTTTAGTTGTTGGAGTTGGTCTTAGTTGTTTGAGATGGTGTTTTTGATGTAGTTGGTATTGTTGTTGTAGTTGTTGTTATAGTATTTGTTGCTGGTATTATTGTAGTTTTTGTGTGCAACCTGCGATATTATGATTGTTGATATTCGTAGTTTTTTATATTTTTCCCATTAAGAAATAAAAAAACTCTTCTTGATTTTGAAAAACAGCTCCAACAAACTCAACAACAAGACATCCCACAACAATTTCAACAGCAACATCTGGGGAAAAAACACTTACACATACAACAACAACATCTATCACAAAAAAATTATCTACAACAACAACAACAACATCTACCACAAAAACATCATCTACAACAACAACAGCAACACTTGAAACAAAAACATTATCTACAACAACAACAGCAACATTTGAAACAAAAACATTATCTACAACAACCCCTACTGGGACAACAAAAACAAAAACAACAACAACAACAACCCCTACAAGAAGCACATCTCGTCGACCACAAAACCTTCATGAAGACTTTCTGGATGAAGACGAGATGGTTGAGGAGGTCGGTGGTCAAGACGTGAACAAAGGCGCCTATGTCTGCACTCGCCGTCAGATAGTCCCCTTCCCTCATTACGTATCTGTGTGTGTGTGTGTGTGTGTGTGTGTGTGTGTGTGTGTGTGTGTGTGTGTGTGTGTGTGTGTGTGTGTGTGTGTGTGCGACAGTGTCTTTCTTGACGTCATAATTAAATATAGGCATGCAGCCCTCCCAGTTAAAATTATGTCATTCCAGTGATTTTTCTCTCATTTTCTTTTAGCCATAAAAATAAAAAAATAAAATAGAAAGTGTGCGCCCATTACTTCAGTCGGCACCATAGTGCGTGCACAACAAACCTGGAAGAATCTTTGTGCGGGATAACAAAGTGGTGCACTTGTGTGTGCACGTACTGCGAGTTCTTGTTCGTCTTTGTGCCCACCACCTAGCGAATGGAAAAGAATTTAGTTTGTAAATGGCAGCTTTCGAAGAGCCAGCGTGAGTTTAATTTAGGATAGATTACTTCTGTGCGCAGTTGTAGGGTGCATGATGATGATGATGCTGATGATGGTAATAACGATGATAATGATGATGATTTTGGTGGTGATAATGATGGTGATGATGGTGATTGGGATCCATCCTACTTGATCTTTGAAAAGTCGGTATTCGCCAGTGACTGTGACGTATGGTAGGTCTATGCTAGCCGATGTCGGTAACATGCTGGTGACATTTACCTGTGTTTGTTTGTGTGTGTGTGTGTGTGTGTATGTGTGTGTGTGTGTGTGTGTGTGTATGTGTGTGTGTGTGTGTGTGTGTGTGTGTATGTGGGTGTGGGTGTTTGTGTGCACGAGTGTAGGTGTGTGTACGCGTTCATTCACAAGACTTGCACACACTGAAGCGGCTTACCATGCTGAGGAAGTGATGCTAAATGAATTCGTGAAAAAAAAACGGAAGTCGCAAACTTATCCACAAAAACTCAAACTGAAAAGTAGACTTAAACGAGAGAAGTGATCGAATGCTTGCATACCAAAGTATTGGCTGAAAAACATAACAGGCCTATCTACACATATTACACAATATTACTACTACTACTGCTACTACAACTACTACTGCTACTACTACTACTGCTACTGTTACTAATACTACTACTACTACTTCTACTTCTACTACTACTGCTAATACTACTAATACTACTACTACTAATACTACTGCTACTAATACTACTACTACTACCTCATCCAGTAAACCACCAATACCAAATAACACTACTAACCTTACTACTGACAATACTACCTACTCTAAAACTATTTCTACTAATACAACTACAACACTCAGCTACCACAACAGCAACTAAACTCGCTTAAAACCACCACTGATAACGACACTACTGCACCCATTACATCCACTACAACTACACCCATTACATCTACTACATATCCACAACCCTACAATAACAACTCTGCAAATACAACCCTACTACTACACCACCCGCTACTACACCACTACTACTACACCCACTACTACACCACCCACTACTACACCACTACTACTACACCCACTACTACACCACTTACTACTACACCACCCGCTACTACACCACCCACTACTACACTACCAGCCACTACATCACCCACTACTACTACACCCACTACTACTACACCACCCACTACTACACCACCCACTACTACACCACCCACTACTACACCACCCACTACAACACCACCCAATACTACTACACCCGCTACTACACCCACTACTACTACACCCACTAGTACACCACTACTACTACACCAGCCGCTACTACTACACCACTACTTCTACACCAGCCGCTACTACTACACCACCCACTACTACACCACTCACTACTACACCACTACTACTACACCACCCACTACTACTACTACACCCACTACTACTACTACACCCACTACTACTACACCAGCCGTTACTACTACACCACCCACTACTACACCACCCACTACTACAACACCCACTACTACTACACCACTACTACTACAACACCCACTACTACACCACTACTACTACACCACCCACTGCTACACCACCCTACTACTACACCACCCGCTACTACACCACCCGCTACTACACCACCCGCTACCACACCATCCACTACTACACCACTACTACTACACCACCCACTACTACACCACCCACTGCTACACCACCCTACTACTACACCACCCGCTACTACACCACCCACTACTACACCACCCTACTACTACACCACCCACTACTACACCACCCGCTACTACACCACCCACTACTACACCACTACTACTACACCACCCACTACTACAACACCCACTACTACTACACCACTACTACTACACCCACTACTACACCACCCACTACTACACCACCCACTACTACACCACCCGCTACTACACCACCCACTACTACTACACCACCCACTACTACACCACCCGCTACTACACCACCCACTACTACTACACCACCCACTACTACACCACCCACTACTACACCACCCACTACTACACCACCCGCTACTACACCACCCACTACTACTACACCACCCACTACTACTACACCACTACTACTACACCCACTACTACACCACACACTACTACACCACCCACTACTACTACACCACCCACTACTACAACACCACCCACTACTACAACACCCACTACTACACCAGCCACTATAACACCACCCACCACTACACCACCCACAACTACTACACCACCCACTACTACTACACCACCCACTACTACAACACCACCCACTACTACAACACCCACTACTACACCAGCCACTATTACACCACCCACCACTACACCACCCACTACTACTACACCACCCACTACTACAACACCACCCACTACTACAACACCCACTACTACTACACCACCCACTACTACTACACCACCCACCACTACACCACCCACTACTACTACACCACCCACTACTACTACACCACCCACTACTACAACACCACCCACTACTACAACACCCACTACTACACCAGCCACTATTACACCACCCACCACTACACCACCCACTACTACTACACCACCCACTACTACTACACCACCCACTACTACTACACCACCCACTACTACAACACCACCCACCACTACACCACCCACTACTACTATACCACCCACTACTACATCACCCACTACTATACCACCCACTACTATACCACCCACTATTACACCACCCACCACTACACCACCCACTACTACACCACCCACTAGTACAACACCCACTACTATACCACCCACTACTACTACACCACCCACTACTACACCACCCACTACTACTACACCACCCACTACTACACCACGCACTACTATACCACCCACTACTACTACACCACCCACTACTACACCACCCACTACTACAACACCCACTACTACTACACCACTACTACTACACCCACTACTACACCACCCACTACTACACCACCCACTACTATACCACCCACTACTACTACACCACTACTACTACACCACTACCCACTACTACACCACCCACTACTACACCACCCACTACAACACTACCCACTACTACAACACCACCCACTACTACACCACTACTACTACACCACCCGCTTCTAAATCATTAGCTTGCACTACAATCGAGACCAACTTACGCATTTCTCGCCGACGATTTCCTTCCAAATGTAACTACGACCTCTCAAGGCCTGGCGTCGTGGCGTGCGAATGCGAAATGTAGATTGACTTTTAAACGTTGAAAACAATTATTAAAAAATGGTGTCAGCTTGATTATTAATTTTTTAATCGCTTATGGTTGGAATTCGTTCACTAAAAAAGTTCAAATTGAATGAATTCTCAAAAAGTCTTAACTTCGTTCTATCGTCATTTCTTTTGAATGGAAGATATAGACGAGGAAAGTGAATGCTTGATTAAAAATTAACTATTTACATATAAATTGTAATTGAATTGTATAATAAAGTTAATGATGAATTACATTACAGGCCACTAATTATAATCGACTTAACTACACTTACATACACATCATTCTTCATTAATTAAAAATAGATAAAATTGTATAAAAATTATAAGACACAGTTTTAATATGGAAATTAACGAACCCATTGAAGTTATAAAATATGAATAAATAAAACATTAAAGTTAAAATAGTTTAATTAATTATCCCATTAAAGTTAAAATAGTTTAATTAATTATCCCATTAAAGTTAAAATAGTTTAATTAATTAACCCATTAGAGTTAAAATAGTTTAATTAATTAACCCATTAAAGTTAAAATAGTTTAATTAATTAACCCATTAAAGTTAAAATAGTTTAATTAATTAACCCATTAAAGTCATAAAATGTATATTATATTCCTTATTTTATAGATAATATGGCATTTAATAGGGCAAAGGACCTGTGAACTGAAGCTGAGTGAGTGCTTGATGAGCCGGATGACGAACTTCGACTTGGGTCCTATCACGCCAGAACTGGTCACCTCTCTCATCTGTGTGTGTGTGTGTGTGTGCGTGTGTGTGTGTGTGTGTGTGTGTGTGTGTATGTGCGTGTGTGTGTGCGTGTGTGTGTGTGCGTGTGTGTGTGTGTATGTGCGTGTATGTGTGTGTGTGTGTGTGTGTGTGTGTGTGTGTGTGTGTATGTGCGTGTGTGTGTGTGCGTGTGTGTGTGCGTGTGTGTGTGTTAGTGCGTGTGTGTGTGTGTGTGTGTGTGCGTGTATGTGTGTGTGTGTGTGTATGTGCGCGTGTGTATGTGTGTGTGTGTGTGCGTGTGTGTATGTGCGTGCGTGTGTGGCATGGTGTGGTGGCGGAATGACTGATAAGACAGTTTTTGGGAACTAAGTTGATTAATAACTGAATCTCAAGTAAATGTGATACTATTGAAAACGACATCAAAGCAAACCTTATACTGAGCCTTCAACGAGGGAAGCAAGGAAGCCTCGATGGTAAAGCCTTCGAGCTTCGCTAGGAAGTGAATGTCAACGGGCCTGATAGCCAATTGCTTCGGTGGTTGCTGCTGTTGCTTTGAAGCTGGATTCGCTTCCAGCGGTGTGTTGGCGGCGCTGTTGGAAGCGTTGGGAAGGAAAGGTGCTTGGAAAGTGAGTGGATGGGCGGTAAAAGGATGGCCTTTGCCGGTGGTTGGTTGAGCGGTGGAGGGGTGTTTAGTGGAATCTGCTGTTTTGGTTGAGTTGTTGTCGTTCTGTTGCAACGAGGCAGCGTTGTAGTCAAATGTTCTAGAGAAACGGTGAGAAAGGAAAAGTGTTATTAAAATTATAAATTAATAATTATCCAATATAATTTATAATTATTCAGTTTAATTTATTGTTTTATTGATAAATACAACTTCATAATTGAGTTAATTATAACTTAATATAACATAACCACATTCAACAGAATACAACTGCACCAAACACAACTCAAAAACGCCGAGCCACAACCACCACCACCAAAAACAACGACCACCACCACCAAACACAACCACCACCACCAAAAACAACCACCACAACAACAACCACCACCAAACACAACCACCACCACCACCACCACCACCACAACCACCACCACCACCACAACAACAACCACCACCAAACACAACCACCACCACCAAACACAACCACCAAACACAACCACAAGCACCACCACCAAACACAACCACCACCACCACCACCAAAGACAAGCACCACCACCACCACCAAACACAAGCACCACCACCACCAAACACAAGCACCACCAAACACAACCACCACCACCTCCAAACACAACCACCACCACCTCCAAACACAACCACCACCACCACCAAACACAAGCACCACCACCACCAAACACAACCACCACCACCACCACCAAAGACAAGCACCACCACCACCACCAAACACAAGCACCACCACCACCAAACACAACCACCACCACCACCAAACACAAGCACCACCAAACACAACCACCACCACCTCCAAACACAACCACCACCACCACCAAACACAAGCACCAAAGACAAGCACCGACCTCTCATAGGCAGAGTTCAGGAACTCCTGCAGTGTATTCGACAGACGCTTCGACGAATGCACGACCATCGTGTGCAGTGCCACCGGGTGTTGAGGGATGCTGATGCAGATGACACCGAGATGCAGGAAGCAGAATGCCTTGTTGCAGAGCGACTTGATGAAGGAAGAGAGGAGTGCATTTGAGCGGGAAATGTCGATCGATACGACTGTTCTGTGTGGGAGGAAGGGAAGGAGGGGGAGGGTAGTGAATGGAGCGGTGAGTACTGAAGTAAGACACAAACATGTCATCATTGCTGTTGGGAGGGAAGCAAAAAGGAAGGGGTGAATAATGAAATATGAGTGAATGTGCCATTGCTGCTAGCGCCATTTTATTTAATTTTGTTCAATATTTATCAACAGTATAGGGCCTTGAGGATGTAGCAAAACTATAATATGGTCTATTAGTCATATTAAATACTATCATTATTATCATCCTCCTCCTCCTCCTCCTCCTCCTTCTCCTCCTCATCCTCCTCCTCCTCCTCCTATCACAATGAAACATAGTCTGTCAACTGGACTGACTGTTGCGAGCTCGACTGAACGCCCTCGAAGAGAGTCACGGCGGTCTTGTCGATGCTGAGTGACATGGAAGAGTCTGTCGACTTCTTCTTCTTGAAGCCTGCATGCGTGTGTGCGTGTGTGTGTGTGTGTGCGTGTGTGTGTGCGTGCGTGTGTGTGTGTGTGTGCGTGTGTGCGTGTGTGTGTGTTTCTTGCCTTCGGGTGTGCGTTGATGAAGTCGCGAGAATTTTTCGTTCAATGGGAATGAAAAAGTCACCGAAACGTCGGCGATATTGTCGCAGCACTACCACAATTGCACTTTGGAAACACTCCCACGAAACTCTCACTAGATAAATAAAACATCCACTACAACACTCCCACAACACCACCACAACCTTCCCACAACACTCCCACAACACCACCACAACCTTCCCACAACACTCCCACAACACCACCACAACCTTCCCACAACACTCCCACAACACCACCACGACCTTCCCACAACACTCCCACAACACCACCACAACCTTCCTACAACACCACCACAACACCACCACAACCTTCCCACAACACCACCACAACACCACCACAACCTTCCCACAACACTCCCACAACACCACCACAACCTTCCCACAACACTCCCACAACACCACCACAACCTTCCTACAACACCACCACAACACCACCACAACCTTCCCACAACACCACCACAACACCACCACAACCTTCCCACAACACTCCCACAACACCACCACAACCTTCCTACAACACTCCCACAACACCACCACAACCTTCCTACAACACTCCCACAACACCACCACAACCTTCCCACAACACCACCACAACACCACCACAACCTTCCCACAACACTCCCACAACACCACCACAACCTTCCCACAACACTCCCACAACACCACCACAACCTTCCCACAACACTCCCACAACACCACCACAACCTTCCCACAACACTCCTACAACACCACCACAACCTTCCCACAACACTCCTACAACACCACCACAACCTTCCCACAACACTCCCACAACACCACCACAACACAACCACTAAAACCCCACCAAAATTCCACAAGACAACAACACCACTATGACACCACCACAAAGCACAACATGACCACCTCCAAACCATCTCCCACAACACCACCACCACAAACCAACGATTTTCTCCCGGTGCGTGAATGCAGCATGCCCGGTCTGAAGGTCCGCCTGCAGCTTCAGGCCGCTGAGCACCGTTGAGATGCTGATGCGCTTGAGATGCACCGAGCCGAAGAGGATGATCGGCAGTCTCTCCTTCACCCGGATGTCTGTGGCAATGTGGTGGTGTGGTGGTTTAATGGTGTGGTGGTGTGGTGGGTAGTGTGGTGGTTTTATGTTGTTGTGTGGTCATGTTGTGGTTTGATAGGGTGGTGACATGGTGTCGAGGTAATGCCAGAAGTGTGAGGAGAGTTGTGGGAGTAAGTTGTAGCGTCACATTCATTTTTATTTAAATTCCACATTGTGCATGTGTCGGTTCATGAATCTGATTGAGTAAGAAAGATGTTGCCCACTCATCAAAATGAACACCCCCCCATGATCAACCATCGCCGCAGAGATAGGCCACTGTGGTCATGGATATGTATGAAAACAACTAAGAAAGTGGCGTAAGCCCGCGCGAGCTTCAAGACCACACGTGGAGTTTGAGAACACAACATGTGGAAGTGCACGCACTGCGCGTAAGTGGTGAGGACTTGAAGAAGCGCCTGCGACCTCCCTTCATGAAATTCCTGCTTTTCTCTTCTATCACTGAGATCACTGGTCTGTCGGGGATGAGTGAGTGAGTGGGTGAGTGAGTGAGTGAGTGAGTGAGGGGGTGAGTGAGTGAGTGGGTGAGTGAGTGAGTGAGTGGGTGATTGTGTGAGTGAGTGAGTGGATGAGTGAGTGGGTGAGTGAGTGAGTGAGTGAGTGAGTAAATTTGAACAAAGTAATTCTCAATCAACCTCAACACAAGCGAAAGTCTGGTCACCTTTCGAAGGACTTATTGGAGTCGATCATGTTGTTGTAGAGGTTCAGCAGGTGGTAGAGGTTCTCCCAGCACTTTGGGGGTGCTTTCTTGACGGCTCTGAAGCTGGGTGCAGCTTTGGCATTCGTACCAGGGCCTCCAGCACTGCCCTTCTCGGTGGAGTCAATGATGTCGTAGGCGTCGAGAAGCGGAAACGACTTGGCTGAAGTGCTTGAGGCGAGGAGGTGTTTCTTGGAGTGGTTCGAATGGGGGACGTCCTTGGACGAACTCGTGTGGAGCGGTGCTTGCGGAAGTGTCATCGAACGACTCTTTGGTCTGCTCGTGCGTAGATTTCGGATTTGGACCGATGGGTTTCTGATGAATGTTTGGTCTTGAGGCGAAGAAATGTTTGACTTTTGTAAGGCATGAAAGGGTGATTCTGTGATGGTGGGAGGAATCTGCGGTAGGAATGGCGGTCTTTCTGGAACTGGACGAATGGGAAAAGGACGCTTCGAAGGGAGGAGCGGAGGAGGGGAAGAAGAAAAGGTCGATGGCGGAGTTGAAGGCTGCATGGGTATGAGAGGATGACTGAGGAGGATAGGGGGCGTCAGAGTGGGAGCGAAGATGACCGCTCCAGGCTCGGTGGCGGACTGAGGTGTCTTGAGGACTTGCTGCGAGGTGGCCAGACACTGCACCATGCCGACGAACTGGTGCACCAGGCGCAAGAGAGACATGTTCACGTGCTGCGTCACCGACTCACTCTTCACCTCGAAGTTCACCTGGTGAGCATTCGTGTGGTATTGTGACAATGATGATGATGATGATGATGATAAGAATAATAATAATATATATAAAAATAAGAAGAAGAATAATAATATTATAAATAAAGATGATAATTATTATTATTATAGCTCATTGAAGGATACACTGTTATAATTAAGTCAACGCTACAAATAACTTCAAAGCTAATGACTATGATATAATAAATTAACTAAATATTATTACCATTTGTATAATTATTATATAACTATTCTTTATTCATTATTTTTTAAATCTAGAAAAAATCCTAAAAATGTAAAAGTAATTGAAGCCAACAATCCAATAGGAAGTGAACCAAACCAATGAGCCCTCATGTCACCTTCGTGGTCACGTGCTTGTTTTCGAACTGGTCTATGACGTCAGGGGTCAGGCGGACCTCCTTCAAGAGAGCTGGTTCGCTCTCTGTGGCGGGAGATTTGAAAGGATCAATACCTTTTGGAAAGCGCTTTTTTGGTTTTTAGATAGTGGAAAGTAGTTATTAGCTATTCATATATTGTTTACTTTTTCGATATAATTATTTAATCGAGTTTAACTATTTAATCCAAGTCAAACATTTAATCCAATTGAAATACTCATTCGAATAAAAAAAAATATATATATTATATTATTATATTTATTAAATATATTATATATTTATTAAATATATTATATTATTATTAAATATATTATATATTTATTAAATATATTATATATTTAGTAAATATATAATATATTTAGTAAATATATTATATATATATAAAATATATTATATATATTATATAAAATATATATATAGGTTAATCAAACCCCTCTTGACTACCCGAATGGCTAGCGTGTTTGTTCTTGGTGTCGTTGCTTTTGTGTGGAAGGGCAACCTCTTCGAGGTCAAGTATGTCCACCATTGACAAGGTGATCTGTTGTGTGGTAGTGGTGTGCGTGTGCATGTGATGATGGTGCACGTGTGCATGTGATGGTGGTGTGTGTGTGTGCATGTGATGGTGGTGCACGTGTGCATGTGATGGTGGTGTGTGTGTGTGTATATGATGATGGTGCACGTGTGCATGTGATGGTGGTGTGTGTGTGTGTATATGATGATGGTGCACGTGTGCATGTGATGGTGGTGTGTGTGTGTGTGGTGCCAGAGAGAATTAAAGCGAAGGCTTCACTTCTGCCACTAACTTTGAATGACTTGCACAAAAGAGACGTCTTTGTGCGTGAGCTGTAGGTCCTGTTTGTGTGTGTGTGTGTGTGTGTGTTTGTGTGTGTGTTTGTGTGTGTGTGTGCGTGTGTGTGAGTGTGTGTGTGTGTGCGTGTGTGTGTGTATGTGTGTGTGTGTGTGTGTGCGTTTACTAAAATGTATGTGTGTTTGAAAATGTAAACAACTTTGTATATATAAAAATAAACAATATATTTCATGATTGCATCAACTCCTCAAAAAGTAACTCACAACACCCCTCATCACACCCACCTCTTCTTGTAAGTCCGGGGCAGACTGGGCGTTTCCGACTCGACCAACTCCACTCGCAACTCCTTCAGGAAGGCGAGAGCCGACAACTCACCGCCGAACTTCTTCATGATGGTGGACATTTTGACTGGATGCAGGTCCAGGCCGATGGCGTCCAGTAGCGGCTTGAAGAGCACCTTTGAGGGTGTGTTTGGAGGTTGAAAGACTGCCAGAAACTACAAGAAAAAGCAATGTCAGTGAAACGATTCAGTTTTTCTAAAACTGAAACAAATTATTCAAAAAGGAAAAAAAAAGCTGAGTTATTAGAAGATATATGAACGTGGACACCTGTGAGTTGATGAGTTGTAGAGAGTTACTGGCGACGAGAGTCTTTTTGGTAAGATGAACCGGTCCACCCTTGCCTCCCTCTCTCAACCATCCCCTCTTCAGCGTTGTCGAACCGAACTGAGAGGTCTTTTTGGCGCTGTTGTTGCTGTTGTAGATGGAGTCCTGTTGCTTGCTCATCCAGCGGTAGAGATCGGA
>OX030957.1:285000-320000 GCA_943735955.1 Piscicola geometra | reverse complement strand
TTACCAGCACCACCACCACCAACATCATCATCATCATCGCCTTCATTGGATGCATCTTTGGCGCCCTTGAAGCGGAAGAAGACCTTGGAGGAGGAGGGAGGAATCGAAGTGAAGGTCACCGGGTCGGCCTCAAGATCAGCCGAAAGTTGTTTAGACCTGCGCAGTTGAACGTGCATCTGAGACAGCTTCACCTGCGTGCGTGTGGGAGTGGTGGACATCAGGGTGCTTTTGTTATCATTTTATCCTCATATGACGTGTGATCATCGCTTTTTAGTATTACTATTAGCAATACTTTTTTCATATGATTATTATTAGTATTTATAGTTCTATCTTCATCATCATCAACATCACCACCACCACACCACCCCAAACTCCTCTCCCACCATCATCACCACCTCCACCACCCCCGTCACCCTCCTGCCCCCTCCCAGCCCACTGGGCACCTGCAGCACCATATCGGTCTTGCGGCTCTCCGAGAAGGTTTTGCACTTGACGATGCAAGTGTTCGTGTTCTTGAGGCGGTTGCGGAGGTCAGCCATCTTGCGCTTGCCGACTCCGATGCGGTTGCCGATGTTCATCATCGTGAGGTTGCCGTCGAAGAGCGACAGTTCGTGGTTCCTTGTGGGTGGGTGCTTTGTGTGGTGTGGTCTGTGTGGCGTGGTCTGTGTGGCGTGGATTGTGTGTTCGAGTGTTGTGTTTTGTTGAGTGGTCGAGTGTTGTTGTGTGGTCGAGTGTGGTGTGTTGAAGTGTGGTTTGTTGTGATTATTTTCTGCGTTTCAATGCTGTGTGTGGTCGTACCAAGGGCCTTAAAATTATAAATATTGAAAAAGGCGGCAAACTTTTTGTTCGCGGGGTCCTTGACATTGGACATGAGGATGGTCGAAGTGGTTCTGATCTCGGCGTTGTGGAAGAAGTTGAGGGTGGAGTTGTTGAAGCTGACGGTGAGGAGGGCGACGGAGGTGTGGTCGGAGGCTTTGTTCGCCTTCAATAGTTTGCCGTTGACAGAACAAACTTGTAGGAGAGATACGTTTATCTGTGTGGTTGTTGTTGTTACAGGCGGTGATGGTGTCTGGGAGGTAGTTGGTTGTTATTGTTGCTGTTGAGTTTTGAAGCATTTTGCATTTTCATGGATGAAACTGTTGTCGTTAATAAATATTAACAAATAATAAATAAATAAATATTAATAAATAATAAGCGTCAATCGAATGAAATGAGTCAATGAGAAAAATAAAAACTGAAGAATAAATCACTAAATTCCAACCAAAATAAAAATAACACAAACAAAAAACCCCACCTTACCCACCCAAAACCCACACGAGACCCCCCCAAAACCCACACGAGACCCCCCCAAAACCCACACGAAACCCACACGAGACCCACACAAAACCCACACAAAACCCACACGAGAGCCACACGAGAGCCACACGAACCTGCGGCAAATTGACCTTCACATGGAGGTTTTCGCACTGGTACTTATCGATCGTCTTCGTCACCTCGGCTGTTTCGGCGAAGGCGTCGAGACAAGAGGTGAGCGTGGTGTTCTTGTCTTCCTGGTTGGAGAGGGTGCTGAGGCAGTTGAAGTGCAGGAGGTCGATGATCGAGGAGGGGTGCATGTTCGCCAGAGAAGGCATTATCGAGTCGATGTACCTTCGAGGAGTGGTGGTTGTTATAGTTGTAGTTGTGGTGGTTATAGTTGTAGTGGTGGTGGTGTAGTGGTTGTGGTGGTGATAGTTGTAGTGGTGGTTGTGGTGGTGGTTGTTGTGGTGGTTGTAGTGGTTGTGGTGGTGGTGGTTGTTGTGGTGGTGGTTGTGGATGTGGTGGTGGTGATGGTGGTTGTGGTGGTGGTGGTGGTTGTGGTGGTGGTGGCTATAGTGATGGTGACGGTTGTGGTGATGGTTGTGGTTGAAGTGGCGATAGAATTTATTGAGTTTTTGACAGTTACTACGAGAATTTATGTTCATTATTATTATTGTTATTATTAATATTATTCATTTATTTATTTCCATACCTCATTATTATTAATTGTATGTTATAATTCACACACACCTATTAAAAGCCTCGAGCATCACAGGCGAGATCATCACATCGAGCGACTTGTCGAGCTGCACCATGGCTGCCCAGTCGTCCACTTTGCGGTCGTCCCTTGCCTCCTCCGGCCGCTTTATCGAGTTCTCCGGACTGAAGCCGTCCTTGCCGAACTTCTTCTCGATGTGTCGCCGGAATATATGCGTGGCGTCCTGCTCGTCTCGCTCGTGAGCGGGCTTCAGCGGAGTATGATCGCTGATGATCGAGTGGCAGTCGAGGCCTTTGCTGTACGCGGCGTAGTGAGGCACGCAGTAGTTGAGGTCTTTGAGGTCGGGAACGGACGGGTTGGAGTGAGTGAGGTTGGTCTGAACAGGCAGCGGGGCGGACCAGTTGGGACAGTGGTACTTGCCCATGTAGCACTTGTAGCCCTCCATCAGGAGTTTCGAGCCGAGAATGTCCTGACCGCTTGTCGACTCGAAGGGGCTCGTTGCTTTGGCGGGTTCTGGTGGCGTCTTGATGTGCGAGTCGAGGTGCAAGTACTTGGCCTTCCAGAAGTGAGATTCGTTCTTGCGCAGGAACTTGCTCATGTTCTTCGAGACTGTGGTGTTGTTGTGCTGAGAAGGTTGTTGTTGTTGTTGTGCTGAGGATGTTGTTGTTGTTGTGCTGAGGATGTTGTTGTTTGGCGATTGAAAATAGCTCGAGAAACAAATAGTTTATGATTAGAAGGCATTAAGCCGTTCAAGATTATTTGAAAGATACTTCGAAATAAGTCTGCAAGAATTAATAAGAAACCAAAAGTCTACATCGAGTTTCAGCTGCTTTCTCTTCCGCCTTCGCTTCCTTCTGCGCGAACAAAAGGTTCTTCTTCCTCTGCTCGGGCGAGGGGAAGGCCTTCAGAGGCGGGTCTCTCAGTTGGCCCCTATCGTCTCGAGTCTTGAACTCGAAGCTGAGGGCCGACTTGAAGGACAGGTCGCTGCTGTCGGACGTCTGTTTGCCCACCGACTCCATGGCGTTTTGGTACGAAGAATTCTTGCTCTCGATTAGTTTCTAGGAGGTTGTTGTTTGTGAGAGATGAACAAGTTTAAAGCAAGGAAATATATATTTTTTCAATTTCAATTTTGTGTGTGCGTGTATGTGATGTAGGTGTGTGTGTGCGTGTATGTGATGTAGGTGTGTGTGTGTGAGAGTGTGCGTGAACGTAAATGTTGATGTATGTGTATGCAAACATGCACGCGCTAAAACCTCAGCGAGGAGGAGCGAAGAGGCTGCTTGCTTCTTGGGTCTCAGTTCGACGTCCGAATGCCATCTGCTGGCCATTCTGGGCTCCTTGAGACGGCCCAAGAACGTCTTGGGGAGGCGCGTGCTGGCTGCTTCATCGGTCGACTGCGCTGAGAGCCGCAAAGCCGGTGACGATAGAGCGCTTTCGCTGTGGGTGTGGTAGTGATGTTGATGATGATGGTGATGGTGATGATGATGATGATGATGATGATAATGATGATGATAATAATAATGAGGATGATAAGGATAGGCTAACTTGTTCGTGGAATACTCTTAATACCTGAAAAACTACGACTGAATTCTTCCAGAGCAAATACTTTTAAAAAGTTGAAAATACTTAAAATGTTGAAAAAAACTTTATACGTACTTCATAATTTTGCTCCTGGGATAGACGCCAGAGCTTGGGTCGGTGATGACTCCTGGAGCGGACTCATCACTGGACAGGGAAACGAGGATGATGTCTATGCTGTTATCTTCTTCCTCACCCTCCTCCTCTCCCTCCTCTTCTTCACTTGCCAGCGTCAGTCTGCTCTTCCAGACTATCGAGTTTGAATCCTTTCCTTTATCGATGCTGCCCGAACGTTTGACGCTCGGCGTCGTTGAGATGGGATTCTTCCTGAGCGAAGAAACTGTTTCTTGCCTCTTCCTCTCTTCGCCATCATCTTCTGGCGGCTTGAAGACTTCGTTCAAGTACTCGGCGGCGGGCAGTGGTTTCTGCGAGAAGATGCTTTCGGCGGGCTTCAAGATGCTCTGGCCAAAGCCAAAGCCCTCTGAGACGTTACCGAAGATGCGAGGCACGGCGACGTTGGTGTTGAGTTCGAGGTCGAGCGAGGAAGGTTGGAAGAAGTTCTCGCCGTTGCGGTTGTTTCCGAAGAAGGCACAGCCACCGACACAACCGCACTTGACGCCCTCCCATAGGAAGTCCAGCCGTTTGGTTCGTTGGTCGTGAAGTCTCAGGAAGTCGTTCTGAGCGCCCTGGAGCAGGCGGTTTTCGAGACTCTTGCTCAGGTCGACGAAGAGTGGCCCCAGCTTCATGCCACCCACCTCGAGCCACGTGAGCAGACCTTCGGACTCGGCGGAGTTTGCCGCCTTGGTGCACACGAAGTGCTTGAGGCCGACACGGGGCAGCAGCAGAGTGACGTTTTCTTTCGATGCGGCGCTGAAGAGGTTGCAACGTGAGAGCCTCACTGGGTGGATCTGGTGGGTGGGTTTGGATGGGTGGGTGGGTTTTTAGTGGGTTTGGGAGGGTAGGTGGGTTTGGGTGGGTAGGTGGGTTTGGGTGGGCTTTTAGTGGGTTTGGGTGGGCTTTTAGTGGGTTTGGGTGGGTTTGGGTGGGTAGGTGGGTTTGGGTGGGTTTGGGTGGGTAGGTGGGTTTGGGTGGGCTTTTAGTGGGTTTGGGTGGGCTTTTAGTGGGTTTGGGTGGGTAGGTGGGTTTGGGTTGGCTTTTAGTGGGTTTGGGTGGGTTTGGGTGGGCTTTTAGTGGGTTTGGGTAGGTAGGTGGGTTTGGGTGGGCTTTTAGTGGGTTTGGGTGGGTTTGGGTGGGTAGGTGGGTTTGGGTGGGTAGGTGGGTTTGGGTGGGCTTTTAATGGATTTGGGTGGGTTTAGGTGGGTTTGGGTGGGTTTGGGTGGGCTTTTAGTGGGTTTGGGTGGGTAGGTGGGTTTGGGTGGGTTTGGGTGAGTAGGTGGGTTTGGGTGGGTAGGTGGGTTTGGGTGGGCGTTTAGTGGGTTTGGGTGGGTAGGTGGGTTCTTGGAGATGACTTCAAGATCACTCGGTTATAGAAAATTAAAGAAACGATAATAATGGGAAATAAATAAATAATAATAACAAATAAACAAGAAGAATAATAATAAATTAATAATTTGTTAATACAAAAACTAATAATAAAAAATAAAAATCTTTTCCAAACTACATCTCGCTATATTCACCCACCCTTCAGCAAACAAATTAATTAAAGAAGGCACGCAAAGTGGCACGCCTCACTTGCATATTCAGGGCTGATCCGCTCTCGACCAGGTGGATGTCGATGCAGTCGATGGAAAGCCTGATGAACTCGTACTTGAGGTCGGCCACAGTCGGGCACGGAGACAAGAGATTGTTGCCTGTGTTGAATAAAATAATTTAATAAATAATAAAATAATAATAAATAATAATAGGTGTGCATGCATGCACAAACAGTATTGAAGCCCGACCGGGTTTACGCCACGTTAATAACACTCGTCGTTGTATTCTATTGTATAGTATTACGAGAGTTTATGATTCAATTCATTAACATTTTAAAAAAGTGTTTTTAAAATAAAAAAATTTAATTGGATAAAAATGTTTGTAAAAAGATTTGAAAACTTTTTTTAAAAGGCTTAATTGACAAGAATAAGAAAAGCTTTAACATGTAAAAATGAATGCAAAAGCTTCAATAAAAAAACAACTTTAATTTAATATTTTAAAAAGTATTTTTCACTAAAACAACTTCAAAACGCACCTGTCTTGACACACTCATTCTGATCGAGCATGTGCTGGCAAAGCTCGAAGGCGTTCGGACACACCAACTTGTTCTCCTTGTCTGCAGCCAGCATCACAAAAGTCTTCAGCGTCTCGACGATGCTGAGTAGCTGTTGTGTGGTGGTGGCTGCGTGTAGTAGTGAAAGTGGTAGTGGTGGTGGTGGTGGTGGAGGTGGTGGTGGTAGTGGTGGTAGTGGTGGTGGTGGTGTCTGCGTGTAGTAGTGAAAGTAGTAGTGGTGGTGCTAGTGGTGGTGGTGGTGGTGGTGGTGGTGGTGCTAGTGGTGGTGGTGGTGGTAGTGGTGGTGGTGGTGGTGGTAGTGGTGGTAGTGGTGGTGGTGGTGGTAGTGCTAGTGGTGGTGGTGGTGGTAGTGGTAAGATAGTGGTGGTGGTGGTGGTGGTGGTAGTGGTGGTAGTGGTGGGTGATGGGCGATTGGTAAAGAAAGCTTGAGATGTAAAAACATTTTAATACTACTACTACTAATAATAATAAACTTTCTCCAAGTTAACAAATAATTATTTATAATATTATTATTATAAAACACACAACTAAATAATTCTACCCCCACAACCACCACCACCACAACCACCCCCACCACCACCACTAGCAGCAACCTGTGCAGTGGTGAGCTTTCCGACCAGGTCACCAACGACCACCTCGATCAACCAGGCGTACTCCAGAGTTTCGGCCTTGAGGGGCAGACCCTCGTGTGAGAACATGGCGTGTCCCCTGATCTGCAACGAGGACAACGTCAAGAAGCCCCGGTTCAAGTGCCGCTGCTGCGCTGGTCGCTGTTGTTGTGTGGTGGCGGTGGTTGTGGTTGGGATAGGGGGGTTTTGTGTGGTAGCGGTAGTGGTGGTTGGGATAGGGGGGTTGTTGTGTGGAAGCGGTGGTGGTGGTTGGGATAAGGGGGTTGTTGTGTGGTAGCGGTAGTGGTGGTTGGGTAGTGGGGTTGTTGTGTGGTGGTTGTGGTGGTTGAGATAGGGGGGTTGTTGTGTGGTAGCAGTGGTGGTGGTTGGGAAGGGGGGTTGTTGTGTGGTGGTTGTATGTGGCATGGGTTAGGTTGAGAGAGTTGGAGCGTATTAGTTTGAGTGGTTGTGTGTGGTTATAGGTTAAGATGATGTGGTGTTTGGAGTGTAGGCTGAGATGGTGCAGTTGTGGTAGAGAGATGTAGTTGAAATGGTGTAATTGAAGGTGGTGCAGTTGTAGTAGAGAGATGTAGTTGAAATGGTGTAATTTAAGATAGTGTAGCTTTAAATTGTATAGAAGCTAGTGAGTTGATTGTTGAAAAAGGATTTTTTTATACACTTAATAAAACACTCAGTAATAACTTTTAAAAATATTAGTTATCATTTCATTGAATTGCCTAAATCATAACTACGTTGAATTGCAAGCATGCAGGCACAAACAAGCAGACAAAGCCACCATCCCTCCCCCTATCGCCTCTCGCCACGCCCGATGAACACCTCGTGAGTGTCGATGCAGACGAGCATGACGGAGGAGAGCTTCACCTGCAGCAGCGTCTCGTGGTAGTGCTTGTCCATCTCGAAGACCACCCTCTCCAGGAAGAAGCTGGGACAGGGCGCTCCCGTCGGTGTGCAGTTCTGTCGAATGGGGAAGGGTGGGAGGGGGTGATGATGCTCGTGGTGATGATGATGATTCTGATGGTGACGTCGTTGATGATTATGATTATTACTAAGATAATGATGACAGCGATGATAATGACGATGCTGATGCTGATGATGATGATGATGATGATGACGATGAGGATGATGATAATGATGATGATGATGATAACGATGATGATAATTATGATAAGAAATACTCTAGTGTTGAAAAATAAAAAATTAAAAAAACGCAAACGGGAAATAATGTAACTTCAAGAATGCAGAAAGCAGTTGTATTTCCTAAGTGGAGCAAGCAAGGCAAAAGTACCATGACAAGATGGCCGTGAATGTCGTGCACAGTGAGGTGGACGACGACGCTGAAAGGTCGGTACAGTCGCGGGTCGACCTCCGAGACGCCGCTCGCTTCGTCAGCGCCCATGCACGACTTGCTGGCACATGAGTCGCTCGTGCTCGCTTCGATGTTCTTCTCCAAGTCGCTCAGGCTCTGAAAGTCGCCCAGGTAATTCTCCTGCGTGAGGAGTTGGATACCGTGTATAGCGCGCACTTGTATAGAATTTTGTTTTCAGGTATTTTGTTTTAGCACATTAATGCGCTTGGAATATGTCGATAAAGTGGGAAAAGAGTTGAGTACCTTGAAGTTCAGGAAGAGCATGACGAGAGTGCCATAGGCATAAGCGACAGTCGGTCCGATCTCGAGTTCGATCATGATTCTATCGGCGTTCATGAGCGACGGGTCGAACTGGCTCGGTGCCGATGCGTTCACTTTGCCGCCCTTCTTCTTGCCACCGGTGGAAGAGCGCATGGGCCTCATTGGAACGAGTTTGAAGGCGTTCAAGACGCTCTCCTCCATGTCGAGCTCGTCGACGTTGAAGGAGCCGAGTTCCTTGCCGGTGAAGAGGAGTGGCACCGGGTGGTACTTGTACTCGAGACTGAACGCCACGATGGGAGAGGCCAGCACCAGGATCCAGCCGTCACTGCGTTGCAATGGTGGCATGGTCCTCTTGGAATGTTGCTTCAGTTAGTGATGCTTTCAGAGGGTTCTTATATCGAGCTTAATGGCATGGCCTTCAAGTTAATCTTTGCCTTCAAATCACTAAATTAAATTATATTATATTAAAAATTATTTTAAATAAAATATAATTAGTATGAAAATTAATTTGAACTGAACTCAATAAGGAAGCAATCAGACGAACCTGCGGGAGCACACGCCATGCCACTTTTTACTGTTGTGCAACTCTTTGCCTGTCTTCAAGTCACCTTCCCTCGTCACCACCTTCGATCAATCATTCATCCCTCCATCAACTTGTCGTTCATCCATCCATCAACTTGTCGTTCATCCCTCCATCAACTTGTCATTCATCCATCCATCAACTTGTCATTCATCCCTCCATCAACTTGTCATTCATCCCTCCATCAACTTGTCGTTCATCCCTCCATCAACTTGTCATTCATCCATCCATCAACTTGTCATTCATCCATCCATCAACTTGTCATTCATCCCTCCATCAACTTGTCATTCATCCATCCATCAACTTGTCATTCATCCCTCCATCAACTTGTCATTCATCCCTCCATCAACTTGTCATTCATCCCTCCATCAACTTGTCATTCATCCATCCATCAACTTGTCATTCATCCATCCATCAACTTGTCATTCATCCATCCATCAACTTGTCATTCATCCATCCATCAACTTGTCATTCATCCATCCATCAACTTGTCATTCATCCATCCATCAACTTGTCATTCATCCCTCCATCAACTTGTCATTCATCCATCCATCAACTTGTCATTCATCCATCCATCAACTTGTCATTCATCCATCCATCAACTTGTCGTTCATCCATCCATCAACTTGTCATTCATCCATCCATCAACTTGTCATTCATCCATCCATCAACTTGTCGTTCATCCATCCATCAACTTGTCATTCATCCATCCATCAACTTGTCATTCATCCATCCATCAACTTGTCATTCATCCATCCATCAACTTGTCGTTCATCCATCCATCAACTTGTCATTCATCCATCCATCAACTTGTCATTCATCCCTCCATCAACTTGTCATTCATCCATCCATCAACTTGTCATTCATCCATCCATCAACTTGTCATTCATCCATCCATCAACTTGTCGTTCATCCCTCCATCAACTTGTCATTCATCCATCCATCAACTTGTCGTTCATCCCTCCATCAACTTGTCATTCATCCATCCATCAACTTGTCATTCATCCATCCATCAACTTGTCATTCATCCCTCCATCAACTTGTCATTCATCCCTCCATCAACTTGTCATTCATCCCTCCATCAACTTGTCATTCATCCATCCATCAACTTGTCATTCATCCCTCCATCAACTTGTCATTCATCCATCCATCAACTTGTCATTCATCCATCCATCAACTTGTCATTCATCCATCCATCAACTTGTCATTCATCCATCCATCAACTTGTCATTCATCCATCCATCAACTTGTCGTTCATCCCTCCATCAACTTGTCATTCATCCATCCATCAACTTGTCGTTCATCCCTCCATCAACTTGTCATTCATCCATCCATCAACTTGTCATTCATCCATCCATCAACTTGTCATTCATCCATCCATCAACTTGTCATTCATCCATCCATCAACTTGTCATTCATCCATCCATCAACTTGTCATTCATCCCTCCATCAACTTGTCATTCATCCATCCATCAACTTGTCATTCATCCATCCATCAACTTGTCATTCATCCATCCATCAACTTGTCATTCATCCATCCATCAACTTGTCATTCATCCATCCATCAACTTGTCATTCATCCATCCATCAACTTGTCATTCATCCATCCATCAACTTGTCATTCATCCCTCCATCAACTTGTCATTCATCCCTCCATCAACTTGTCATTCATCCCTCCATCAACTTGTCATTCATCCCTCCATCAACTTGTCATTCATCCATCCATCAACTTGTCGTTCATCCATCCATCAACTTGTCATTCATCCATCCATCAACTTGTCATTCATCCATCCATCAACTTGTCATTCATCCATCCATCAACTTGTCGTTCATCCATCCATCAACTTGTCATTCATCCATCCATCAACTTGTCATTCATCCCTCCATCAACTTGTCATTCATCCCTCCATCAACTTGTCATTCATCCCTCCATCAACTTGTCATTCATCCATCCATCAACTTGTCGTTCATCCATCCATCAACTTGTCATTCATCCATCCATCAACTTGTCATTCATCCATCCATCAACTTGTCATTCATCCATCCATCAACTTGTCGTTCATCCCTCCATCAACTTGTCATTCATCCATCCATCAACTTGTCATTCATCCATCCATCAACTTGTCATTCATCCATCCATCAACTTGTCATTCATCCATCCATCAACTTGTCATTCATCCCTCCATCAACTTGTCATTCATCCATCCATCAACTTGTCATTCATCCCTCCATCAACTTGTCATTCATCCATCCATCAACTTGTCATTCATCCATCCATCAACTTGTCATTCATCCATCCATCAACTTGTCATTCATCCATCCATCAACTTGTCATTCATCCCTCCATCAACTTGTCATTCATCCATCCATCAACTTGTCATTCATCCATCCATCAACTTGTCATTCATCCCTCCATCAACTTGTCATTCATCCATCCATCAACTTGTCATTCATCCCTCCATCAACTTGTCATTCATCCATCCATCAACTTGTCATTCATCCATCCATCAACTTGTCATTCATCCATCCATCAACTTGTCATTCATCCCTCCATCAACTTGTCGTTCATCCCTCCATCAACTTGTCATTCATCCATCCATCAACTTGTCATTCATCCCTCCATCAACTTGTGATTCATCCATCCATCAACTTGTCATTCATCCCTCCATCAACTTGTCATTCATCCATCCATCAACTTGTCATTCATCCCTCCATCAACTTGTCATTCATCCATCCATCAACTTGTCATTCATCCATCCATCAACTTGTCATTCATCCCTCCATCAACTTGTCATTCATCCATCCATCAACTTGTCATTCATCCATCCATCAACTTGTCATTCATCCATCCATCAACTTGTCATTCATCCATCCATCAACTTGTCATTCATCCCTCCATCAACTTGTCATTCATCCATCCATCAACTTGTCGTTCATCCATCCATCAACTTGTCATTCATCCATCCATCAACTTGTCATTCATCCCTCCATCAACTTGTCATTCATCCATCCATCAACTTGTCATTCATCCATCCATCAACTTGTCATTCATCCATCCATCAACTTGTCATTCATCCATCCATCAACTTGTCGTTCATCCATCCATCAACTTGTCATTCATCCCTCCATCAACTTGTCATTCATCCATCCATCAACTTGTCATTCATCCCTCCATCAACTTGTCATTCATCCCTCCATCAACTTGTCATTCATCCATCCATCAACTTGTCATTCATCCATCCATCAACTTGTCGTTCATCCATCCATCAACTTGTCATTCATCCCTCCATCAACTTGTCATTCATCCATCCATCAACTTGTCATTCATCCCTCCATCAACTTGTCATTCATCCATCCATCAACTTGTCATTCATCCATCCATCAACTTGTCATTCATCCCTCCATCAACTTGTCATTCATCCATCCATCAACTTGTCATTCATCCCTCCATCAACTTGTCATTCATCCATCCATCAACTTGTCGTTCATCCCTCCATCAACTTGTCATTCATCCCTCCATCAACTTGTCATTCATCCATCCATCAACTTGTCGTTCATCCCTCCATCAACTTGTCATTCATCCATCCATCAACTTGTCATTCATCCATCCATCAACTTGTCATTCATCCCTCCATCAACTTGTCATTCATCCCTCCATCAACTTGTCATTCATCCCTCCATCAACTTGTCATTCATCCCTCCATCAACTTGTCATTCATCCATCCATCAACTTGTCATTCATCCCTCCATCAACTTGTCGTTCATCCATCCATCAACTTGTCATTCATCCATCCATCAACTTGTCATTCATCCCTCCATCAACTTGTCATTCATCCATCCATCAACTTGTCATTCATCCATCCATCAACTTGTCATTCATCCATCCATCAACTTGTCATTCATCCCTCCATCAACTTGTCATTCATCCCTCCATCAACTTGTCATTCATCCCTCCATCAACTTGTCATTCATCCATCCATCAACTTGTCGTTCATCCATCCATCAACTTGTCATTCATCCCTCCATCAACTTGTCATTCATCCATCCATCAACTTGTCATTCATCCCTCCATCAACTTGTCATTCATCCCTCCATCAACTTGTCATTCATCCCTCCATCAACTTGTCATTCATCCATCCATCAACTTGTCATTCATCCCTCCATCAACTTGTCATTCATCCATCCATCAACTTGTCATTCATCCATCCATCAACTTGTCATTCATCCCTCCATCAACTTGTCGTTCATCCATCCATCAACTTGTCATTCATCCCTCCATCAACTTGTCATTCATCCCTCCATCAACTTGTCATTCATCCCTCCATCAACTTGTCGTTCATCCATCCATCAACTTGTCATTCATCCATCCATCAACTTGTCATTCATCCATCCATCAACTTGTCATTCATTCATCCATCAACTTGTCATTCATCCATCCATCAACTTGTCATTCATCCCTCCATCAACTTGTCATTCATCCATCCATCAACTTGTCATTCATCCATCCATCAACTTGTCATTCATCCATCCATCAACTTGTCATTCATTCCTCCATCAACTTGTCATTCATCCATCCATCAACTTGTCATTCATCCATCCATCAACTTGTCATTCATTCCTCCATCAACTTGTCATTCATCCATCCATCAACTTGTCATTCATCCATCCATCAACTTATCATTCATTCATCAACTTTTCATTCAGCTATTCTCTTTTTTTTAAAGCGTTTAAAAATTTAGTTTGCGTTAAGCTATTGTTACAAGTTAACGCGTTAACTTTCCAAACTCTAATAACAACAACAACAACAACCATAATAATAATAATAATTACGAAAATAAAAACAACCTTCATGTTCTCACTGAGTGAGATGAGCAGATGGCGGCTGGTGTGTGTCTTGGGCAAGTACAAGAGGCCCTCCAGGGACTCCAGCTGCAGTGGTTCAGTGTGCTTCAGTGTGCTTTAGTGTGCTTTAGTGTGCTTCAGTGTGCTTCAGTGTGCTTCAGTGTGCTTTAGTGTGCTTCAGTGTGCTTTAGTGTGCTTCAGTGTGCTTCAGTGTGCTTTAGTGTGCTTTAGTGTGCTTCAGTGTGCTTCAGTGTGCTTCAGTGTGCTTCAGTGTGCTTCAGTGTGCTCTAGTGTGCTTCAGTGTGCTTTAGTGTACTTCAGTGTGCTTTAGTGTGCTTCAGTGTGCTTTAGTGTGCTTCAGTGTGCTTTAGTGTGCTTCAGTGTGCTTCAGTGTGCTTCAGTGTGCTTTAGTGTGCTTCAGTGTGCTTTAGTGTGCTTCAGTGTGCTTCAGTGTGCTTCAGTGTGCTTCAGTGTGCTTCAGTGTGCTTTAGTGTGCTTCAGTGTGCTTTAGTGTGCTTCAGTGTGCTTCAGTGTGCTTTAGTGTGCTTTAGTGTGCTTCAGTGTGCTTTAGTGTGCTTTAGTGTGCTTCAGTGTGCTTCAGTGTGCTTCAGTGTGCTTCAGTGTGCTTCAGTGTGCTTCAGTGTGCTTTAGTGTGCTTTAGTGTGCTTCAGTGTGCTTTAGTGTGCTTTAGTGTGCTTTAGTGTGCTTTAGTGTGCTTCAGTGTGCTTCAGTGTGCTTCAGTGTGCTTTAGTGTGCTTTAGTGTGCTTCAGTGTGCTTTAGTGTGCTTTAGTGTGCTTCAGTGTGCTTCAGTGTGCTTTAGTGTGCTTTAGTGTGCTTTAGTGTGCTTTAGTGTGCTTCAGTGTGCTTTAGTGTGCTTTAGTGTGCTTTAGTGTGCTTCAGTGTGCTTTAATGTGGTGTGGTCTCGTCTGCTTTAGTGTGCTTTAGCTTAGTGTGGTTTATTGTGGTGTGGTTTAGTGTGGTTTAGTGTGGTGTGGGTTAGTGTGATGTGGTTTACTTTAATGTGATGGGTGTGGTGTGGTGTGGTGTGGTGTGGCTTGGCTATGAGAAAACAATTCCACACACCCTGAGGAAAAACTTGCTGGTGACAGTTTCAGGCAGGAAGTCGTCGAAGGGAAGCACGAGTGAGAGGTCGAACATTTCGCCCCTGACCGCCATTTGACCTTGGAAATGAACATTTGTCCAATTTGTAATGTTACATCAAAAGCAAATTCACTTGAAGATTCCAAGATTAAACTGCAGCGAAACTTTGAAAGCGTTTTCTGTCATAGCGTTAGATTCCCTTCGCATTTAACACAATACCACATACGTTTGGAACACTCAAAAAATACACAAAAACAAACAAAAAAACACATTAAAAACAAAATAAAACTTTTGCAAAAACGCACTATTCTCAGACGCGGTTCCAAAGCAGTCGACCCAGTTCCACTGGTTGCACAGCAGGACCACTTCGAACTCCTTGATCATGAGGTTCAACTCGACGTTGTACGGCACGAACGTGAAGAGATCCGGTCGTTCTCGCGATGCCCAATCGTTCAGAAGGTCTGTCAGCGGTGGTCGAGCGGTGAGGTTCGATGGATAGACGGCAAAAGGCGTTTTGATCGTTTTAATCGATGTGTGTGTGTTATTAATTCCTACTATGGGACCAATAAAAAAAATAATAATAAAAATCATAATAATAATGTTTCATTTTGTTATTATTATTATTATTACCATCCAAACCCCGGCGAACGAGCAAATAAACTCATTCAAACGACGAGGACAACTATGGTGTTATAATAATCCAACAAAACAAAGAACATACAAGAAGGAACAAAACAAAGAACATGCAAAAAGAAACATGCAACAAAGAACATGCAAGAAGGAAGCAAGAAACGAACCAGAGATGGACTCCTTGTGCTGGTAGATGAGGTAGGCGGTGGCTTTGCAGGCGGTCAGGTTGCAGACGTAGTGTTGAGGTTCGTTCCAGTGGGTGAGGAAGGTGTTCTTGACGACGAACTGTGTGGCAGGAGGGTGTGGAAGAGAGGGTGTGGAAGAGAGGGTGTGGAAGAAAGGGTGTGGAAGAGAGGGTGTGGAAGAGAGAGTGTGGAAGAGAGGGTGTGGAAGAGAGGGTGTGGAAGAGAGGGTGTGGAAGAGAGGGTGTGGAAGAGAGGGTGTGGAAGAGAGGGTGTGGAAGAGAGGGTGTGGAAGAGAGGGTGTGGAAGGGAGGGTATGGAAGAGAGGGTGTGGAAGAGAGGGTGTGGAGGAGAGGGTGTGGAGGAGAGGGTGTGGAAGAGATGGTGTGGAAGAGAGGGTGTGGAAGAGATGGTGTGGAAGAGAGGGTGTGGAAGAGAGGGTGTGGAAGAGAGGGTGTGGAGGAGAGGATGTGGAAGAGAGGGTGTGGAAAAGAGGGTGTGGAGGAGAGGGTGTGGAAGAGAGGGTGTGGAAGAAAGGGTATGGAAGAGAGGGTGTGGAAGAGAGGGTGTGGAGGAGAGGGTGTGGAGGAGAGGGTGTGAAAGAGATGGTGTGGAAGAGAGGGTGTGGAAGAGAGGGTGTGGAAGAGAGGGTGTGGAGGAGAGGGTGTGCAGAGGTGTGCAGAGATATGGAGATAGATGGAAAATGGTGTGAATGAGGGGAGCGTATTCAATGAGCGAGGGTGTTTATGTGGCACAATAAAATACAAGAAAATACGATACAACGTAATGCAATTCAATAAAAAGTTTAATATTTAAATAAAAATAAATCAATAAAATGTATTATAAATTACAATATTATTTTATTAATATTTATAATTAATATAAGTGCCAAAATTAATAATGATAGATATTTAAAAAACTGAGTTCGAAATAAATGCCATAACCACACAACAGCCACAACAACAACCAACCACACACAACAGCCACAACAACAATCACACAAAACCATTCCAACCCCACCAACCACACACAACACCAACCACACCAAACCACACACAACCACACCAAACCACAACAACCACACATAACCACACCAACCACACCAAACACACACCAAACCACACACAACCACACCAAACCACACACAACCACACCAACCACACCAAACCACACACAACCACACACCAAACCACACACAACCACACCAAACCACACCAAACCACACACAACCACACACCAAACCACACACAACCACACCAAACCACACACAACCACACCAACCACACCAAACCACACACAACCACACACCAAACCACACACAACCACACCAAACCACACACAACCACACCAAACCACACCAAACCACACACAACCACACACCAAACCACACACAACCACACCAAACCACACACAACCACACCAAACCACACCAAACCACACACAACCACACACCAAACCACACCACCTCAAGCGTCTCGCAGTCGATGAAGTTGCGAAACTTGAGACTGGTGCTGCTCTCGAGGTGCATCAGCTGGCCGGTCACTTCGAAGGTGTAGCCGGCCTGGTCGAGGAACATGGGCAGAGTGAATTCCAGGTACGAGCCTGGCTTGCAGACCATGTGCAGTGCCTGTGTCTCCTGGAGTGGTTGATGGAGGGTTGCTTTGGTAGTGCTTGATGGTGCTTTGGTAGTGGATCGATGAAGGGTTGGGGTTAGGATTGGGGATGGTGGTTTAATGGAGGGATAGTGGTTCGATGGTGATGGGGAAGGGAAAGAGGGGGAGTGATAAGGATAGGGATGGTAATGATGGTGATGGGATGGGCGATGGTGGTAGGGAAAGTAATGGTGATAGAATCAGTAGTGATGGAAGGGATGGGAGTAGTGATGGCGATAATGATGGTGATAGGGGTTGTGATGATGATGGGGGTTGTGATGATGATGGGGGTTGTGATGATGATGGGGTAGTGATGATGATGGGGTAGTGATGATGATGGGGTAGTGATGGTGATGGGGTAGTGATGGTGATAGGGGTTGTGATGATGATGGGGGTTGTGATGATGATGGGGGTTGTGATGATGATGGGGGTTGTGATGATGATGAGAATATGATTGTAGAGTAAGGATGGTGAGAAAGATTTTAATAGTTGTAGCAAACCAAAAAAATTCAACAAAAACAATGTTTACTTAGACAACATTTAAAAACAACCAAGCAAATAAGAAAAACACATTGAATCTCAGCCACATTGAAGCGACCACCACACTAAAGCGACCACCACACTGAAGCGACCACCACACTGAAGCGACCACCACACTAAAGCGACCATCACACTAAAGCGACCACCACACTAAAGCGACCACCACACTAAAGCGACCACCACACTAAAGCGACCACCTCACTAAAGCGACCACCACACTAAAGCGACCACCACACTAAAGCGACCACCTCACTAAAGCGACCACCACACTAAAGCGACCATCACACTGAAGCGACCACCACACTGAAGCGACCATCACGCACGGTGGACTTGGTAAAAAGGAGATCGAAGTTGGTGTTGCTCTGGACGCTCAGCTTGAAGTCGAAACTGCGGAACGTCCTCAGGTGGCCGGGTGCTGGTGGCTGCTGCGCTTGCAGTGGCTTGTAGTCGGCAGGGTAGAAGAAGTTGTAGAGGTTGTAGCTGGTGGTGGTGGTAGGGGGACGGAGGGGGATAGAGATGGAGGTGGGTGAGGAAAGTAGTTTGTGTAGTTGTTGTTTTTGTGCCACCCAACTACCCACCTCCTACCACTCACCCACCTCACACATATCCAAAAGCCCCCCCCCCTCCTTTTTTTTCTCTAAACCTCCATCCAATCCCACAATTCCTTCCACTACCCACCAACCTCACACCTCACACCCACCCACCTCACACCACCACTCACCTCACCTCACACCACCACTCACCTCACCTCACACCACCACCCACCCACCTCACCCACCACCCACCCACCTCACCCACCACCCACCTCACCCACCACCCACCCATCTCACACCACCACACACACGCACACACACACACACACACACACACACACACACACACACACACACACACACACACACACACACACACACACACACACACGCACACACACACACACACACACAC
The DNA here is from genome assembly GCA_943735955.1 of Piscicola geometra. Classification (NCBI taxonomy): domain Eukaryota; kingdom Metazoa; phylum Annelida; class Clitellata; order Hirudinida; family Piscicolidae; genus Piscicola; species Piscicola geometra. The sequence goes on along the minus strand of OX030957.1, from coordinate 301,449 downwards.
ACACACACACACACACACACACACACACACGCACCGTTGCCTTTCACACCAGGGCCCATAGCTGAAGTCGGTGTTCTTGCCACACTTCACATCCATGCCCCAGCACGGCCACGTACGTATTGAAACCACGTCCCCATTCGCCAAATACACACTCTCGGGTTCGTATGGTACTAAACCTGTGTGTGCGTGTGCGTGTGTGTGTGTGTGTGTGTGTGTGTGTGTGTGTGTGTGTGTGTGTGTGTGTGTGTGTGTGTGTGTGTGTGTGTGTGTGTGTGTGTGTGTGTGTGTGTGTGTGTGTGTGTGTGTGTGTGTGTGTGTGTGTGTGTGTGTGTGTGTGTGTGAAGAGAGATGGAGAGTGAGTATGAAGAAGAAAGAAAGAGTGAAACTTGAAAGGTGGTTAATGAATTGGAAAATGGTTTGGTGAGAAATTGGTGGAAGACCAGGTTGGTCCTGATAGTAGTAGAACTCCATTTGGTTCGATTGCAGGATCGCAAAGCCCTCCCCCATGCATCTAGGTGGTCTGATGATAATGATAATGATAATGAAAATGATGGTGATGACGATGATGATGATGATGATAATGATGAGGATGATGACGATGTTGATGATGATAATGATGATGATGATGATGACGATGATGATGATGATGATGATGACGATGATGATGATGATGATAATGATGATGCTGATAATGATGATGAATATATTATTGAAAATGATTATAATGCTGCTGCTGAAGGTGACGATAATATCCGTATCATTATCATCAGAGTCATCAATGATTAAGGATCACAATCATGACGCACGCTTCGGCTTTTCCGGTGTACTTAGGACTCGGCACCAGCATCACCTTGAAGTTGTCAGCCTTGCCCTGTTGTGGTGGGTGTGGTTGTTGTGGGTGTGGTGGTGGTGGTGGTGGTGGGTGTGGTGGTGGTGGTGGTGGGTGTGGTGGTGGGTGTGGTGGTTGTGGTAGTGGTGGTGGGTGTGGTGGTGGTAGTGGTGGTGGTTGTGGTAGTGGTGGTGGGTGTGGTGGTTGTGGTAGTGGTGGTGGGTGTGGTGGTGGGTGTGGTGGTGGGTGTGGTGGTGGGTGTGGTGGTGGGTGTGGTGGTTGTGGTAGTGGTGGTAGGTGTGGTGGTGGTAGTGGTGGTGGGTGTGGTAGTGGTGGTGGGTGTGGTGGTTGTAGTAGTGGTTGTGGGTGTGGTGGTGGGTGTGGTGGTTGTGGTAGTGGTGGTGGGTGTGGTGGTTGTGGTAGTGGTGGTGGGTGTGGTGGTGGTGGTAGGGTTGGGTGTGGTTGTGGTGGTAGTAGGGGTGGGTGTGGTTGTGGTGGTAGTAGGGGTGGGTGTGGTGGTAATAGTGGTTGTGGTGGTTGTGGTGGTGGTAGTGGTGGGTGTGGTGGTGGGTGTGGTGGTGGTAGTAGGGGTGGGTGTGGTGGTGGGTGTGGTGGTAGTGGTTGTGGTAGTGGTGGTGGGTGTGGTGGTGGGTGTGGTGGTGGTGGTGGTAGTAGGGGTGGGTGTGGTGGTGGTGGTGGTAGTAGGGGTGGGTGTGGTGGTGGTAGTGGTTGTGGTGGTGGTGGTTGTGGTGGTGGTAGTGGTGGACGTGGTGGTGGGTGTGGTGGTGGTAGTAGGGGTGGGTGTGGTGGTGGGTGTGGTGGTGGTAGTAGTAGTTGTGATGATGGTGGTTGATGAGGTCGTGGTAGTGGAGATGTTGATGGTTGTGATGGTGCTGTTGGTGGGTGTGGTGGTGATAGTGGTTGTGGTGGTGGTGGTGGTGGTGGTGGTTGTGGTAGTGGTAGTGGTGGGTGTGGTGGTGGGTGTGGTGGTGGTAGTAGGGGTGGGTGTGGTGGTGAGTGTGGTGGTGGTGGTTGTGGTAGTGGTGGTGGGTGTGGTGGTGGTGGTGGTGGTAGTAGGGGTGGGTGTGGTGGTGGTGGTAGTAGGGGTGGGTGTGGTGGTGGTAGTGGTTGTGGTGGTGGTGGTTGTGGTGGTGGTAGTGGTGGGTGTGGTGGTGGGTGTGGTGGTGGTAGTAGGGGTGGGTGTGGTGGTGGGTGTGGTGGTGGTAGTAGTAGTTGTGATGATGGTGGTTGATGAGGTCGTGGTAGTGGAGATGTTGATGGTTGTGATGGTGCTGTTGGTGGGTGTGATGGTGTGGTGGGTGTGATGATGGTGGTGGTGGGTGTGATGGTAATGGTTTTAATGATATGCATGAATACAATATAATATTATACATTAATCTTAATGTTATGCATTAATACAATAAGATACAATAAATAACCTTAATGATATTCATCAATACAATACAATACAAAACAATAAATTAACCTTAATGATATGCATGAAAAGGTCAAAGGGGGTGGAGGGAGGCTTGGTGGTGTAGACGAGATGTAGGTCACGCGAAGAAAGAAGCAGACTGTGAGGCATGAGGTAGTTGCCGAATATCACCCTGCCCTGTTGTTGTTGTTGTTAGTGGTGGGGTTGGTTGAAGTGTTGTTGTTGTTGTTGTTGTTAGTGGTGGGGTTGGTGGTAGTGTTGTTGTAGTTGTTGTTAGTGGTGTGGTTGGTGGTAGTGTTGTTGTAGTTGTTGTTAGTGGTGTGGTTGGTGGTAGTGTTGTTGTTGGTGTAGTCGGTGAATGTTGTTGTTTTATCTTTACATAAAAATATTTGATATTGATACAAGTAAAACTATATAAATTCAAGGATAATCCAAAAGTCTCATTAAAATGGCACACGTCGGATATTTCCACTTTAACGACTGGCAACAGATTTCTCCACGCCCATTTGTTCTTGTTCAATTCTGCTTTTGCACTGTGTGGTCGTTTGTTATGTGTTTTGTTGGTTTCGAAATACAAACAACTTCCACACACACACACACACACAAACACACATAAAAACACATACACACAAACAAACATAAAAACACACACAACAACCCCCAAACACACCTACACAACCTCCTTTCCCTCCTTCTCCCCACACAACCAACACATAAAGCCCCCGAAAAAACAAAAACCAACAAACACAAACACACAAACCAACAAACAACAAACGTCTTGTTGGACTCGGGTGGTGTAGGCTTGAAAGATGGGTCCATGAGGTTGTCCAGCCCGAAGACCCCCTCGAGGCGCGAGAAGTTGGAGGTGTAGTTGTAGATGTGGAACTCACACCTTTCCAGATACACCGACATTCTGGTGTCAGACCGAGATAGATCTGAAGTGAGGGTATTATTTTGAGAAGTATTATTATTATTGTAGTTTTTTTATTTTATTGATTAGTTGAAAATTAAGAAAATTAAGGTTTTTTGATGAAATTTGAGAGACTTAGAGATTTGAGAGTCTTAGTGACAATTATACATTTTGAGTGCTCAAATCTGAAAGATAAAATTTATCTTTTTGAAGCACACAGTTTTTAAGGAATTGCCGAAACATTTCAGAAACTTTTGCATTATTAATTGTTAGCAGAAAGCCTTCTTTATAAAAGAAATCTTTACAGACTTATGTAACATAATATGACATTTTCAACTTTAAGACCTCCAATAAGTATTGAATTCTTATGACTGAGAAGATGAAAAGTTGATCATTTAGAATACATTTAAATTCTTCAAATAAAAAAGTACAAAAGTGTTTACTGACGAAAGTTAAACATTAGCAAAAGTCCTTTTTTTAAATTAATTTATTAGAATAAAATCATTTCATCTGAAAAAGACTTATGATCTTATTGATATGACCCTTAGATCAATGTTAAATTTATTTTCAACTTCAAAACCTTCATCAAAGTTCTTGTTGACTAGAGGCCACCACCATCGAAATATCACACTGCCAAGCTTCACCCTGACCGAGAAGTCTTCAGTCACCCAGTGAAAGCTTCGGAACATTATCTTGCCAGATAGCACTGATATGCTGAAAGAACCTGCAAGATTGTCATTTTTAGCTAATTAAACATTTGAATTGGAATAATTAATAATAAAATGTATAGAACTAGAGTATATATTTATTTATTATGATAAATTATCACCTAATTTAACATGTCCATAAGGAATAAATCTGTTCAGCACCACAGTCAGGATCAACCCCACCACCCTACTGTTGTAGTAGGTGAGGTAAACCACCCATACTATGCTCATAAAAATGGCAAAAAGGAGCCAGTAGAGTTGTATATCGGGACCATCGAGCAAGGGTCCAATTTTATCCGCAGTCATTGGTGATCACAGTGAAATATGTTATAAATGTTTGTTAAAATAATTTCATTTCAACGAATTTAATAAAAAAATATAGGTATATATAAAATTTATATATTAATTTATTTCTAATTAGTTAATCCGCTTATTTATAATAAATTTAAAGATTTAAAATGTCTAAAAGTTAAAAAAATAATAAATTGAATCATTTAAATATATTTTTTATAAATAAAGTACTGAAAAAAATTAATAAATTATTTATTAAAAATACATGAAAAACTTTATCTTAAATATTTCGAAATTTATATTTGTCTGGCCTCTTGATGAATTGCCAACGAACGATAAGATAAATCTCAGTTTTATCTTATGCGGGCTTTCTACAATAAGTTGATTCAAAAATTGGAATAAATAACAATGAATACAATTTTTTAAAAACGTTCAGGTTTTCATACTAGTCGCTAGGGGGAAAGAAGAAGCGGTAATCGAAAATGCAAAAGAAATGCACAATCATTGAGTTTTCGACCCTTTGGACAAAGTCACTGGAAGTCATGATCTCCAAAAAGAGAGATTCGACTAAATGTAACAACTATCGCACGATCAGCCTTATCCACCATTTATAGCTTTCCGTCGAGGCCTGAAGACGTATTTTTCAAAACGTGATGGCTCAGCACTTTCGTTCACATCACAAGGGCGCTATATAAATAATTAGTGATTGATTGATTGATCCATCGATGATATCGCCCTGCTAATCAATCAATCGAATAAATTTCTATAGCGCTTTTCATCAAACTCAAGAGTAGTAACGAGTGGTCTACAGTGTCAAAAGCGGCAGAATTATCTAAGCAGACAAGTACAGAACACTTTTTATTATCAAAGGCGTGATTAAGGTCTTTATAGAGTTTTAAGAGGGACGATTCACAGTTATGACCTAAACGAAAACCAGATTGTAAATCAATCAATCAATCAAATCAATTTCTATAGCGCTCTTTCCTCAAATTCAAGAGCGCTGGTAAATGAATTTGTTAAACAGATATGTCTTCAGATCCGTACGAAAACTAAATAATGATATAGATTCTATATTATTCTATATTATAGAAGTAGTTAAATAAGGAGGTGATGAGTTTCAAATATATGGACATCTTTAAAGGGTCATCTAAGTAAGGTAATAATTGTCTAATACGTCAGTTTTCAATAGATAATAGACATAAACAGTCATGTGTAGAAGATTCGTTCTGACAGTCTGTCCTTCATCTGCGGAGCTCATTTGCCTTGTGAAGTAAGTAGCCAGTGGGTGCTTGCAAGCTGTGCACTGGTGTTCAAATTGAGGCCCTGGCACTTCTTCATAAACACAGTCATGTATTGAAGATTCGTTCTAACAGTCTGTCCTTCATCTGCAGAGCTCATCTGCCTTGTGAAGTAGGTAGCCAGTGGGTGCTTGCAAACTGTGCATTAGTGCTCAATTTGAGGCCTTGGCACTTCTTCCTTTTAAAAGAAGGTTTTATTGTAGTCCGTTAGACAGTTATTGGTTGAAGATTTAAATTCCGAGAGCAAGATAAATTTAAAACCAGAAAACAAGAAAAGATATAAATTATAATTACTATAATTATTTGAAATTAAAAAAAACTAAATTATTAGATAAGAAGACAAACTATTTAACAAAATCATTAAACGGTTAAAGCGGCTGCCAAGATGGCAGCTGCTAACCAAAGAACTTTTTCAATAAGGGATAAGGGAGTAAACATTTAAATATGAGTAAATTTGTTGATAAAATAATTTTTCTATTATTTTGGATATGAATGATAGATTAGAAATAGGTCTATAATTAGAAATTTGATTAGGGTCTAATGAATTGTTTTTTAAAGTAGGTATGATAACAGAAGCTTTGTATAAAGTCGGAAATTTAGAAGTAGAGAAAGACAGATTAACAATGAAAAGAATTATAGGGTAAAAAATATCAGACAATTCTTTAATCAATTAAGTTTGAATTATGTCAAGAGAACAGGTAGATGTAGACATGGGATTAATAATTAAGAATCGAAGATTATATCCTGCGTCAATATTGTCAGCTTGAAGCTGACAATATTGACAGCTTCGATACATCATCATATAATACTGTTATGTCGTCTATATCTTCATGTCTATTATCTATTGAAAATTGGTCTAGCTCAATGTCTTTAAAATTGAATCCACTAAAGTTTGAACTTAGATTTTTTGATAAAAATGGTAAACTAATTAATGGTTCATGTAATTTTTCCACTCATACTATTGTTCCATCTAATCATATTCGTAGCTTAGGATTTATTTTCGACTCAAAATTAACCTTATCAAACCAAATTCTATCAGTCACTAAATCTTGCTATTTTCATCTCAGACGTATCAGACAATTATTACCTTACTTAGATGACCCTTCTTTAAAGATGTTAGTCTCTGCACTTGTTTTATCTCGAATTGACTATTGTAACTCACTCTATTATAATTTACCTGAATCTACTTTAAAACCAATTAATAAGTATTTAATTATGCAGCTAGAGTCGTTAGCCGTACTCCTATTTATCACCACATTTCACCCTCTCTCATCTTATTACATTGGCTCTTCATCAAATTTAGGATTATATTTAAAATCTGTGTTTTTATGTTTAAATTAAAAAACTCCCCAGTATCCCCAATATACCTCAAATCATTAATAACTCACCCTCATAGAAATAATTTAAGATCATCCACTCAAAATCATTATTTCATCTCTTCCATTAATAACTCTTTTGCTAAACGTTCTTTCCTTTATGCAGGCCCATATATTTGGAACTCTTTTCCCCCTTATTTAACTACTTCTAAATAATTATTTACTTTTCATAAGGATCTGAAGACATATCTGTTTAACAAATTTATTTACGAGCGCTTTTGAATTTGAAGAAAGAACGCTATAGAAATCTATTTGACACCAACCGCGCAGCTACGCTATCCTGCGACAATGTTGACACAGGATAACACCAAGCATTAAGAATAGGTATTTTAGATTTAATTAACAAATGCTTGTTTAACCTTACATTTTCTCAAAAAAAAGTCTTTTTTATGTTAAAAATTATATTAAGTAGGTTTCTTATATTTAAAAAAACATTCATCCCGTGATTTTGAAATATTCGACTTGTCCATCCCTGGAAACTTTACCTATTTAAAAGTGCAGCACAATGTCGCATGGACCGCAATCAGCAGACATTCGCATTGACGAGCTTGTGGTGGGCGAAGTTAACAGCCTTCTATTCTGCTCAAAATGTAAAAGAATATTTTCAAACCCAGTTGTGAATGTGGAGTGTGGACACACGTTTTGTAAAGTATGTTATGAGGTTTTTTTAGACGTAAAATCCGGTTTTAAATTTGCCAAATGCCCCATTGATTCTAAATCCTGTCAAGTTGAGCTTCTTGTCATCAATAGGTTTGTGCATATTCTTAAAAAATAATTAATTTTTTCAAATATATCAACTATTATAACGGTTATAAATTCAGACAATATAGTATCAAAAAATAATTATTAAATATATTCTATTGGAAACTTGTCTAAGTCAATCGTTAATTTCATTTACATAATTTATGACTACCTTTTCTAAGCTAAACCCTATTACAGATTGATTCAGGATGAGGTGGACAATCTATCGCTTAGGTGCAGGTTCAACAGGGGTTTGTCCAACCTGCACGACCCTTCAGGCTGCAAGCAAATCATCAAGTTCGGTTAGTCTCTTAAAGTTTGAAGAATTATATACAAATATGTATAAATATTTCGTTAAATAATAGGAAAATAAATTAGTTGTAAAAAGTGTTAAATCATAAGAAAATATAAGATACAACTTATATTGAATTTGATGACAATGAAATGGCAATATTATGTCAGGAGAAAAAGAATTGCATGAGTCAGAGTGCATGCATGCGTGGATGAAGTGTCCGAACAGAGAAAGATGCCCACTGATCAGGAAGATCAACCTGCCCAAGCATCTCTATGTCTGCCTGGCTGATGGTGCTGTGATAGATTATTCATAATTGAAGTCTTTTTAAGTTTAGCTATAGTTATATTGTTAAAATAATTTGACGAATTGCAAAGATTAATTAATTTAATATTTAAATATTTTATTGATTTATTTATTTATTTAAGGGGTGGAAGGAAATTTCCAAAGAAATTCTTTGAAGGCGAACTTTGATAGTTTAAATTCTCATGCCTGCAACCAGCCCTCTCCCACCACCCCTTCCCTCCCATTGGTGGTGCATGCCATTACATTTCTCTTTAAATTTTGATTTTACAATAAATATCAATTATTTATTTATTATCAATAAAAAAAATGATTTTGAAAAATAGTTATAATAACAATATCTCGCTAAAATGAATTTTCTAATTTTAGTTTATAGGCAAGACATTTAGATATCACTACATTGATATTATTGTCTACCATCAAAACATAGGAGATGGGAGATCAAAGAGTTAGTAGTAGTGAAGGTCATGAGGGGGGGTTGGTGGGTAGGAGAAAGAGTGGTGTTAGGGGGCTGGTGGGTAGTAGTGGGGGTGAGGGGGGGTTGGTGGGTGGTAGTGGGGGTGATGGGGGGTTGGTGGGTGGTAGTGGGGGTGATGGGGGGTTGGTGGGTGGTTGTGGGGGTGATGGAGGGTTGGTGGGCAGGCAGGAAAAGATTGAGGAGAGGCTGCAAGAGCTGGAAAGACATCTCGAAGATCTCAAGTGATCATCATCATCACTATTATCATCATCACCACCATCATCAATCTCATCATCTTCTTCTTCATCATCATCCCTATCATCATCATCGTCATCATCATCATTATCTTCATCATCATCATTATCTTCATCATCATCGTCAGGCGGGAAAAGATAGAGGAGAGGCTGCAAGAGCTGGAAAGACATATCGAAGATCTCAGGTGATCATCATCATCACCACCACCACCATCATCATCACCACCACCGTCATCATCATCATCGTCATCATCACCATCATCAGGAACAACAACCACATGGGGACTGCGGCAACAACCCACACGTGTGGCATGGTGCACAGGTGTGGCGCCTCTTCCCTCAACTGCCAGCCAGACAGCAGGCTCAGTGCGTGTTTAAGGCTTCGGAATAATTGTTTAGTTCAAATAGAATAACAACAATGATGATAACAACAATGATAACAACAATGATAACAACAATGATAACAACAATTATAACAACAATGATAACAACAATGATAACAACAATAACGATAACAACAATGATAACAGAGTTTAAAATATTCATAGTATCAACAGAAAAAATACAATTATTATAATATCAGTAATAAGAATAGTATGACAACAGTAATACCAACACTAAAGATATTATCAAGCATAATAAAAGAGTTGAATATTCATTAATTAGTGACATTGCAGGCGTGGCGCTGATGCGAGACGCGTGGAAGCCTCCCTTCCAACTCAACTGCATCGGCACGTGGTCTGTCGTAGGCGGGCCATTTAATTTAAATACTTTGTTGTTGTTATTTTTAAGTTATTTATTTTTAAAATAAAAACAAAAATAATAATAATTAAATTTTTTTAAACATTCATCTTCTGACTGATCGATCACAGGAACCAAGGCAGCGTTGTGACTGCTGTGGCGATTGCTGACAAGGAGAACGTCTACAGCGCCGACTCCTGCGGCACACTCAAGGTCTCTTTGTCCTTCTGAAGCCGCATTGTGGCGAGATTTTAATTCTTAAATTTTGAGATTTCAACATTTTAATTTGAAGGTTTCAATTAATTACTTTAGAGGCTTCAATTAATTACTTTAGAGGCTTCAATTAATTACTTTAGAGGTTTCAATTAATTAGTTTAGAGAATTAAATGACTTAATTAGGAATCTAGTGAATAAAGTGTATGGTTTTAATAATTAACTTGTAAATAACCGAAAGTTAACTTTGATGGAAGGGGCTTGCTCGTTTATTGGAAACACGTGCGCATTATACATAGTCTTTTGTGTCTGTTGTGACATAGGAGATGGCACTTCAACCACTCAGGTGTGGAGTCTTGAGAAACTCACCCAAGGCTCCAAGAAGAAAGTCTCCGTGTCAGCTCAGAAGGTTTGCTGTCTTAATCTGAATCATTGCTAATCCTGTAAAGTAATTCTGAATCATTGCTAATCCTGTAAAGTAGTACTGAATCATTGCTAATCCTGTAAAGTAGCACTGAATCATTGCTCATCCTGTAAAGTAATTCTGAATCATTGCTAATCCTGTAAAGTAGCACTGAATCATTGCTCATCCTGTAAAGTAATTCTCAATCATTAATAATCCTGTAAAGTAGTACTGAATCATTGCTAATCCTGTAAAGTAGTACTGAATCATTGCTAATCCTGTAAAGTAGTACTGAATCATTACTAATCCTGTAAAGTAGTACGGAATCATTAATAATCCTGTAAAGTAGTACTGAATCATTAATAATCCTGTAAAGTAGTACTGAATCATTAATAATCCTGTAAAGTAGTACTGAATCATTAATAATCCTGTAAAGTAGTACTGAATCATTGCTAATCCTGTAAAGTAGCACTGAATCAATCAATCAATCAATCAATCACTAATGATTTGTATAGCGCCCTTTACTAAGTGAACAAAGGCGCTTTTCAAATAAATTTGTTAAATAAAACGGTTTTTAGACCACTACCAATATATGTATATATATAAATTTAAATATATAAAAAAACAATCAATCAACCTCAATAATCCAACCTCACCCACACCACCATGACAATCATCGGCAAAAAATCTTTATCACCACAAGTAAAAAATTCAATCATGACCACAATACCAACACTCATACCACAACACAATCATCACCACATCATCCTCAAAAAAACAAAACACAATCATCATTCTTCTCAATTTTCTGTCTTGCCACTGGTGCCGAGACTGCGATAGAGGGTGAAGAAGAAGTCCCTGCCAACGCTGGTACTGCTGCTGCTATGGAAGGATTTCTTTTTTATGTCGCAGCTCACTTGATTCCCTGCGGCCATCTTGGTCTGCTGCGGCCATTCCTTGACAGATTCAAAATAACCAACATTCGCACTAAAAACATTCTAATTAATTTAATTTAATTTTTATTTAGACTTAAGATTCTAAAATTTTAATATATTATACCCAAAACCGTTTATTCTACAAATTTATTTGAGCGGCTGCCAAAATGGCAGCCGCTAACCAAAAACTAACTATGTGATTTGAGGACTTTGTTTCTACACTCAACTCGCTTTCAAGTAATTTTTCCAAAAATTAAAATTCAATTTTTAATTTCATGAATTGCAGTGAATCCACAAATGCACTACCACCACATGCAGCACATACACGCAAACCTCACCACACCAGCTGACGTGCCTCGCCCTGAACACTGAGCACGTGTACGTCAGTGGCGACGAGGCGTGCATCAGGGCGTACAGCATTGGCCACTTCACGGAAGTCGCATACGTCGAGGTGGCATTTGATTCTGTTTGCTATTGCTCTGTGGTGATGATTGTGTTGAGGAGATAATGAGGTGGTGATGAAGTGGTGCTGATGATGGTGATGAGGTAGTGATGATGGTGATGATGATAACGATGATGATGTTCACTTCAGAACGCGCATGCGAACGGCACGAAGGCGCTGGCATGCACTGCCTCCTTCCTCTTCTCCTCCTCCTACTGCATCATCAAAGTCACACGTCATCACTTTGCTCACTGATTAAAATTGAATATGCATAACAAGTCGTCATGCCATCGCCACAAGCACATCCCCATCATCATCACTACCATTATCATCATCACCCTTATCATCCTCATCATCATCATCACTATTATCATCATCATCACTACCATTATCATCACTATCATCATCATCATCACCACCACCACAGGCGTGGACCAGCAGCAACCTCCACCACGTACACACGATCGACCACCTCAGTCATTGGGTGCGAGCCCTGTATGTTGAACACGCGCAGGTGATTGTGTGGTTGTGGTGGTGATGGTAGTAGTAGTGTTGGTGGGGGGGGATATTAGTAGTGTTGGTGGGGGTGATAGTAGTAGTGTTGGGTGTGGTGGGGGTGATAGTAGTAGTGTTGGGTGTGATAGTAGTGCTGATGATAGTTGCAGTTTTTGTGGTGGTGATGATAGTGATAGTGCTAGCGACGATGCTCAAAACAGTCAAAGAAGTAACAAGGCAACAACCACTGCCTCACCATCAGAACCAGTTGTTCTCGGGCAGTGAGGGTTTGGTGGAGGTGTGGGACGCTGGCAAACCCCCCTTCCACCGACTGCACCAGATCAAGAGCGAGTTCGGTCCCGTCTACTCCCTCGCTGTCACAGCCGAACTGATCATCATTGGTGCGCTGCAGTTTGCAGTAGGGACAAAATGGACCTTAATGAAATAACCCTTGAAATAAATATTTATTTTTTCAATTATTTTTCCACTGTTTATTTTTCTAAGGTCCATTTTGTCCATAATTTTAAAACTTTTATCTAGAATTTTCTCGATTTTTGAGCTTGCGTTCTTTTGCTTGACGAGCGAATAGATTGTGTGGACATTCAGGACTTGGTTAGTTTCGCCACTCACTCAATACAACTTACAGGCACCCAGAAAAATAACATTTATGTTTATGACGTCCTCACGCTGGCACTCGTTCATCAGGTATCATCATCATCGTCATTATCATCATCATCGTCATCATCGTCATCATCATCGTCATTATCATCGTCATCATCATCATCATCATCGTCATCATCATCACATCATATTTGGTTGGCAGAGATTTCTGAATGAATTTAACTTAATCATTCTAGTTTTATACTTGTTTAAATAACAATTCGTGAATTACGTAATTATTATAATTATTATTCGAATAGTTATTATTATCTCTATTACGACTGCAGCTGACTGGCCACTTCGGCTCGGTCACGTGCATGGTGGTGTCGCCCAACCAGAAGTTCATGGTCTCCGGCTCGTCAGACAACTCTATGCTGGTGCCTGCTGGTGGTGCTGATGATAGTAGTAGTGCTGGTGGTGGTGGTGCTGATGATAGTAGTAGTGCTGGTGGTGGTGGTGCTGATGATAGTATTAGTGCTGGTGCTGGTGGTGCTGATGATAGTATTAGTAGCGTTCATTAGTTTAAACAACTCGCCTAATTAGTTAACTACAATCCACTGACTAATACTAATCGGGGGCATAATGAGATTTCATATTTTATTTATCAAACATAATTGAATGGACAATTGAACAATATAATTAAATAATCAACCCAACTTGAATGGTTAAGCAATCAGTGACCTTCGCTCAGTTGTGGTGTTTGGAGAAGCGCGTGCCGATCCAGATCCTGCAGCGACACAATGGCAGAGTCAACTGTGCTGCCATCTTTGCCGACCACCTTATTTCCGGTTCGGTCACATCCGAAATCAAGGTGTCATTACTAGTAGAGTATAGTGAATTTTCAAGTTGATAATGAATACCTAATGAATACATAATGAATACCTAATGAATACATAATGAATACTTAATGAATACCTAATGAATACCTAATGAATACTTAATGAATACCTAATGAATACTTAATAAGTACCTAATGAATACCTAATGAATACCTAATGAATACCTAATGAATACCTAATGAATACCTAATGAGTACCTAATGAATACCTAATGAATACTTAATGAATACCTAATGAATACCTAATGAGTACCTAATGAATACCTAATGAATACTTAATGAATACCTAATGAATACCTAATGAATACCTAATGAATACCTAATGAATACCTAATGATACCTAATGAGTACCTAATGAATACCTAATGAATACCTAATGATACCTAATGAGTACCTAATGAATACCTAAGGAATACCTGATGAATACTTAATTAGTACTTAATGAATACCTAATGAATACCTAATGAATACCTAATGAATACCTAATGAATACCTAATGAATTCCTAATGAATACCTAATGAATACTTAATGAATATCTAATGCAGATCTTCCAACCAGTCGCCAAAAGCCTCCTTCAAATTGGCGAGAACGCAGAGCCTCCGTATGCCAAAGTTTGAAACTGATATTACTGATACTGTTCTTATTATTATTTATTTATTAGTACTATTTTTATTATTATTGATATTATTATTATTTTCTTTTTTTTCTTGTTGCTCTTACATGCCCCAATCATTTTTTGCAATCTGATTTGAACTTTTGAACTCACTACTTGAACTCTCCTTTCCACACTCGCTCAATCGGTATTAGAAGATTTGTCAGTTATGTCTGTTCGCAATCTAGAAGCTGTCTTTGTGTTTATGTTCTAGCAGACGTTTCAATTCTTGCAGTTCTTTCTCTACTCAACGTGTCTTTGTTTTAGAAACACCCTCATAGCATGAACAGCGATCAGTTTTACGTTTGAAATAACGAAAAAATAGTCGTGGCATTTATTTATTGACGAATGTTTCATGATACGACAACCACCTATTATCCCATTTAAATAAATTAACCGTTTTTAACATTTTTACTTGCAAGTACTTTGCAGTCCCATTGCTGATTGATTGATTGCTTGATTGATTGATTGCTTGATTGATTGATTGATTGCTTGCTTGCTTGATTGATTGATTGATGGATTGATTGATTGATTGGTTGATTGATTGATTGATTGATTGATTGATTGATTGATTGATTGATTGATTGATTGATTGATTGATTGATTGATTGATTGATTGATTGATTGATTGATTGATTGATTGATTGATTGATTGATTGATTGATTGATTGATTGATGAACCCGAGACTAGACTTCAACAGGCTCAAGTATTGGAACAGTCTTGAACACTTTCAGTGCATACTAAAAAATAATTACGTATAATTTTTATAACTCATAAAACATATAAAATTTAACTGCTGAAATTGTGTAAAATTTCTAGTTTTTTTTCCAATTTTCAGTTTTTGTTTAAATACATATTTCGAACGCGCCCCCCATTTAATGGCTCTCAAATCCGCATAATTTAAATAACTATCGATTACTTGTGCACATTCATTCCTACTCAATGGGTAAGCCATATTTCCATCATTAGTAGCCATTGCATTTTTATTATATTAGACAATAATAAAACCAATTCTTATGCAATAAAATTGTAACTATAAAAAGTATTCTTCCATTTTCGCAATAATCAAAGCTGAAAACGGGCACTTGAGCGACTCTGAGGAGCTGGCAGGCAGGGTGGCAGACTTGGAGGCGAAGGTGAAGGCTCAGGATGACGAGTTGGTTTGTCTGAAGAGTGCCCTGAGCGAGGCCATCAGACGACTGAACCACCTCGAAAACAGTGAGTCTGCTAGGGTTATGGATTATCATAAAAGGGTGATAGAATGTTTTAAAATTTAATCTCAACTAAAATATTTTTAATAAGAAATGTAAATAATAAAATAATTTAAATTGCTATTTCAATAAAACAGACAAGTCGGGTCAGGGAGCTTCTTTGAGGATTGCTCAGAAGCACAATGCTTCATCTCTGCGTGACGCCAAACCAGCCAAGCAGAAGCCTGCGGTCATGCATGCTGCTGCTGCTGCTACCAAACCAGAAAACCATCTGAAGAAGGCGGCCAGCTCAGAAGCTCCACCCAGCAGCAGGTTTGGCAGTTTCTGCTTGACACTATTATGGAAAGGATGTGCAAATTTATAAATCAGATTTTTTCGGCATGAAAGTTAAGCATATTTTTACTTTTTCAATTCTGTCATTTCTTAAAATATTCAAAATATACAATAAGGGTTAAGATTAGTGTAGTTATTATACTTAAATATAGTTTAGTCATTGCCAAAGCAATCAAAAGTAATTGACAACCCAAACAAGAGTGAAAAGCAAGGATGCAGTGCCCAAGGATGCTGGTCTGTGTCTCCCTAGCTTTGAGCCTTGTTGATGCTTGATCATCTTGCTGATGACAATATTGCATTGGCATTTTAAACATGTAAATAAAATAGGTTTAATTCTTTTTAAAGTTTAACATTTATTCATACTGAGGTTGATAAAAATGCTTCTCAAATTTGTGAGGTGAAGGAACAGTGAAGATTTTTATAAAGGGACGTCCAGTGACCTTCTATGCACCCACTGCCCTCTCCCCCGACCCCCTCAAGACCCCCTCCAACCAGCCCCCCAAGGAGAGTCTTGCCCTGGAATGGGTGTAAGTGTTTGCATCATATACTGTAAATACCACGTTCAATACGCACCTGTGGGTGTGTCTTCCAAACAATATTACACTTCCCTTTCGTCTCACTGTTTAACAAA